>CM019064.1:467210334-467336020 GCA_009667805.1 Leptobrachium leishanense | reverse complement strand
CTGTCATACCGGAACTCCTTCATCAAGGAGCGGACCTCAGAGATCTCCCGAATCACCTCCCTGCGAGACCAGGCGGTCGAGCTTCCGCATAAGACCGAGGTAGATCTTATACCTGCTAGCCTGGGCGTTCACGGCAAGAGAGCGAAAAAGGGTACGCACTCGCACCTTGACCATCTCCCACCACTCTGACTTCGAGGCGCATACGTCCTCCAAAGTCATCTGGTCCGCCAGGAACGTCTTGAAGGCCTGCTTAACCTTCGCTTCCTATAAGGAGGTCTGAATTGAGCCGCCAAATCCCTTTGCCTCTCGCAGGGGTCTTTGCGACGTTCAACTTGCAGGATAAAACAAGGTGGTCGGAGAACTACACCGGCGTCAGCACTGGGGCCGACACCAGGAAGCCCTCCTTAACGAAAAACCTGTCTATCCTACTGCTGCTCTTACCTCGGTGAAAAGTGAACCCGGTGAGGCCTGAGACATGCTGAGTGTGCACATCGACCAGACTAGCCTGACTAACCATCTTATTAAGAAAAAAAGAGTCATATCCAAGGCGCCCTTTGGTACCCCCCTGTCGTTGGGCCTAGTGACAGTGTTAAAGTCACCACCAAAGAGGATCGCCTTGGACGTATAAAGGAAAGGCTCTATCTCGCTGATGTAGCACTGTTTAAAACTCTGTTTTTGTAATTGCTCAGGTTTGGCCACCAGAGGGAGACAAGCGCAATGTAACATATACTGGACACAATGGGACTACGTTTTCCATCATGCCTTGCAGCAGATACAGGAAGTGGGTGGGGAGAGAGAGAGGACATCCGCAGCCTCGTCCGAAGGAGAGCCAGTGTGAGCCGAGGGGTGAACAGAGTAAGACGCACGTGAGACTGTGAGCGATTGCGACCAGGCCAGAGAGCAGGCGCTGCCTTGCAGGCGCTGGGAATCGATACAGTGACTTGCCAGAGACCGAGTAATCCATCGCTGAGAGGTTTTGCACAGACACAGAGTTCTGGTTTGGACCCCGAGTAAGGAGACCGTGATGATCCACTGGGAGTGCAGGCGGTAGGCCATAGATATTGTTGCAGACATCGGACAAGCAGGAGAAGCGGATCTGGTGGCACAGAGTTCCAGTATAATCCAGCGGAGAGTTAAGAATTCTACTCCTTTCAGGTAAAGAAAGTGGAATTCTTAAAGAATCAGAATTTAACTTTTTAGTGAATGAAAATTGCAGAGTAGCCATTTTCTATTTTTTGCCGAAAATTCACAAAAATCTTGAAGCACCTCCTGGTAGACCTATTATCAGTGGAATTAACTCCTTAACCAGCAATTTATCCCAATACATCGATACATATCTACAACCTTTAGTGGTTGGGACCGAATATTATATTAGAGATACTGGCCATATTTTGGAGGGTCTATATGAAATTGAGTGGCAGGATGATTACTGCTTGGCCACAGTAGATGTGGTTTCCCTGTATACATCCATTCCTCACGAAAAAGGAGTTTTTGAGGTTACTGAGTGTTTGAAGGAAGATGGGTCACTGCCTCTCAGTCAGGTGGATTTTCTATCAGAAGCTATGATGTTCATTCTTAAACACAATTATTTTAGTTTCGAAAGAACTTTTTATTTACAAGAATGTGGGACGCCATGGGGATGAGATCAGTTTATTTAAGAAAAAAGAATAAAGTGATTGTCGAACGTGATAAATTAAATTTCGCCTTCGTTACTCAATATAATCCACATGTTAATCAAGTTAAAAAAATGTTGAGAAGACACTGGCACATTTTAAGGGCCGATCCGGTTTTGAAAGATAGTATTCCAAAATCACCATTACTTATTTTTAAAAAGGCTCAGAATTTGAAGAATATCTTAGCTCCTAGCCTTTTGCCTCAGATTAATGAGAAAAGGGGTATATTTAATTCTGAAAGACCAAAGGTTTTTTTTAAATGTGG
Source organism: Leptobrachium leishanense (assembly GCA_009667805.1). Lineage (NCBI taxonomy): Eukaryota > Metazoa > Chordata > Amphibia > Anura > Megophryidae > Leptobrachium > Leptobrachium leishanense. Next base: position 467,334,082 of record CM019064.1, on the reverse strand, counting down.
GGTCTGTAAAGCTTGTAAGTACCAATTAAGAACGACCACAGGATTTAAAAGCAATATCACTAATAAGGAATATGAAATCAGATCTTTTATTAATTGTTTGAGTAAAGGAGTCATATATTTGCTGGAGAGCCCCTGTGGAGCTCAATATGTAGGGAGAACTACCCGAGAGCTAAAAATTAGAATTTTAGAGCACTTTGGAAATATAAGACGTAATAAAACTGATCATAGTGTTCCAGTTCATTGTAATCGCTGTCCCCAGTTCAATATGTCAAGTCTTAAATGGATAGGTATTGATTTGGTAACTAAAGATTGGAGAGGAGGCAATTATTTTAAAGTATTAGCTAAAAGGGAGACTGAGTGGATACACAGGATTGGCACATGGAAAAGAGGAGGTCTAAATTTAGACATGGATATTAAAAATAGTTTGTGAGCCATAATTTGTGTGCCCGGTTGTTCCTATTTTATCAATTTTATTAATCTTATTCATTTTTTATTTTTTTTATTTTTTATAATTTTTTTGTATATTGTTGAATAGAAACCTCTGTATGTGCGTGTTCTCTGACTTATAGCCTTAAATCCGTCAATGTCAGCCAAACTACTACTCCCAGAGGCGCCATGGAGTTCAGGGGAGGTCTATTCTTTCTAATCCACCAGAGAAAACGTTTCGCTATGCAACTTCCGGCGACGGAGTCTGAAGGAAACCGGATGCAATAACCCTAAGAGCACCATTTCCGGAAAACGTCTGCAGCAAAGGTCACAAAAGATGGAGGTCTGGATATTACCTCCAGGAATACCGGATGTGGAGGACACAATTTGTTACAAGCGGCGTTTTCTTAATTAGAGACACTATTTAAACCATATTGTTAACTGTGTGGATTATTATGTATTGCCCTGATGAAGTCCATTCTTTATTTGGACGAAAAGCGTTGGCTTTTATCATTTGAATAAATACTACCAAAATCACGATTGGAACCGGCTTCGGCTATATCTCCTGTGACGGCAGGGTGTTGGGTCTGGCTGTGCATATCCGAGGGAGTGGTAACTAAGTTACATGCTAAGTTACAGACAAAAGAGTGCGTCTGTCCACCGACTCTGTAGACCGGCTGACATTTATAAAAATGAATCAGTCCTGGATCAGCAGCTATCAATCCCCTGATGCTGAAGTAACGGAATAGATCGGGGATGTCTTCTGCATTCAAAAAACCTCCAGCACTGAACTCTTTCACAATACCACAAAAGGGTTACGGTGTAAAGGCACTTGCTGCCATGAAACGGCACAATATTTGGCTGCACTGACGCCTGTGCCAGATTTACAGTTGTGTTCAAAATTATTCAACCCCCACTGAAATTGAGTGTTTTGGCCAGTTTGACATTGATTTTGATCATTCAGTCATTGCTTACAATTAAATCAAAGAGGCACGTGTAGGTCAGACAAATATAACATAACATTTATAATGAAATAACACAAATGTCTTTTCTGTGCTCACATCATTATCAGTTTTTATTCAACCCCCAGTGACATTCAATCTTAGTACTTAGTACAACATCCTTTTACAGTTATAACAGCTTTTAAACGTGAAGCATAGCTTGGACACAAGTGTCTTGCAGCCATCTACGGGTATCTTCGCCCATTCGTCATGGGCAAAAGCCTCCAGTTCAGTCACATTCTTAGGCTTGCGCACTGCAACTGCTTTCTTTAAGTCCCACCAGAGGTTCTCAATCGGATTTAAGTAAGGTGACTGCGATGGCCACTCCAAAATGTTCCAGCCTTTAATCTGCAAACCATGCTCTAGTGACTTGGAGGTATGCTTGGGATCATTGTCCTGTTGAAAGGTCCAACATCTCCCAAGCCTCAGGTTTTATGACGGACTGCATCACATTGTCATCCAATATCTCCTGGTACTGAAGAGAATTCATGGTACCCTTGCACACGCTGAAGCTTTCCTGTACCTGCAGAAGCAAAACAGCCCCAAAGCATGATTGACCCCCCGCCATGCTTCACAGTAGGCAAGGTGTTCTTTTCTTCATAGGCCTTGTTCTTCCTCCTCCAAACATAGCGTTGATCCATGGGCCCAAAAGTTCTAATTTTGTTTCATCAGTACACAGAACACTTCTGTGGTTTGTCCACATGACTTTTGGCATACTGCAGTCGACTCTTATTCTTTGGAGACAGCAAGGGGGATGCGCCTGGGAGTTCTGGCATGGAGGCCTTCATTACGCAGTGTGCGCCGTATTGTCTGAGCTGACACTTCAGTACCCACATCTGACAAATCTTTTCTCAGTTCCTCAGCAGTCACACGGGGACTTTTCTCCACTCTACGCTTCAGGTAGCGCACAGCAGTCGAAGTCAGCATCTTCTTTCTGCCACGACCAGGTAGCGTTTCAACAGTGCCCTTTGCTTGAATTTGCGAATGATGCTTCCTATGGTCTCTCTTGGTATGTTTAACATCTTGCAATCTTCTTATAGCCATTGCCCTTCCTGTGAAGAGTAATCACCTCTTCTCTTGTCTTCCTGGACCATTCTCTTGACTTCACCATGTTTGTAACCACACCAGTAAATGTCTAGAAGGAGCTGAGTATCACAGTCATTTTAAAGCTGCCTAATTGGTGCTTATTATGCTTTATTGCTGCTCCGTGACTGTCACGTCTCGGCCTTGCCCCCTGGTGGTGAAGGGTATTCATGTTTGTTTTTCCCCTATGGTGTGTCTGGCTGTGCTGTTTAGGGCTGATCTGGGGTTCTGTTGTGATCTCCTGGTCTGGGGTCACATGGCCCAATCACACAGACCCACTCCCTATATATTCCCAGCAGCACAGAGCCTCATTGACTGTTTGTGGAGTTTTGATGGTGGTTCTGTCTGGTTCGTGTTTCCTGAGTTGCTGTAAAGCATTCCTGTTCAAGTGTTTTTCTGGTTCTGACCTCGGCTTTATTTTTGACAATCCCTTCTACTCCCCCCTGGTACCGTATATTTCTGATCTGTTGCCAACCTCTGCCTGATTGACGATTCTTGTATGTTTCATGTTTTATGTACCTTGTCTGTCTTAGTTTAGTATTATATTCAGAGGCCGCTTATAAGGACTCTTTTTAGTATAGTCTGTTTTGTTTACTGTCCTGCAGCCTGCTCACTTCACGGATTGTCAAGTGTATCTTTGTGTTTCTCCGACTGCCCTGCAGCCTGCTCAATTCACGGATTGGCAGGCGTATCATTGTGTTTCTGAGTGTCCTAAGTTGTCTGTCGGTCTTGAAGCCTTCGGAGCTTAGTGGCAATTCTGTTCTGTTTTTTTGGTGCTCCTTGGTTTTGGAGAATCCGTCTGTCCTTGTGTCCAGTCAGTTACTCACCTGCCTTAAGGGCTTCATCTCCTGTTCCAAGCCACCACGATGGCCCAAGCAGGGGCCATCCGTTACATTACAAACAGTCCATTAATGCCTGCAGGTGAGCTTACTGTGTTAAATTCTGTGCTTCAGATGGTTTTTGATCTGCTGACAGAGCTGAAGAGGTTAATGCTGTCTCTCAGTGTGCTTAATTATGCGGTTCCTCCCAGCAGAGTCTCTGGGGAACCTCCCATGAGTGAAAGAGAGAGACGTAGAATTCTTAATCTCTGTTATTATTGCAGTTCAGCCCAGCATAAAATCTTTTGCTGTCCATTAAAGCCCATACCCAGAATGTCATGTTCTCAGGGTGAGACCCTGGTAGCCACGTCATGTAGCCATAGCGCTGACCCTACTGCTGGGACCTCTGTTTCTGTGAAATCCAGGGGTGTTGCAAATTCCATGTGTGGTAATAAAGCCAAAATTGCTCCACCTCAAGGCACACTACCTGCTTCCATGTTATGCAGTGGATCACTGTTTCTCAGTTCTTGTCATGGGTCTAGGGCCCAGGGTGGCGCTGATGCCACAAGGGCCAGGGTGGCGCTGATGCCACAAGGGCCCAGGGTGGCGCTGATGCCACAAGGGCCCAGGGTGGCGCTGATGCCACAAGGGCCAAGGGTGGCGCTGATGCCACAGGGCCCAGGGTGGCGCTGATGCCACAAGGGCCCAGGGTGGCGCTGATGCCACAAGGCCCAGGGTGGCGCTGTTGTTACAGGTACACAGCATAAAGAAAAACCTGTCTGTTCTGCACATTGTATTGTGCCTATGTCCGTTCCTGGTGGGAGGCCAGTTTTGTTTCTGTCTGACAAGGTGTCAGCGGTGCCAGAACCTGGCACATTGCCGGTAACACTCCCAAGCTGTGTGTCAGCGGTAACACTCCAAGCTTGTGTTGTCAGCGGTAACACTCCAAGCTGTGTGTCAGCGGTAACACTCCCAAGCTGTGTGTCAGCGGTAACACTCCAAGCTGTGTGTCAGCGGTAACACTCCCAAGCTGTGTGTCAGCGGTAACACTCCCAAGCTGTGTGTCAGCGGTAACACTCCCAAGCTGTGTGTCAGCGGTAACACTCCCAGCTGTGTGTCAGCGGTTTTGTCCCAGGTGGGCCTAGAGCCCTTCACGCCTGTCATGGGCCCAGAGCCCTTCCTGCCTGCTGACGAGTCAGTTGTGCCGATGTTGAGCTACGAGGTAGCCGTGCCTATGCTTTGTTATGAGGCCGAAGTGCCTGTATCTAAACATGAAACCTTCATGCCTGGTTCTACTAGCGAGCTGCTAGTCATGCCGATTCCGATCCACGAGACAGTTGTGCCCATGTTCTGCTGCGAGGCAGACGTGCCCATGTTCTGCTGCGAGGCAGCCGTGCCCATGTTCTGCTGCGAGGCAGCCGTGCCCATGTTCTGCTGCGAGGCAGCCGTGCCCATGTCTTTCTGCTGCGAGGCAGCCGTGCCCATGTCTTTCTGCTGCGAGGCAGCCGTGCCCATGTCTTTCTGCTGCGAGGCAGCCGTGCCCATGTCTTTCTGCTGCGAGGCAGCCGTGCCCATGTCTTTCTGCTGCGAGGCAGCCGTGCCCATGTCTTTCTGCTGCGAGGCAGCCGTGCCCATGTCTTTCTGCGAGACAGCCGTGGCCTCATTAGGTTATGAGACCAATGTGCTCACATTAACACATGAGACCACTGTGCCCTTGTCCCACAGTGGGTCCAGTGTTGTTCCTACCGTTGTCTTGCCAAGTGTGGGTCCCGAGCCCTTCATGTGTAATTTGGGCAATGTGACCCTAATGCCTTTTTCTGGCGATATGCCAATTTTGTCCCAGGTGGGTACTAAATCCTTCATGTCTGGTTTGGGCCAAGAGCCCCTCATGTCAGCCCCTGATGGCACGCTGCCAGGTATGTCTGTTTCTGGTTATTTGACAGTCCTGCCAGTTAATGGAGTGACATCCAAACTGACTGGTGCTACAAATTCTAGCCCTGTACCCGAAGGTTATATACGATCCCCATGCGGGATGTTGTTCCGTGAGGCACACTGGGCCATGATCAAGAAAGACCCTAATGCTCTCAGGTGTTTTGGAGGGATTCCGATGACTCGGAGGGTCCACAGTGCACTCCTCCAGGTGAAATCTGTAACAATGGTGAGGTGCCAGTTGTATCATATCCTGGCAATGTCCTCTGTTCCAACGGTGTGCCAGTTAAAGGCGAGTTGTCAAGTCTGTCCAAGTCAAGTCACGTGACCACTGTGCCCACGTCTTGCAGTGGGTCCATTGCTGTCAAACCCACTTGTGGGGTAGAGAGGTTTCAATCGTGTGGTGTTAAACAGATAACCAAGTCTGCCCCTACTATTGCTGTGTCGTGTGGGGTGGTCAACCGTTCTAGATCTCGTTCAAGGAGAAGACGTAAAAAGGTGACTAACCCTAGTCCAACTGATTCTATGTCCAGTCTGACTGATGCCGAGATCCCCCAACCCCGTCATGTCCCTGAGGGCTATGTGCAGTCGCCCTTTGGACTGGTGTTCAGGAAGGACCACTGGGTTGCCATTCAAAGGAACCCTCATAGACGGGGGCGTCTTGTGGAGGAGGATGACGACTCTGAATGGGACCTCAAAGGACTTTGGTGACTGGTGTTCATGATCTGGTTTCCTGATTCTGTCTGCCATGTTTTTTGTTTTGGGTGCCCGGGAGGTCACCCGTAAGGGAGGGGGTTATGTCACGTCTCGGCCTTGCCCCCTGGTGGTGAAGGGTATTCATGTTTGTTTTTCCCCTATGGTGTGTCTGGCTGTGCTGTTTAGGGCTGATCTGGGGTTCTGTTGTGATCTCCTGGTCTGGGGTCACATGGCCCAATCACACAGACCCACTCCCTATATATTCCCAGCAGCACAGAGCCTCATTGACTGTTTGTGGAGTTTGATGGTGGTTCTGTCTGGTTCGTGTTTCCTGAGTTGCTGTAAAGCATTCCTGTTCAAGTGTTTTCTGGTTCTGACCTCGGCTTTATTTTTGACAAGCCTTCTACTCCCCCTGGTACCGTATATTTCTGATCTGTTGCCAACCTCTGCCTGATTGACGATTCTTGTATGTTTCATGTTTTATGTACCTGGTCTGTCTTAGTTTAGTATTATATTCAGAGGCCGCTTATAAGGACCTCTTTTAGTATAGTCTGTTTTGTTTACTGTCCTGCAGCCTGCTCACTTCACGGATTGTCAAGTGTATCTTTGTGTTTCTCCGACTGCCCTGCAGCCTGCTCAATTCACGGATTGGCAGGCGTATCATTGTGTTTCTGAGTGTCCTAAGTTGTCTGTCGGTCTTGAAGCCTTCGGAGCTTAGTGGCAATTCTGTTCTGTTTTTTGGTGCTCCTTGGTTTTGGAAAATTCCGTCTGTCCTTGTGTCCAGTCAGTTACTCACCTGCCTTAAGGGCTTCATCTCCTGTTCCAAGCCACCACGATGGCCCAAGCAGGGGCCATCCGTTACACGTGACATCCACAGGTGTTTTCAATACCTGAGTGAAAACACTTGAATGAACCTCTGTTCTTCAGAGTGGTAGTCTTTTTAAGGGGTTGAATAATTGTGTCAATGAAGAATTCACAAAAGAAACATTTACTACTGTATTACAAAACCAATTGATGTAATTTTAGTTGCATATGGTTCTTTAAAAAGTCCTTGTAGGATTTCATTCTGAATACAATTACAAATGTACACTAAATTCCCTAAAACCCTTTACAGCATTGGGGGTTGAATAATTTTGAACACAACTGTATATCATTTAAATTTTTTGAACGGCAGGTGCCAGGCCTGCAAGTACTATCATACAGTAACCCCTCTGTGGTATTGTGGAAGAATGCAGGGGTGAACCTTGCGGTCCTATATTAAAAAGATATGCATCTGGTTAAGGCGTCAGTGCACCCAGATATTCTGCCTTTGGTGCAAGACTGCCAGGCCAGCAAGTTTCATCATACAGTAACCCCTCTGTAGTATTGTGGAAGAATGCAGGGGTGAACCTTGCGGTCCTATATTGAAAAGCTTTTTATCTGGTAATGGGCGTCAGTACACCCAGATATTGTGCCTTTGGTGCCAGGCAAGCAAGTATCATCATACAGTAACCCCTCTGTGGTATTGTGGAAGAATGCAGCGGTGGAGCATGTGGTCCTATATTGAAAAGAAATGATTCTGGTAAAGGCGTCAGTGCACCCAGATATTGTGCCTTTGGTGCCAGGCCAGCAAGTATCATCATACAGTAACCCCTCTGTGGTATTGTGGAAGAATGCAGAGGTGGACCATGTGGTCCTATATTGAAAAGATATGATTCCGGTCAAGGCGTCAGTGCACCCAGATATTGTGCCTTTGGTGCCAGGCCTGCATATTGGCTAAGTTATGGCCAGTGATCGAATCTCAACACCCAGTAAGCCAGTGGATCATCTGCTGGAAAGGTATCCAGGTCTGCCCTTGCCCCTAGGTAGTCCTGCACCATATGGTGAAGACACTGGCAATGGGTGCCTACATTTGACGTCCCTACATTTGACTAAAAAAAATTAAAAATGCATCAGTCAAGCGGCCCTGGCCTTCACCACTATTCCTCTGATCATTCGCAGCCTCAGAAGCACGTGTGTCAGCACTTGGTAATCTACCAGTGCCTGGAAAGGTGTTACACAAGTGTCGCTTTAGAGCGTCCTCAAGTTTCTTTATCCTGTGCACCCTCTGTGCGGGCAGGATGAGCTCTGCAACTTTAAACTTGTATCGTGGATCAAGAAGGGTTGCCAGCCAGTAATGATCCCTCTCCTTGATAGCACGAATCCTGGGGTCCTTTATCAGGCTTTGCATCATTAGGGAGCCCATGCAGCGTAGGTTGGAGGTGGCATTAGCTTCCGAGTCTTCCTGGTCAATGAGGATGACCGTATCGTGCACTTCCTCCTCCCAGCCACGCACTAGCCCTTGTGTTTCTGGGCACACAAAACCCTCCCTTGAGGAATCCCCACCTTCAATGCCCCCACTACTTAATTATTCTGCCTCCTCCTCCTCCTCATCCTCCTCCTGTCTGATCTGAGTTGGACCCGCTGGAATGCTGTCTGCGGAAAGACTGGGGCCTTCAGAGCTAGGGAAGGCCTCCTCTTCCTCCCGCTGCTCTGCCTCTAGAGCCACATCTATAATTCCCCGCAGAGTGTGCTCCAGCAGGAACACTAAAGGAATTGTGTCACTGATGCATGCACTGTCCCTGCTTATCATCCTCGTTGCCTCCTCAAATGGTGACAGTACAGTGCATGCATCCTTGATCGTCAGCCACTGGGGGGAACAGGTTGACCTGAACCTGTCCTTCTGCCATACTCACACAGGTACTCATTGATGGCCATCTGCTGCTTGTGCAGATGCTGCAGCATTACTAATGTTGAGTTCCACCTGGTGGGCATGTCACAGAACAGACGGTTTGTGGGAAGGTGGAATTCTGGGTACTTGGTTAGGAAACGCTGTACCGCTAGATTTAGGACATGTGCTAGGCATGGTACATGTGTCAATTTACCCTTGCGTAGGGCGGAGAGAAGGTTGCTGCCATTATCGCAGACGATCATTCCCACCTCAAGCTGGCGTGGTGTTAACCATCTCTGCACCTGCCCCTGCAGAGCTGACAGAATTTCTGGCCCGGTGTGGCTCCTGTCCCCTAAACAAACCCAGCTCAAGCACAGTATGGCATCTTTTTGCTTAAGCCTTTGCGTAGACCCTGTCAGGTGTCCGTTTAACTGCCACTTCACCAGAGACGGAGGAGGAAGAGGAAGAGGGAGAGGTGGTGGTGGTGGGGCAGACAGACCTCATACAAGCAGCTTTCTGGAGGCGTGGTGGATGAACAAGCTCCAGCACAGAGCCCCATCTTGGATCCCTCCCAGCTGCAATCAGAGTTACCCAGTGTGCCGTGAAGGAAATGTAACGACCCTGTCCATGCTTGCTGGACCACGTGTCTAAAGTCACATGCACCTTGTTGCTGACTGCCTTTCCCAATGACTGGATAACATTGTCTTCCATGTGCTGGTATAGTGCTGGAATGGCCTTGCGTGAAAAGTAATGGCATTTTGGAACCTGCCACTGTGGTACAGCACATTCAGCAAATTAACAGAAGGGAACAGAGTCCACCGGCTGGAAAGGCAGCAGCTGCAATGCGAGTAATTTTGCTAAGCTGGCATTTAGATGCTGTGCTTGGGGATGTTTGGGACTATATTTTTTCTTTCACAGCAGTAGCTGCGGCAATGTAATCTGACAGCGTAAATCTTCAGCTGCTGGGATGATGTCACATTGTGAGGAAGGACCTGGTACATCCATTACTGTAGCATCATCCCTGTCGGTGGAGGTTGTAGACAATGACATGGCAGGACATACAGTGGGGGTAGAGACAGATGAGGAGGAGGAGGACCTACGCAAAGTTTTGCGCCAACAGGATGTGTGGCAGTTGTTCATAGGTTGCCTCAAGCACATGGTACCCAAATGTCCGATATCTTTCCCACGCTTAAGCCTCATCTGACATAGATTACAAATGGCAACGCTGCTAACCCTGTGGTGCTTGCTGAATACACCGCAGGGTCACCGAAATGGGATCGGCAAAAGAAACCGAATTGAAGAGAACGAAAAGTCACCGAACGTGCGGTGACTTTTCAAATCTCTTTGAATAACCCTGAAAGTCTTTTTATGTAAAACCATCACAGTTTTGGATAAAATATTGGTAACCGTTTTGGTGAATCAGCGGCTCGAAGATATATTCAAAAAGAACTTAAACGAGATATAAATATCAAACGTCTATATTTCCTAGAAATTCTCCTTAATTCTTTTAATTGTATGTGTTTTGCTTTAAAAAATATAATAATCAACAACCGGATAAAAATATATATATATTTATTACGTATACAAAAAAGTTTCAAATCTCATATCATGAACAAAGATTTATAAACAACAACAACATCCATCCATCAGCACATAGATTACTAGCTTCCCAATATATGTATCTCCTGTTAGTAACTGCATATACAGTCAGGTCCAGAAATATTGGGACATGGACATAATTGTAACCTCTTTGGCTCTATACACCACCACAATGGAGTTGGAATGAAACAAACACAATGTGCTTTAGCTGCAGACTGTCAGCTTTAATTTGAGGGTATGTACATCCAACTCAGGTGAACGGTGTAGGACTTACAGCAGTTTGCAGATGTGCCCCCACTTGTTAAGGGACCAAAGGTAATGGGACAGAATAATAATCATAAATCAAACTTTCCCTTCTTAATACTTGGTTACAAATCCTTTGCAGTCAATCACAGCCTGAAGTCTGGAACGCATAGACATCACCAGACGCTGGGTTTTATCCCTGGTGATGCTCTGCCAGGCCTCTACTGCAACTGTCTTCAGTTCCTGCTTGTTCTTGGGGCATTTTCCCTTCAGTTTTGTCTTCAGCAAGTGAAATGCATGCTCAATGGGATTCAGGTCAGGTGATTGACTTGGCCATTGCATAACATTCCACTTCTGTCCCTTCAAAAACTCTTTGCTTGCTTTTGCAGTATGCTTTGGGTCATTGTCCATCTGCACTGTGAAGCGCCGTCCAATGAGTTCTGCAGCATTTGGCTGAATGTGAGCAGATAATATTGCCCCAAACACTTCAGAATTCATCCTGCTGCTTTTGTCAGCGTCACATCATCAATAAATACAAGAGAACCAGTTCCATTGGCAGCCATACATGCCCACGCCATGACACTACCACCACCACGCTTCACTGATGAGGTGGTATGCTTAGGATCATGAGCAGTTCCTTTCCTTCTCCATACTTACCTCTTCCCATCACTCTGGTACAAGTGGATCTTGGTCTCATCTGTCCATAGGATCTTGTTCCAGAACTGTGAAGGCTTTGTTAGGTGTTGTTTGGCAAACTCTAATCTGGCCTTCCTGTTTTTGAGGCTCACCAATGGTTTACATCTTGTGGTGAACCCTCTGTTTTCGTTTGGTGAAGTCTTCTCTTGATTGTTGACTTTGACACACATACACCTACCTCCTGGAGAGTGTTCTTGATCTGGCCAACTGTTGTGAAGGGTGTTTTCTTCACCAGGAAAGAATTCTTCGGTCATCCACTACAGTTGTTTTCCGTGGACTCCCGGGTCTTTTGGTGTTGCTGAGCTCACCGGTGCGTTCCTTCTTTTTGAGAATGTTCCAAACAGTTGTTTTGGCCACGCCTAATGTTCTTGCTATCTCTCTGATGGGTTTGTTTTGTTTCTTCAGCCTAATGATGACTTGCTTCACTGACAGCTCTTTGGATCTCATCTTGAGAGTTGACAGCAACAGATTCTAAATGCAAATAGCACACTTGAAATGAACTCTGGGCCTTTTATCTGCACATTGTAATTGGGTGTTAATGAGGGAATATCACACACCTGGCCATGGAACAGCTGAGAAGCCAATTGTCCCATTACTTTTGGTCCCTTAACAAGTGGGAGGCACATCTGCAAACTGCTGTAAGTCCTACACCGTTCACCTGAGTTGGATGTACATACCCTCAAATTAAAACTGACAGTCTGCAGTTAAAGCACATTGTGTTTGTTTCATTCCAACTCCATTGTGGTGGTGTATAGAGCCAAAGATGTTACAATTGTGTCGATGTCCCAATATTTCTGGACCTGACTGTATGATTAATATCATTTACTTTATCAGTTGGTTAATAAACATCTCTGCTTAGCGAAAACAATTAACATGTATTTCTCAGTAAACAAATGTTTAACAAGCTAGATCTTGTAGAGATATATGTATCTCTCTATGCTACATGGATCAACAAGAGATGAGCTATTTATAGAATGATAAGTAATAAAAACTTAGTGAATCCTCCCCTAATATTGAGAATTAAGCTTCTAATCTTCTGCTTTTTATATTGTAGTTCTATAATTCCTTGCTTATTAATTTCAATCACAGTAACTTCCAAATTCAATATATATCTTTATGAATATACTATTGCAACAAATACTTTAGGAAAAAATCCTTATATCCAATTCTTCTTTATATCTCTATCTGCAGATTTTGAAATATTTTGAAGACTCTGGATCTAACAGTACTTGAGATAAATCTCAATCTATTTCATTTGATCAGGTTCAAGAACTGTCCATCGGGAAGCCTAGATTAGATAAATCTAATGCTAATCTAGTGAGTGTGAGTGGCACATCTCTGAAAATTCTGGGCACAGCTAAATTGGATTTTAAATTGGGGAATAAAGTAATTCGGCATCCAACGCTTATCGTGGATCTGCCCCAAAATCGCCTAATTATTGAAATGGACCTTCTGAAAAGGTTAAATCCAATCATTGATTTTCTCAATGAGGTCATTTGGTCCCAAGTAAATGCTCCAATTAGCTATGATAGATCCCAATTCCATCACGCTCAGTGTAACTGCCACGTGATTGAGGAAAGGCCGGATTCTATTGAAGTCCACTTCAGAAATAGCCAGACACCTGATATCTCTTTAAGGCCAAAGCCCCTGACTTCAGGAGAGCAGGAGGATAACACCATATGTGTTCCCCCTGAGAGAATTTGAGATATATGTCTGGAGAATGACGTGCTAATTATTTACCTCCACAAGAGGGAGACAGAACCAAATGGGCATAGTGACCAATCTCAGTTCTTAACTGAAATAGAGAAGATAAATGAAGAGGTATTTTTCCCTATACGTGTAAATAGTTTAGTTTAGCTAGAGAAAAAATGGCTAAGCTAGATTTGCGCCAGGAAAATAGCTACATCAGCAGGGTGCTGCTGAATAAAATGGCTAACCTTAAAGTGACCATAATGTCATTGGAAAATGTATGTTATCTATTTCTATTGGGAATAAAACTGCCACCCATTTATTTTTGGTCCTAAATGAACCCGGTTATCAGATTTATGTAGGTAACAATATAATTCATTGTTTTGCTATGCAAGTGGATCTGATTAATTCCCACATATGGACTAGACTAAAAGAGAACCCCTGTGAATTCCAGGATGAAGATAAAGCTTTTAACTCGTGCCAGACACTGCCATACGCAGTAAACTTACAGGTAACATATGAGGTTTGTATTCCACCAGGCTCTGTAAATTACCCATTACCATACATTACCTTTACCTGGCTCCAGCATTAGTAGTTATCTGCTTCTGACAAGAGTAAACCTATGCTGTGGCTCTGGTGATTGCAGAACCCCAAATCCTGCCAGTGTTACCTACCTTCCCAGTGTCTCTTTACCCTCTGGTATCCTGTGTGTGTTCAAGATCCTGCTGTCCTAGTGTTTCCTGATTCCCCTGCATCAAGTCCTCTATGTGTCCTGTCCCTCTGCTCCAAAGACAGCAGAGCAGACTGTGCTGGAAAGCATTCTATCACCAAGCTACGAAATACCTGAAAAATCATTGGTTCAGCTTCAAGATTTGATATCCTACGGAAAAATTGCCGAAAAAAGCAGCATCAAACAATGAAGGGGTAAAAAATTGCATCTTGAAAAACAGAAGCACCGTTTTTTGGCGACAGCGGAGGAGTGGACCGAAGGGTATCTGGGCATCTTATACAAGTTCCTACTTGCCATTTTCCTAAGAACCGGGTACAGGCTCTCCAAAAATGTGAGTTGGATATCAACCAAATTTATCTCCATTCAGTATTGATGTACTGCGCAATTTTTGGTCTTTTCCTGTGTTTTCTCCTGCAGCACATACCCCACTATCCATATTTTAAAGAAGCATGTTGCTTGAGGAAAGGACAATTGTGTTTATGGACGTATAGTGTGTCTACTCCACTTTCTTACGGACCTAGGTCCCATAAGCGCTGTGTTGTTTACATTTTTCTAAAAACATATATATTTATTACGTATACAAAAAAGTGTCAAATCTCATTTCATAAACAAAGATTTATAAACAACAACAACATCCATCCATTAGCACATAGATTACTAGCTTCCCAATATATGTATCTCCTGTTAGTAACTGCATATATGATTAATATCAATTACTTTGTTAGTAACTATACACAGATGGTTAATAAACATCTCTGCTTAGCGAAAACAATTAACGTGTATTTCCCAGCAAACCAATGTTTAACTAGCTAGATCTTGTAGAGATATATGTATCTCTCTATGCTACATCGATCAACAAGAGATGAGCTATCACTTATTCTATTTCTAGAATAAGTAATAAAAACTTAATTAGTGAATCCTCCCCTAATATTGAGAATTAAGCTTCTAATCTTCTGCTTTTTATATTGTAGTTCTATAATTCCTTGCTTATTAATTTCAATCACAGTAACTTCCAAATTCAATATATATATTTATGTATATACTATTGCAACAAATACTTTAGGATAAAATCCTTATATCCAATTCTTCTTCATATCTCTATCTGCAGATTTTGAAATATTTTGTAGACTCTGGATCTAACTGTCACGTCTCGGCCTTGCCCCCTGGTGGTGAAGGGTATTCATATTTGTTTTTCCCCTATGGTGTGTCTGGCTGTGCTGTTTAGGGCTGATCTGGGGTTCTGTTGTGATCTCCTGGTCTGGGGTCACATGGCCCAATCACATAGACCCACTCCCTATATATTCCCAGCAGCACAGAGCCTCATTGACTGTTTGTGGAGTTTGATGGTGGTTCTGTCTGGTTCGTGTTTCCTGAGTTGCTGCAAAGCATTCCTGTTCAAGTGTTTTCTGGTTCTGACCTCGGCTTTATTTTTGACTATCCCTTCTACTCCCCCCTGGTACCGTATATTTCTGATCTGTTGCCAACCTCTGCCTGATTGACGATTCTTGTATGTTTCATGTTTTATGTACCTTGTCTGTCTTAGTTTAGTATTATATTCAGAGGCCGCTTATAAGGACCTTTTAGTATAGTCTGTCTGTTTTGTTTACTGTCCTGCAGCCTGCTCCCTTCACGGATTGTCAAGTGTATCTTTGTGTTTCTGAGTGTCCTAAGTTGTCTGTCGGTCTTGAAGCCTTCGGAGCTTAGTGGCAATTCTGTTCTGTTTTTTGGTGCTCCTTGGTTTTGGAGAAATCCGTCTGTCCTTGTGTCCAGTCAGTTACTCACCTGCCTTAAGGGCTTCATCTCATGATCCAAGCCACCACGATGGCCCAAGCAGGGGCTAACCGTTACACTAACAGTATTTGAGATAAATCTCAATCTATTTCATTGCAAAGTACACACTCATATATATATATATATTTCTTACATTAATCCCTTAATTTTGCTTTCTCATACATTGTCTGTCCAAGATCTGGATTCAGTATTTCTGTAGTTACAGCAGCAATCTTCTTTGGATATAATGTATTGTTTTGGAATATGTGAAAATTATCAATATCAGATAATCAATGCATGAGAGTTAGAATTGTGCATTCCCATGAGGGAAAATTTAGGTGTGGTCCTAATTAAGTGAGATGTAATATCCTGAATGCATTGTGTGTCTTGTCCTGGAATGATCTGAATGCCTGCAACGAACAGTACATATCCAGTTATAGTAAATTCGACATCACTGAAAATCTACCCCCTCATTTAAATATTTACTTTCATTATAGATCCCTTATATTTATTCTTCAAATAAAATATTTACTATACCTCAAGATGGCAGTGTTGCTTTTCACAAATTAAATTAGTAATATTTAATTCTACTATATTTGAATTATATGACAGAGATCAATATTGTTATCAAATTTTAACAAAGGAACTTCTACTGTTTTACAGACAATATGTCGCCTATGTCATATTTGATTTAATATCTCTTGGCTTTATCCCTTTCAAGGATTTTACGGAGTACTCTTATCTATATGTGGCATGGTAGCTTTAAACACACATGTAAAGTTATGGTAGGGTACTGAGCGGTGAGTATCACCTCCAGCCAGCAGATGGCGTGAGCCTGGTTGGGAGTGGAGGGTCATGTACCAGGAAGTGTTCGGTTCTATGGTTAATCTCACTGGTGCATGGAGGAGACTGTGTAAACACCTCATGATTGCAAGAGATTTAAACACGGTTTTTACTTCATACAGGCACACAGGTTAATAAACGGTCTGTAACTGAAGGACAGTGTGTGCGTTGTGCGTTTCTTGATTGCAAACGTGCAGCATATAGACATTCCATTCTAGTTAAATCAGCAGAAAATATTTCTATATTTAAATAGCTTATTCTATTCTTCAGTAATTATACTGTTTGCACAGTTATACTCTACAAATATTTGGAGCATTATTTACTGTGAATATATAAAATATATTGATTATAAAAATATATTTTGTGAATATATTTATACTCTTGCATAGATATTTTAAATATGTTTCTATACCCAAAAAGAAAAATCTCTTTAATTCAAGGACTTGTTAAAACAAACCAATAAATTTAAATATGACATGTCTTAGCAATTAGACTCGGCATATATCATATAAAGACATTTTATCGTCTATAGCATCATAGTCTGGCACTTACAGAAACACACATAACTCTTCTAGTCCTTACCATGAACTCATAAAAAAAGTCTTTGAGTCCATTTCTAAAACTAGAATAAAAATTGAAAAAGAAAAGACTTGTTTCATATAAGAATATAGATATATGTTTAGACAAGATGGCTACAGGCATCCATTTTAATTGTCCATTATAATATACCTGACAGGCTGTTCTCCTCCACTTGATGGAATATACTAGACCAAAGGAAATTAAGTAGAAAATGATGTGTTGGGGATTATTATTATTATTATCGTCATTATTTATATAGCGCCAACAGTTTCCGTAGCGCTTTACAATAAACAAGGGATACATATAAATGGACATAGGATGGAAAGAAGAGGTGTAGAGGGCCCTGTTCATAGGAGGTTACAGTCTAGAGGGATTGGGAATTGAGGACAAGGGAATTTTACTACACGGCAGGATCATTAGTGCCAGTGGTTTGGGTATGGTGGGGCCATAGATGCAGCTTCAATCATGTGTGAGCAGGTGAGCAGAGGGATGAGTTGCATCAGTGATGTGGTACAATAATCTGAAGAGATGGGTTTTGAGAGATTTCTTGAAGGCCTGAAGGTCAGGGGAGAGTTTGATAGAGCGAGGTAAGTCATTCCAAAGGACCGGAACTGCCCTTGAGAAGTCTTGGAGGTGAGAGTTGGCTATGCACGTGTAGACAGATGACAGATGGAGATCACCTGCTGAACGGAGTTGTCTAGACGGGACATGCTTGGGGAGTAACGAAGACATGTAGGGAGGGGTTGAGTTATTGAGTGATTTGAACGTGACCGTCAGTATTTTAAACTGTATCCTGAAACGTACAGGAAGCCAATGGAGGGACCGGCAGAGGGGGGTACAGGAAGTCAATGGAGGGACTGGCAGAGGGGGGGGAGGTACAGGAAGTCAATGGATGGACCGGCAGAGGGGGGGGGGTAACGGAAGCCAATGGAGGGATCGGCAGAGGGGGCTACAGGGAGCCAATGGAGGGATCGGCAGAGGGGGGGGGTACAGGAAGCCAATGGAGGGATCGGCAGAGGGGGGTACAGGAAGCCAATGGAGGGATCGGGAGAGGGGGAGGTATGCGAGGTGCGTTTAGTGAGAAAAATAAGCCTGGCCCTGCGTTCAGTACAGATTGTAAAGGGGCAATACGGGAGTTGGGGCCAATAAGGAGCGAGTTGCAGTAATCAAGTCGTGAAATGACAAGAGCATGAACCAGCATCTTCACACGTTCAGCGCTTCCTTCAACTTTTGTCCCCTTGGGCCTCTTTTGCTGTGTTGTCATGCGTACCTCGAATAGAACCTCTAGATTGTGAGTTCCTACGGGAATAGGGCCCTCATCTCCTCCTGTACTGTTTGCCAAATGTTGTTCAATGTATTGTAACCTTGTCTATACTGTGCCTATTGTACAGCACTGCGGAATATGCTGGCGCTTTATAAATAAAGAATAATAATAATAAAATAGTGGGACCATAGTACAACAAACCAGGTAAAAATTTGATAATAGAGAATGGGTGCACTCACATTTTTGGTGTCTCAGTCAGACACCAGATGTTCTTGGAGCCGGCGATATTATCAGGAGCACCGGATCCCCCAGCAGCATTCGATTTCCTCCTCCGCTCCACAGAATCAGCACCAGGGTTCCTTAAAATCAAAACTTGTTGATTAAATTAATAGATAAAAAATAACAGGAATTACACCTAAATGCATTTTGCGATATTGTCGCGTCCTCAGTAGGTGTAATTCCTGTTTTTTTTTTAAATCAATTTATTTATTCATTTAATAAACAAGCTTTGATTTTAACCAACCCTGGTTCTGATTCTGTGGAACGGAGGAGGAAATCAAATGCTGCTGGGGGATCCGGTGCTCCTGCCAATATCGTGGGATATGGATCGCAGACTGGCATCTCAGGGGTTAAAATCAGGCATCGTTTTGAATACCCTTCACATGCAGCTGCATTTCCTATATCTTAACCCATGACTGCTTAAACCTGGGACCTCCTTGACCCATATCCCTTAATTATAAAGAAGACACAACAACTTCTTAACTGGAAAGGGCCACAGCTTTATTAAATATTTACACCATGTAACCAGCCAGTGCTTATCCTCCGATATCCGCCCTATTACTCCTGTAATAGGCAGTTCACGATCCAAAAACCAGGAGCTCGTCACCCCGCCTGACCGAGATCAAGCGGGGCTCGTCTCGTTAAATGCCACACCCGAAGGCGGCTTAGCCAATTAAAAGCACCGCTGTCCAGGAACCATGCCAAAGCTGTGACACGAAGAAGACGAACTTCAGCCGGGTGGGCGGGCGGGAATCTCCTTGATGCACCGTTGAAGCTGGCCAGGAACAAGAGACAGAACACACCCACCACAGATGCATATATAGGTAAGTGAAACAATGTTGCACACTGTCACGGCTCACTGCAGGGGTTAAGGATTCGAGCCCAATATGCGGTTACTCAGATGATGAAGAGGCAAAAAGGGAAGGTTGTAATCCAAAACATAGGTTTATTAAATAAACAAAAGTAAACCAAGAAGGGGAATCTGAATAACTAATAACTATAGATAGGAGCTGGATGGGCAAGATAATATATACAGAGGACAGGGTACACTTAGCAGAAGGGGTAGACAGGACAGGACACTGAATAGCACAATAGGGCCAACAGAACAGGTACTGGACGCTGAATAAAGAATAAACACAAGAGGATCAAAAGACACAGAAGGCAAAAGACACAAGAAGATCAGGCGCAGTATCAGAAGGGTTATGATTGGAGAGTGGTTAAATCAAGCTTAGGTCGGTGGCAGGCAGCTAGCATAGAAGTAGTCAGTCCAGATTCCGGTGTCATACACGTGTAGGTCAATAAGAGGCAGGATAATATAGTCCTTAAGGAATGTAGTAATGGTGAGGGGTTCTCAGGCTACCAGATGGAAAGGTCCTCAGGATATCAGATGGAAGGGTTCTCAGGATACCAAACGAAGGGGTACTCAGATGAACCTCAGGCAGGTGGATACCAGATGGAAGGGTCCTCAGGATACCAGATGGAAGGGTTCTCAGGATACCAAACGAAGGGGTACTCAGATGAACCTCAGGCAGGTGGATACCAGATGGAAGGGTCCTCAGGATACCAGATGGAAGGGTTCTCAGGATACCAAACGAAGGGGTACTCAGATGAACCTCAGGCAGGTGGATACCAGATGGAAGGGTCCTCAGGATACCAGATGGAAGGGTTCTCAGGATACCAAACGAAGGGGTACTCAGATGAACCTCAGGCAGGTCAGTGCATAGCACTCAGGTCAGGCTTGCAATGAGTCTTTCTATGGTTAGAATAAACGATGCAGAAGCTCTGATTCAGAGGTGAGGCTGGTTTAAATGGGCATTGCAGGCCCAGCCCACACCTGGAGAGGTGAAGGGATACGTGATAGGAAAGTCAGGGATGGAGTCTTGAGTGCCTGGACCTCAGTCCAGTTAGTGGGAAAAGCCGGACCGGATCCAGGTTCTTAAAGGAGACAGATCCTACTTCCCTTTCTTCCGGCGTCTGCGGCGTGAACCGTGACAGAACCCCTGTCTCAAAGACGCACTCCGGGCGTCTAAAGCAGTCTCGAAGGCCTCCAGATCCTCGGGTCGTACATAAGTCCCATTAGAGGCACAGACTACCTTCGGTGACACGTAGTTAGCGGCCACTGCATATATGGTGCTGCTGAACATGGGTTCCTGTGCAGGTGGCACTCGGATTGGCACGCTCTCAGTGTCAGACGATGAAAAGTCAAGAAGCTCTGATTCAGAAGTCACAACACTGGACTTAGATGGTGACCTTTTAACGTTGGGTATAGGAGAGTCCCCTTTGGATATGAAAGGGACCCCCCGAGGGGTGATGGAGTCACACAGATAGGTAGCCGGATTTATAGATGGCTCCGGCAGTAAGGCACCCAGGTAGGTATGGCGTTGACCCGGTGGCCCTTGCCTACGTCGTGCAGTCTGTGGCTGAAGGTCAGTCTCAGTGTCAGTGGTGTCCCAATCATCGGAGTCCCCGTGAGTGGTTATGGGTTTCTCACATGTGGCAATAGTGGGCAAGAGAACATCCACGGAGCCGGTAGGAGGGGGCACCTCCCTTGAGGACAGTGGGATACGTACACCAGAGTCAATCATGGTTGCAATAGGCGTAGATTCTTGGGAACTTTGCGTTTCTTGCTGCAGAGATATTTGGTTGCGCCGGAGTCCACTCACGGCTTGGGCAAGGGTAGTCACTTGCTGTTGCAGCGTGGCAATGGTCTTGGCAGCTGATGACAATTCTGTTGACTGATACACAATGTCGTCGGTTTGCACCGCTATCTCCATGGTGAGTGGCACTTCTGCTTTGGCAGTGGGCACCTCAAGGTCTCCTCGCTCGACCCCCGGGGTTTCTGCGGGGGGAGCTGGGTCACAAGTGTCCTGATCAGCAGTGACAACGTGACCCAGAGAACCCTGAGGGCCTTGGGTGGCACTACCAGCAGTGTAGTTAGGCACCAGGTCCACGGTGGTACGAATTGACATGATTTCCATGGGTTCTGTAGAATTGTTTTCCACAACTCTGGAGGACTCAGGCTCTGTAATGAAGGCCGGTACGGTCTCTCCAGAAAGTATGGGTTCCACATCCATGGGTTCAGTACTGTTAGAAAGTTCATAATCAGAGCCAGACATTTGGGGTGCATCATAGGGGGGTGCTGCTACCGGTATTGGTGGGAGTACCGGTGCAGGTATGACAGCTGATGGGGTTGACGACTGGGGTGCGGGAACAGTTCTGTGAAGGGGAGCAGACCTTGATTTGGGAGCAGTCTTTGCAGCGGTTATTTTTTGGGGCGCTGGCTTTTTGGGGGGTCTCACTGGGCAAACTGGTAAGAAATGCCCACCTTGTCCACAGTAGATGCAGAGATTATCTGCGAATCGTCGGTTGCGCTCTTCTGCGGATAACGGACCCGGTATTCTTTGACTTGCAGGGAAGCACTTTTTATGAGTAGGATTCCCAATGCTCAATAGCATGCTGCTCAGAAAGTCTGCCAGGTGCATGATGATTTCTTGGATGGCTGTTTGGAGCAGCTCCTTAATGGCCTGAGTAACCACGGGCTCGAGTTTTAATGGCTTCTGCATACTGTCACGGCTCACTGCAGGGGTTAAGGATTCGAGCCCAATATGCGGTTACTCAGATGATGAAGAGGCAAAAAGGGAAGGTTGTAATCCAAAACATAGGTTTATTAAATAAACAAAAGTAAACCAAGAAGGGGAATCTGAATAACTAATAACTATAGATAGGAGCTGGATGGGCAAGAAATATATACAGAGGACAGGGTACACTTAGCAGAAGGGGTAGACAGGACAGGACACTGAATAGCACAATAGGGCCAACAGAACAGGTACTGGACGCTGAATAAAGAATAAACACAAGAGGATCAAAAGACACAGAAGGCAAAAGACACAAGAAGATCAGGCGCAGTATCAGAAGGGTTATGATTGGAGAGTGGTTAAATCAAGCTTAGGTCGGTGGCAGGCAGCTAGCATAGAAGTAGTCAGTCCAGATTCCGGTGTCATACACGTGTAGGTCAATAAGAGGCAGGATAATATAGTCCTTAAGGAATGTAGTAATGGTGAGGGGTTCTCAGGCTACCAGATGGAAAGGTCCTCAGGATATCAGATGGAAGGGTTCTCAGGATACCAAACGAAGGGGTACTCAGATGAACCTCAGGCAGGTGGATACCAGATGGAAGGGTCCTCAGGATACCAGATGGAAGGGTTCTCAGGATACCAAACGAAGGGGTACTCAGATGAACCTCAGGCAGGTCAGTGCATAGCACTCAGGTCAGGCTTGCAATGAGTCTTTCTATGGTTAGAATAAACGATGCAGAAGCTCTGATTCAGAGGTGAGGCTGGTTTAAATGGGCATTGCAGGCCCAGCCCACACCTGGAGAGGTGAAGGGATACGTGATAGGAAAGTCAGGGATGGAGTCTTGAGTGCCTGGACCTCAGTCCAGTTAGTGGGAAAAGCCGGACCGGATCCAGGTTCTTAAAGGAGACAGATCCTACTTCCCTTTCTTCCGGCGTCTGCGGCGTGAACCGTGACACACACACATAACCAATGGCTCCATATTTCCTTATCTGACCATCCGTCCCAGGCCATCAGTCATGTCCCCCTTCCTTAAAGGTGCAGGGGATTCTATAAGTCTGTGAATATTGCTGACAGATCGTATTCAATAGTGTAGTGCATCCTGCACGCTGCCCATTCTGACCTTACTCTTACTATTGGTAACAATGTCCTGTTTGTGCCCAAGTACTTGTTTTTCCTTTAAAGCTTTTGGGCACTGTCACAGATGACACAGACCAGCAGAGCGTCTCCAGCAGAAGGACAGGAAGGAGCGGCTGTGCTCGCCGGCACCCTGTGCCTGGAAAGCGGACTCTGCTCTATAGCCGGGTGTTTGATCCTAGTGTTTTTTGTGACCAAATGAAGGAATAGGATTGTCTTGGAGTGTCAGATCCTCTTTGACATCCTAATTTGAATTGGAGGGAAAACCATGTATTGGAGACACCATCACATTGTCATTTTGGAGTGTAAACCATATCATTTTTTTTTTTTTTGGAGAAAGGATTTTACCAGGAAGGATACATTAAGATTTCTCTTGTTTTCAAGTATGTCCTGGGTGGCGAGTATGTACCGTTAGGTGTCTTGCCAAGGACACTTACTGGAGAGGTTGCTCGCTGGGATCGAACCCATGACTCCACAGGCTCTCTCCATGCAGAGCAGTGACATTACCTCTACTCCACCCAGCCATATCATTGCCATGGAGCAGTTGGATACTGGAGCTATGTTGTGTTTCTGCACCTCTCCTGCTGGTGTGACCATGTGACTTGTCTCTAATGTGCTCTTTGTGCTGTGATATGCTCGTTTTTCTTAGAAATAGTGAAATTGTAAACCCAATAAACCGTGTAGAAACGAAAAAAAAAAAAATCAAGCCTCGCTAGGAAGGGGAGACTCTCCCCTTTTCAGCGGTGACTGGCTTTACCTGCTACTTTCTCCCGATCGAGAGGGATCCGAAAGGACCCCCCCTCCTTTCAAGCTATCTCCCAGCTTTGCTGGGTGGCCGCCTGAAAGTGACGTAATCATGTCCAACGCGATGGCATCATCAGGCCGGGAGGGGTCCCAAAAGTAGCATCTGACTTCCAGGAAGTCAGTAACCCTAACCCTATACATAAAACCAGCAGAAACAGTAACTCTAAACCTAGCAGTACCCCTTCCAAACTCTAACCGTAAACCTTAGTGACCCTAAATCTAACCATTAAATTAACCCTAACAGTAACCCTAATCATAAAACAAGTAGAAATAGTAACCCTGATCCTTAAAGTAGCTCTGACCATGTCTTCTCCTTGGCCACCAGAAGACCTCCTTTATGGTTCAGGATGGCCTGTGATGGTTGCCCTTTCTGCCCCCTTTTTTTCCTAATTTTCTTCTTTTCCACCTCTTATGGAGGACACTCTGCTGATTGGTTAGCAGACAGCCTGTCTTTTTGAAGTCCATGTGCAGTATCTCACTGCTCCTTGTTATAGTGTACTCTTCAACACGGTTGGGATGCGCGGCATGCGCCATCCCGTATGTTGTGAGCTCCGTTTTAATTTACTGTCCATTAACGCACACGATCATCTCTGGCCATCGTGTCACTATCCCAACACTGCGAGAAAATACAAGCAATGACATTCTTATCGGTAAGAGACACAGAACCCATGTCTAGACGTGACGTGACCCATACTGTCTATCTGATGGTGGGTTTCACTGTAAGACGCACACCGGGCCACGGAAACATGGCCTTCAGATAACCCCTTCATTATCAGATCTCCCAAAATGTAGCAAGCGTATAAATTAATCAAAACTCTGATTAACTGGCAAATCATAGCGTGTGTTGCAACTTAAAGCTGACAGAGACTTTCTATGGACATCCGGAAGGTTCTACCGCTGGGGTAAGAGCAGAATAGACGCTATTTGGTAACAATGCGCTTATTTCTTTGGCAGCTTCATATGATTCGAGTTATTTCATGAGATGATAATCCGGCTGCAGCAACAAAGTGTACAGACACACGAGAGCGAAGCCCTGACATGGGACGTGCGTTACGCCTATTGGGAGGTAAAATCAATGGCGTGCGCAGCCCGTATCATTAAGGTTTGCACCCAGGGAACATTTATTCATTACTAGAAGCCTAACACAAGCACAAATAGTAACAGGTTTAACCCTTTCGCTGCGGAGGCTTTTCCCGCCTCTGTGCTGAGGTCATTTTTACCGGTTTTGCTCATCATGTTTAAACGTGTTTTTAAGGCTTATTTTAGTATATGACCCAGACATATTATATATCGTTCTTTCCGTCAGACTCAGTAGATTCATAATATGTCATTATTATATGTATACGTTATGTCATGTCTGTATATTATAACAAAAAATGCAATAAAATATGTATTTTCAATAATTTACAATGTGTAAAGTGTTTTTTTTCACATTTTAACATGCGAGCAATTGCGGTTATATTTTGTATGGGGTGCGCTTGTTAAAAAAATTAGAGATGGGGTCTCGTTACATTTTTTTTGGGGGAAAATTACGCGATTTTTAACAAACGCACCGCATACAAAAATCGTTA
This sequence comes from Leptobrachium leishanense, assembly GCA_009667805.1. Taxonomy (NCBI): domain Eukaryota; kingdom Metazoa; phylum Chordata; class Amphibia; order Anura; family Megophryidae; genus Leptobrachium; species Leptobrachium leishanense. The sequence continues at coordinate 467,308,663 of CM019064.1, read as the reverse complement.
GTGCAGCATCATTGTTCACATTATAATTACAATGGGAACAATATTGCTACACTAACAAACCAAACAAAAGAAAAAAAAAATGTTTATTTTTTTTTTTATAATTGTTTTTTAAAATATATTTTTATTTTTATTTTTTATTTTTTTTAAAAAACTTTTTTCACATTCAAGTTTGGTATTGTTGGAACGGCCATGCTCTGGCCGATCCAACCATACCAAACATTAACCCCTAACTGCCACAGATCGGGAGATAGGGAGTTCCAATGAACTCCCTATCTCCACAGTTGGTGGCAGTTAGGGGTTAACTCTAGGACTGGCGTCATCGTGCTACGCACGATGACGCCAGTCCTCAGGGGGAGTTCCCGGAGGCTTGGCCGACATCCAAGATGTCGGCCAGCTCCGGGAAAGGATCGCGAACCGGTGCTTTTCAGCGCCGATTCGCGATCCAGCTCCCCAGGGGTTAATGCCAGGTACCATTTGGAAGGGCAGGCTGTGCCCTTCCAAATGATGCCTGGGTTAACCCCCGCAGAGCCGCCGATCGGAGGGAGAGAGGTCCGAAGGACCTCCCCCCTCCCTTTCAGGCGCCTCCTCCGCACATGCGGGGGGGGGCGCCTGAATTAGGTGTCATCGCGCTGCCGCGATGACACCTAATTCTGGCGGCTGCGGTCCCGGATGCGCGGCTGACATCGAGGATGTCAGCCTGCACCGGGGGGCCAGCGATCGGCCGGAATCCGGCCGAACGCTGACCCCAATGGGAGGACGCGCTCAGCGCGTCCTCCGCACAGCAGCGGGAATGCGGAGGACGCGCTGAGTGCGTCCTCCGCATTGAAAGGGTTAATTACTGCTTGTGTTAGGCTTAGTAATTAAACCCGTTGTTCCTATTTGCGCTTGTGTTAGGCTTATAGTGTTGGAACAAAACTTTTGCTGTGTGTTTCTGTGTGAAAAGAAAATTAATTCAGGTAAGTATCTAGGTGCCTCTAAAAATGAGGCAATTTAGAGGATAATCAGCCAGAAATTAATACATGCAGACACAAAATACAATTGCGATAGAATATTGCAGAATGTGATGGTGGCCATGGTGTTGAGATCTGGGTACCTGGCTTGTGATTGCAGAGATGTTCCTTGCAGACTGATCAGTGTTGGAATGAAACCTTTGCTGTGTGTTTCTGGCTTGATCCACCCTACCCACTGACAGCATTGTGCATGGAGCAATGGCCTCACTATGAGAATTAACCCCTAGCTACCAAGGGGTTTCCCTAAGGAAACCCTATGGTGGAAATAGGGGAGTCTTTTACCCAATCCATGGCAGCTGGAGGTTAATGTTTGGTATCGTTGGAAAGGCCAGAGTAACCATGTTAAAAGTAAAACAAACAAAAATAAAAAACGCCTTTTAGTTTTTTGTGTTATTTTTATTAATGCAGCACCTTTCTGCCTCGCTAGCAAAGCTGTGAGGCGTAGGTGCTTGAGACTAACTCGAAGTCTGTATTTGACCAGTACTCACATGATGACAGTTCAGCAGACAGCATCAACTAAGCAAAACTGACACGTAGAAAGATGAATCCAGTTGAAAACCTTTATAGATCAGACTGACAATCTCTCTAACAGTGTACAGCAATGCAGGTGAAAAGACATTCATTCTGTCCAGCATAGAGCCAAGATGGCTGCTAGTGACCAGAAGTACCTCAGAAAACTAGCCTGAGGAAAAAGGGGCGGAGCTAGCTGGATGCTATGGTGGCCCAGCAGGAACAAAATAGCTATGAAATCATAACTAAGCAGCAAAAGGCAGATTCAACACATAAGATTAAAATATACAAATAAATGCTGAATCATGGGGCATGACTGTAATGGAAGCCATATCGCTTCCCCAAGAGTAGCGGAGTTAGGATCTTTAAGGGCAACAATACTTTCTAAATAAACACAGAAAATGCACAAAATACAGGTATAATTCAAGAGCCAAGAGACTCAAAAGACTAGCTGAAGTGCCTCTAGGCTCTGAGGGTTTCGTGACCGACAGAAAGCTTAGGACACACTCAGAAACATGAAAAGATGCACGATAGTTCGTGAAGTATGCAAGGTGCAGGGCAGTCAGGAATGCAAAAACCAAATGGCAAGTGATTAACCCAGCAACCAGCATGGGGTTAAATCACTAAACCACGCAGACAGCCAAATACACACGTTAGAGATAAAGAATAGTCAAAGCCAAACCGGGTCAAATACAGGAGCAGGAATCTCATACAAGCAGGGTCGTTACCAGGGAATACAATCAAAATACAGGCCATAGCGGTGCGTGATCTAAACTCCACAACAGGGCAATGAGGCAAGGCCTTGAGTCCTCTTTTAAAGCCTGCGCCTCCTAGTAATCACACCTGACCCCGCCCCCTTAGATGCCGATCTGCCAGCAGAAAGTGCTGGCACCCGGCCAGCCAGTGGTCCCCTTTCTTGTCCAGACACCCCAGGGGGCACAGCGCACTCTCCCCAGAACATTGCACAGGGTCTGTCCTCATGTGGCTCATGAGCCCTGCAAACACTTTCCATGCGAGGGGCCCCAGGGTATCCCCCTCCCAGCACATATCCCTTGCAGCTATGCAGTGTAGGGTAACCCAGGTGTGGGCTGACCAGTGCACCCTTTCCATGCTGCCACAACACACGTGGCACCCCATCTGCGCAGCCCTGCAAAACATTTCCATACCAGGGGCCCAGGGTACCCCCCAGCTCACACATGGATATATTGCCCCCAGCTCACACATGGATATATTGCCCCCAGCTCACATGGATATATATATAGTGCCCCAGCTCACATGGATATATATATAGTGCCCCAGCTCACATTGCCCCAGCTCACACATGGATATATTGCCCCAGCTCACATGGATATATTGCCCCCAGCTCACATAGAAATATTGCCCCAGCTAACATGGATAGATTACCCCAGCTCACATGGAAATATTGCCCCAGCTCATATGGAAATATTGCCCCAGCTCATATGGATATATTGCCCCAGCCCATATGGAAATATTGTCCCAGCTCATATGGATATATTGCCCCAGCTCACATGGAAATATTGCCCCAGCTCACATGGAAATATTGCCCCAGCACATATGGATATATTGCCCCAGTTCACATGGATATATTACCCCAGCTCACATGAACATATTGCCCCAGCACATATGGATATATTGCCTCAGCTCGCATGGATATATTGCCCCAGCTCATATGGATATATTGCCCCAGTTCACATGAATATATTGCCCCAGCCCATACGGATATTTTGCCACAGCTCATATGGAATTATTGCCCCCAGCTCATCTCCTCTGCTGTCTCCAAGTCATTGCCAGCGGCCGCGTGCTTATCCTCCTTTGAGTGGCCGCCGTCATAAAGCTCTGCCGCTCGTTGCCTGGGAGGGATCTATCCACCAGATCGCGGCTGGCTGGTGGATAGATCCCACCCAGGCAGCGAGCGGCAGCGCTTTATGCCGGTGGCCGCTCATAGGATAGTAACGTGGCCGCCGGCAATATTTTCCCGGGGGGGGGAGGGGTAGGGAATTGCCCTGTTGCCTCCCCCCCTGGATCCTCCCCTGTTTACACAAAGGGATATTCTGAGAGGTCCAAATTGTCACCGGACACTGAATTTCCCCATACAGTGACCTATTTTGCAAATAAATAAATAAATTTATGGGCCATTCGCTATTCAGAGAGCAGGCAGTTCACCAAATTTTGGCGAACTGCCTGGAAATACAGTGCCTGTTCGATGACAGTGAAATACGGTGCCTGTTTGGCGGCAGTGAAATACGGTGCCTGTTCGGCGGCAGTGAAATACGGTGGCTGTTCGGCGGCAGTGAAATACGGTGCCTGTTCGGCGGCAGTGAAATCCCCCATAGAGAAGCAATGGTTAATCTATTCACATTGAACAGCAGAGAAATGTCAGTGAAATGCCCTGATGTTCAGTGGTTTCATTCGACAGGTTTATTCAGGAGAATCCCATAAGCTTCAATGTTAAAAATATTCCTGTTTTAACTCAATATCTACAGTAATAAACCCGTCTATGTTAATCTGCAGCAAAAAGTCTCTTTATTGATAGATTTTTAGGATCTTTTAGGCATTTTTACCGCAAAATATTTTTTCCATTTTTTTTAACTGTTTTTTTTATTTTCTGTAACAGACCTTTTTATTATCATTCATTGGATTTTATATGTAAATTACAGACATTTTCGTTCTGTAGTTTTTTTGCAAACAGTGTTTCAATTTTTTTATTTTTGAATTTTATCAGATTCAAAATAGGACGAGTTTTAAACAAACAGATATGGTGGCGCAGGGCCATTACAAGTCAGCGTGGAGAAAGCAGCTGTAAATAAAAACAAAAGTTAACGCAAGAGGTGACTCAGAAAAAACGAACAGGGGGGGGGGTTCTAAAAAAAATCATCACCGAGTTGGGGGTCTGCCACATTAAAGAGAGTTCTGCGATCCCCGAAGAGTGTCATGTTAACAAAGTCCTCAATTTGTTAAAGAAATAAAAGGGGGGCGTCTTCAAAAAAACAGCAAATCTCAGCTTTGGGGAAAATAATGTCACCCTGAGTCCACAAATGGGAACGGAACCACTGCAGGCAGCGCTCTGCAAATCAACCCGGAGTGTTCAGGCCAATCGGGCATGTTAGCCACAACAGGTGCGCTCAGGACAAAAAACATTCGAGAGTCAGCAGCTTTCATAGGTGACTTCAGGGGCAGGAAACGAAGGTCGGGCAGCTACAGCAGCACATTCTCCTCGTAGGGACACTCCATCGACCCAGTATAGGGCACCGCGGCCCCTGTGGACACCACCCGGAGAGGCAATTCACGGTTGATCGGCTGTCCCTGCTCACCCGTCTCCGATGTTCCCTCTGGTGGCTCTCGCGGTAACGCAGTGTCCAGGTCCTCTAACCCAATCACCTGGATTCTCTCAGCTGGAACGACCTCACAGCATGACAACCGCGAGAAGTCTTCAGGAACAGTCCCATCCGAGGCTCCCGTCATCCTGCCAAAGCAGAGCGCAGCCAGAAGGTAACGCAGGTCACCCCAGGTGACCGGACGATCATCCTCATCCACCAGCGTCTGCAGATATGAGTCGAGCACAGCCGTCGAGTCTTCCTTGGGGCGAAGGAACAGATCACCCCGCCATCCACTTCCACAGTCCTCTGCCTTCCCCATCGGCCTGAAAGCAGTAAGGCCCAAGGGGACGTGGGCCCTCCGTCCGCAGAGCTCTCACCGCCGCACGTGGCACTCGGCTAGGGCCCATGGAGGCTTTGCAATGTGTAACAGGCCGCAAGATGGCCGCTTGTCCAACCAGGTTACATAGTTACATAGTTATATAGGCTGAAAAAAGACATGCGTCCATCGGGTTCAGCCTCTCCCACATAACCTACTGCTGTTGATCCAAAAGAAGGCAAAAAACCCAGTCTGAAATGCTTGCCAATATGCAACATACTGGGAAAAAATTCCTTCTTGACCCCAGAATGGCGTCAGATTTCTCCTTGGATCAAGAAGCTTTTACCCACATATTAAATATTATAACCCTTAATATTCTGTGTCTGCAGGAAGTCATCCAGTCGTTTTTTAAAAGTCTGTACAGACTCTGACCCAACCACCTCAACAGGCAGAGAATTCCACAGCTTTATTGTTCTCACCGTAAAATAACCCTTCCTATGCTTTAAGTTAAATTTTCTTTCTTCCAGTCTAAATGGATGACCCCGTGTCCTGTGTATAGACCTGTTAATGAATAGGTTATCAGACAATGGTTGATAATGGCCCCGTATATATTTATATAAGGTTATCAGATCCCCTCTAAGGCGCCGTTTCTCTAAACTAAACAGGTTTAAGCTTGTTAGTCTTTCCTCATAACTTAACCCTTCCATCCCCCTTATTAATTTAGTTGCCCGTCTCTGCACTTTTTCTAGCAATATAATATCTTTTTTTAAGACCGGTGCCCAAAATCACACGGCATATTCAAGGTGCGGCCTGACCATTGATTTATACAGAGGCAAAATTATGTTTTCATCCCGTGAGTGAACTCCCCTTTTAATGCTGATACCTTGCTGGCCTTGGCGGCTGCTGTTTGACATTGCACATTGTTACTTAGTTTGAAGTCTATGATTATTCCCAAATCCTTCTCCTGCTTGGATTTCCCTAACTCCGTACCATTTAGGGTATACATTGCTTGTGTGTTCTTCACTCCAAAGTGCATAACTTTACATTTATCTAGATTAAATTTCATCTGCCATTTAAGTGTCCCGGGAGGTGTCAGGTGTCCCGGGAATTCTGTTTTATCTCAGCGGAGCTCTGGAGGGGGGAGCAGAACAGGCTCCAGAGCACACCACCTGATGCCCAGTCGTGCAGGGACTCCCAAGAGGGGTAAAATCGAGAGGGAATCAGGGTAAAAATCCCCACCCCACAGCAATAACACCCGGAGCTCTGTCAGAACACGTCTGTTCCCTTACACAGCCGGACGCGCCCCCCAGCGTTTCAATTTTGACGCTTTCAAGAGTACTGTTTTTTTTTATTACCCCATTCGCCACCTTGTCGGCTTTTTCCGGTGGCTGCTCTGCGCTGTGATCGGTAGCTTGCCGGCTTTTTCCGGACGTGTTCGGCATGTTTTTTACAGCGGTTTGAGTGATTCAATACTTCGGATCGTATCGGATGCGTTTTTTCGGTGGGTTTTCCTGCTCTCCGGGAACCCTGCGGTGAATGATGAATACTCCGCAGGGTGGGGAACTTTGATTACCCGAAGTGCGGGAAGTGCGGGGAACGAGAGAGCGACATTTTATCATCCACAAATGGGTTTATTCAGAGAGCACTGAAATGTTGGTGACATTTTATCACCCACAAACGGGTTTATTCAGAGAGCACCGAAATGTTGCCAACATTTCATCATCCACAAATGGGTTTATTCAGAGACATGGCAACATGTCGGTGCTCTCTGAATATACCCTATAGTTACCATAAAACAGACTACCTTTTCATCAGAGCAAACTTTTTCAAGTCGTCATTAGACTGGACGGCCTTTAGGTGACGACCAAAATATAATAAACCAACCGGTAGCAGCCAATCCTCGAGGTTATAGGTACGATCTAGTCAAATATGACATCCCCAATAGGGCGAGTAATGTTACTCAGATTGGCTAACAGAATCATGTGTTTTAACCCCCACAATGGGGGGCAGGGCGACCGGTAACAGTGTCGGCTGTATGCCCGCAGTAGGAATTCGGCTAACCTGCGCACTGATTGGCTGTGTGCTTGTCAGAACCAAGGTTAATGTCAGTTTTAACTAGGGCAGAAACAACTAATCGATTAATCGACAACTAATCGATGATTAAAATAGGTGTCAGCTATTTCCATTATGGATTAATGGTCCTGTGTGCAGCACACACGGTTTAGAGTCAGACGGAGTTAAACGTAAATAACCTCAGCTTCGGAGCTGATTGGGAAGACGGGCCGCTGCTTTACTAGGTATGATTTATGTCAGACACAACCAGTTTGTTTTTATTCCATTTACAACGGTAGCAGAACTAGAACACAGAAACATAGGATACTGTCACTGGGTGAAGGAGCTGTGTTTAATCCTTACTTGAAGCTGGAGTCCTGTGCCGCCGTCCCACCCTCCCTGCTGCACCCGCTTGGGTTGGGAACTGCCATTTCCTCCCTTTTGCCTGGCCCCTTTCCCCAAACTCACTCCCACACTCAGATCCGGTCTTTTGTCCATACCCACTCCCTCTCACACTCAGGTCAAGTCACTTGAGCAAAGTCACTCCCTTCCACCTCCAGTCCCTCCTCTCACTCCGTTTGTTCATGAAATTATTTAAAAGGGACTCTACGCACCCTGAACACTTCAGGTTATTAACCCCGATTTCATGCTGACATCATCATCTATGACCAAGTGCTTGTAGCCATGTTCATTTGAGAAAGAAAACATTGGCTTAAGCTGCGCTCGCAGCATCAACCCATCCCTCTGACAAAGCACTCGCATATCTTGTGTGGAAAGAACGCAAGATATGCAATTTGCATATGTACGTACGAAAGTTGCGTACACTACGCAAATTGCTTATGAAAAAAGGGGAGGGGTTTTGGTTATTTTTACATAAAATTCCTTTTACGTATGCAAATTTTTTTAAAAAAAATTTATTCGATGAATCGATTAATCGAAATAATAATCAGACAACTAATCGATTATGAGAATAATCGTTAGTTGCAGCCCTAGTTTTAACCCGTTTGTGGGTGATAAGGTGACAATGAAGTGTGCATTTTGTCAGGCCCTAGTGTGTCACATTTTTTTCTCCATTTCTGGGTAGTCATTGTTAGATCTTACTATGCGGCTGCGCTTTGATTTCTGGGTAGTCATTGTGAGATCTTACTATGCGGCTGCGCTTTGATTTCTGGGTAGTCATTGAGAGATCTTACTATGCGGCTGCGCTTTGATTTCTGGGTAGTCATTGTGAGATCTTACTATTTGGCTGCGCTTTGATTTCTGGGTAGTCATTGTGAGATCTTACTATGCGGCTGCGCTTTGATTTCTGGGTAGTCATTGTGAGATCTTACACCATGCTCTTTGTGTTGGTCTCATGGTTTGATATCTAACCCTGTCATTATCATTTTATTGTAGGCTGAGCCTCATGGAGAGTGATGGTCGTCATCGGACTCACATCATGATAGCATTATCCTCTGAATCCGACCATCAACAGCCAACTGCTTCCCGAGCTTAGCTTCGCTTCCGCCTTCACAATCACCGAGGATTAAGCGGGGGCGGGTTCTATTTTCACTCTTATCATTAAATCGCATGCGCGCGCTTACTGTGCTACAATATCAATAAAACACAAAGCAAATCTCTCCCTGTGTCTGACTAATTAACACATCTGCTAACGAGTAAATTGCTGAATAATTAACATATCTGCTAACGAGTAAATGGCTTAATAATTAACATATCTGCTAACGAGTAAATGTCTGAATAATTAACATGTCTGCTAACGAGTAAATTGCTGAATAATTAACATATCTGTTAACGATTAATTTGCTTAATAATTAACATATCTGCTAACGAGTAAATTGCTGAATAATTAACATATCTGTTAACGATTAATTTGCTTAATAATTAACATATCTGCTAACGAGTAAATGGCTGAATAATTAACATATCTGCTAACGATTAAATGGCTTAATAATTAACATATCTGCTAACGATTAAATGGCTGATTAATTAACATATCTGCTAACGAGTAAATGGCTGATTAATTAACATATCTGCTAACGAGTAAATGGCTGAATAATTAACATGTCTGCTAACGAGTAAATGGCTGAATAATTATCATATCTGCTAACGAGTACATGGCTGAATAATTAACATATCTGCTAACGAGTAAATGGCTGAATAATGAACATATCAGCTAACGAATAAATGGCTGAATAATTAACATATCTGCTAACGAGGAAATGGCTGAATAATTAACATATCTGCTAACAAGTAAATTGCTGAATAATTAACATATCTGCTAACGAGTAAATGGCTGAATAATTAACATATCTGCTAACGAGTAAATGGCTGAATAATAAACATATCTGCTAACGAGTAAATGGCTGAATAATTAACATATCTGCTAACGAGTAAATGGCTGAATAATTAACATATCTGCTAACGAGTAAATGGCTAATTAATTAACATATCAGCTAACGAATAAATGGCTGAATAATTAACATATCTGCTAACGAGGAAATGGCTGAATAATTAACATATCTGCTAACAAGTAAATTGCTGAATAATTAACATATCTGCTAACGAGTAAATGGCTGAATAATTAACATATCTGCTAACGAGTAAATGGCTGAATAATAAACATATCTGCTAACGAGTAAATGGCTGAATAATTAACATATCTGCTAACGAGTAAATGGCTGATTAATTAACATATCTGCTAACGAGTAAATTGCTGAATAATTAACATATCTGCTAACGAGTAAATGGCTGAATAATTAACATATCTGCTAACGAGTAAATGGCTGATTAATTAACTTATCTGCTAACAAGTAAATTGCTGAATAATTAACATATCTGCAACGAGTAAATTGCTGAATAATTAACATATCTGCAACGAGTAAATGGCTGAATAATTAACATATCTCCTAACAGTAACCCTAAAAGAAGCACAAATAGAAACCTATTCCTATTCCTAACCCTAACTTTAATGTGTAACAGTAACCCTAACCATAAAATAAGCACAAATAGCAACCTATCCCTAACTTTAATGTGTAACAGTAACCCTAACCCTAAAAAAAGCACAAATAGTAACCTATCCCTAACCCTAATTTGCAACAGTAACCCTAAAATAAGCACAAATAGTAACCCACCCCTAAACCCTAAAAAAAGCACAAGTAGTAACTTATTCCTAACCCTAATTTGTAACAGTAATCCTAAGGATGAGCTGCTCGGTTCGATCGGATCGGAGTTCGATTCGAATTTTGTCAGTTCGAAAGTTCGCAAAGTTCGAACTTTTTGGGATGTTCGCGAAAAGTTCGAAAAAAAAATGGATTTTTTTAAAAAAAAAATGCTTAAAAAATCCTAAAGACGACTTCTGCTGTGACAACGGAACAAACTCACCTGTCTGGTCAGGTTGCTGGTTTGCGATACCAAGTCGAACAGTGACATCAGTTCTTCGCCGACAGGGTGTCCGATATCGCTGGGGTCTGGCAGGAGCTTTGGTGGTGACCCACGCAAATGTCCCCTATACCATCACGGATCCCGCGGTGGCTTGGATTGACCTTGCGGCTGCGGGCCTCTCACCAGATCCTCCGGACCCTCGACCGGATTGAAGGCTGGTTTCTATGCCCTCTACCTCTCCAGGTCTGAGCTTTACTGAATTACACCCCCTCCCCTGCATTTCTCTTATATGCTTACGTGTCCCTGGTCTCTAGCTTGGCCTAGTGCCTGGACTTTCAGGACGGTTCGTAATTTGTTTTGATCAGTCCCAGCCTGCATTGCATAGGGCTTTTGCTTTTTTGCCTGCACATGGTACTTTCTGCCTTTTTACTTATTTTTACCGCCCTGTCCTTCTTTGCGACGCATGTTTTTTGACCAGCTGACCGTAGTTACCTTGGCCGGCCTTAAGTGGCTGCATTTATATATGTTTGATTTCCCACCTTGATGAGACCCCCCGTCTAGGGGATGTTTTCTGCTAACATATTGCTATCCTTAGATTTTTTCGATTCGCTGTTTTTACGATGACACTTTTTTGGCCATGTGTGGTTTCCGTTGCTTGTTATGTCTTCTTGTTTGGCCCTGCGAGGTCATCCATTATTTTACAGTATGATGTAATGCTGACTTATTTCAAAATAAAAAAAACTTTAAATTTAAAATAATCTAAAAAAAAAAAGAGACTCTTTACTGCAGAATATTATAAGCAATGGTTTATTAGATATTGAATTAAAACGGGAATATTTTTAACATTGAAGCCTATGGGATAAAACATTCTAGCTGCTAAAACATCAGACAGACAGGGCCCTCTAATCAGGCAATGTAGAGGGCAGCCCGCCGGAGCCTCCCTTCCAAGGACCCCTTGAGGAGCATGCGGCCGCAGGATTACAGAGCTGCGACTGTGCGGGCAGGTCAGCCAGGTGCATGTGGCAGAGAGGTGACGCAGGGACTCCAGGGAGGGAGCCACGGCAGACCCCCCCTTCCCCACAACCAGGAACCAGGGAGCCCCCACTTACCACCAGGCTAAGGTAAGGTGACAAATTTTAAAAAAAAATAGAATCTGAGGACATTTTTAAATGTCCCCAGCAACATAAAATAAACTTCTTTTTTTTCTTTCTAATACTCACCTGATTCCTGGATCCACAAACCATAGAGGTGCTGCCCAGCAGTGTGTGGAATCATATGCTGCATTAATTATACTGTAAGGCTGGGTTCACACCTGGGTTTTTTTTTACGCGCGCAATATGTGCGTTTTTTAACGCGCGTATCGCGCAAATGTAAAAAACATGCAAACGCGCATTGCAGCGCGTTCACGGCCATAGACGGCAGAGTGAACGCGCTGCAATACGCCCCAAAGAAGCTCCTGTACTTGTTTGGGCGTAGAACATTTTACAGCGCGTTTCTGCGCGCTGTAAAAGCCCAGGTGTGAACGGGTCCCATAGCAAAAAATGGGATTTCCCTGTTTATGCGTTTTACATCGTGCAGGAACGCGCTGTAAAACGCTTAGGTGTGAACCGGTCTTTAAGGTGCTGCCCGGCAGTGTGAGGACTCATATGCTGCATTAATTACTCTTCTTACAAATTTGGTTACTTAACCCGTTTGCGTTTCAATTGTAATATTGTGACATCCAGGGCCCTGGGTGGCGATCGGGGGGGCCCCGGACGCATGGTGTCACCAGCTGGTCGAATGCCAGGAGCTCCGGAAGCACCCGGCGCAGCTGTGAGTGATCAGGGGGCAGGGCGCCGCGTGTGGTGTGCGCCAATTCTCACCATATACAGTAGCGCAGTACTAGTGCCTAAACATTGCTGGTTTTGTTATAACAACTACTCTCTCTCTGTGCCCCTGTCTGGTATATTCCGCTTCTTGTTATTGCTGGTGCGCTTCCATCCTGCCATACACTATAGTGCAGTAATATTTGGGTGCACTGCCACTGACGCGTATACCAGATTCATATAATTTTAATATTGGACCACAGGGTCCAACCCTGCACTCTTCCACAATACCAGAGGGGTTACTTACGGTGTGAAGGCACTTGCTGCCACCAAAGACACAATATTTGGGTACACTGACGCCTGTACCATATTCACTGACGCCTGTACCACAGCGGCTGGGGCAACGTAATCTGACTACGTAAATCATCAGCTGATGGGATGCTATCACATTTTGAGGAAGGACCTGGTACACCCATTACTGTAGCATCATCCCTGTCAGTGGAGGTTGTAGGCAATGACATGGCAGGACATATAGTGGGGGTAGAGACAGATGAGGAGGAGGAGGAGGAGGACCTATGCAAAGTGTTGCGCCAACGGGATGCGTGGCAGGAGGTCATATGTCGCCTCAAGCACGTGGTGCCCAAGCGTGGGATGTCTTTCCCACGCTTGATCCTCATCTGACATAGATTACAAATAGCAACAGTGCGGTCTGCTGAACATTTCTTAACCACTTCGATGCTGAGGACGCGCTGAGCGCGTCCTCAGCATTCCCGCTGGTATGCGGAGGACGCGCTGAGCGCGTCCTCCCATTGGGGTCAGCGTTCGGCCGGGTTCCGGCCGATCGCTGGCCCCCCCGGTGCGGGCTGACATCCTCGATGTCAGCCCGGCATCCGGGACCACAGCCGCCGGAATTAGGTGTCATCGCGGCAGCGAGATGACACCTAATTCAGGCGCCCCCCCCGCATGTGCGGAGGAGGCGCCTGAAAGGGAGGGGGGGGACCTTCGGACCTCTCTCCCTCCCGATCGGCGGCTCTGCGGGGGTTAACCCAGGCATCATTTGGAAGGGCACAGTCTGCCCTTCCAAATGATGCCTGGCATTAACCCCTGGGGAGCTGGATCGCGAATCGGCACTGAAAAGCGCCGGTTCGCGATCCTTTCCCGGAGCTGGCCGACATCTTGGATGTCGGCCAAGCCTCCTGGAACTCCCCCTGAGGACTGGCGTCATCGTGCGTAGCACGATGACGCCAGTCCTGGACTTAACCCTTAACTGCCACCAACGGTGGAGATAGGGAGTTCCAATGAACTCCCTATCTCCCGATCCGTGGCAGCTAGGGGTTAAATTTTGGTATGGTTGGATCGGCCAGAGCATGGCCGTTCCAACGATACCAAACATGAAAGTGAAAAATGTTGTAAAAAAAAAAAAAAAAAAAAAATAAAAATAAAAAAAAAAAAAAAAAAAAATAAAAATAAAAAAAAAAATAAAAAAAAATTATAAAAAAAAAATAAACACTTTTTTTTTATTTTTTTTGGTTTGTTAATGCAGCAATATTGTTCCCATTTCAATTATAATGTGAACAATGATGCTGCACTAACGATTTTTGTATGCGGTGCGTTTGTTAAAAATAGTGTAATTTTCCCCAAAAAAAAATGTAACGAGACCCCATCTCTAATTTTTTTAACAAGCGCACCCCATTCAAAATATAACCGCAATTGCTCGCATGTTAAAATGTGAAAAAAAACACTTTACACGTTGTAAATTATTGAAAATACATATTTTATTGCATTTTTTGTTATAATATACAGACATGACATAACGTATACATATAATAATGACATATTATGAATCTACTGAGTCTGATGGAAAGAACGATATATAATATGTCTGGGTCATATACTAAAATAAGCCTTCAAAACACGTTTAAACATGATGAGCAAAACCGGTAAAAATGACCTCAGCACAGGGGCGGGAAAAGCCTCAGCAGCGAAAGGGTTAAAGAACTCCCAGACAGCAGACTTCCTGTACATGTGCTTTTAGACAACAGTGCTCTGTACCTGAGCAGCTGTGACTTCTGATGCCTTGGACTGGCTACGATTGGTCATAGAGGACGTTCTGCCTCGATTATGTTGTGCCTCCTCCTCCCTTGACTCCTCTGTCCGATCAGGCACCCAGGTGGAGTCAGTGACCTCATGATCGTCATCACCCCCTATCTCCTCGTCACTGGAGCCAACCTGGCAATATGCTGCAGCTGCTGGGGGAACATGAGTGCCAGTTCTTTGTGTGTCACTGGCACCCCCTCCCTCTAGGCTGATTTTACTCCCTTCCTCAACCTCAGAGTTTGAATCAGACCACTGGAATTGCTGCTCATCCTCAAGCAGCATGTCACTGACACTGTCACTGTTGTCAAACAATTCAGCTGACTCCTCTGTGTATGATAGTGAGGCTACGGCAGGAGTAGCTGTGGAAATGGAGGCTGAATTAGATGTTTTGGCAGCTGAGGTGGACTGTAAACGACTACAAGCCTGTCTGGCAGAGGACTCGGAGGACTCGGATGGCCTGGTTAGCCAATCCTGCAAATCCTCTGTAGGTTGCTGCTGCTTAAGATGGCCAGCACTAGTTAGAAACAAGGACAAGCGTGCCCCTGCAGAGGATGCACCACGTCCACGACGACCAGAGGCACAGCCTCCCGACACAGAGGCTGCTTGCCCTCTTATCTGTGCCTGGGAGCGTCTGCCTGTCCTTTTTGGTCTTTCTGACATGGTGAGTGATATATAGATTAAAGATATGCAGATCTCTGATTCAACTGTGTTATCTAGATTAAAGATTTCCAGAACTCTGGTATAACTCAGTGAGAGACCCTGATAGCTGGCAGCCAGTGACAAGACACAGATTAAAATTCCCAGAAACCTCCTATAAATCTGTGAGACCCCCTGATGGGTGGCAGTGACAAGACACAAATTACAATTCCCAGGAACCTCATATAAATCAGTGAGACCCCCTGATGGGTGGCAGTGACAAGACACAGATTAAAATTTGCAGAAATCTGCTAGAAGTATGTGGGACCCCCTGATAGCTGGCAGTGAGAAGACACACATTACAATTCCCAGAAACCTCCTATAAATCAGTGAGACCCTCTGATGGGTGGTAGTGACAAGACATAGATTACAATTCCCAGGAACCTCCTATAACCCTAACCCTAAAAAAGTGCAAATATTGACCTATCCCTAACTCTAACCTTAATCTATAACAGTAACCCTAACCCTAAAAGAAGCACAAATAGTAACCTATCCATAACTCTAACCTTAATTTGTAACAGTAACCCTAGCCCTAAAAATGCGCAGTGACCTATCCCTAACCTCAATTTGTAACAGTAACCCTAACTCTAAAACACGCACAAATAGTAACCTATCCCTAACCCTAATTTGTAACAGTAACCCTAACAAGCGCAGATAGTAACCTATCCCTAACCCTAATTTGTAACAGTAACCCTAACCCTAAAAAAGTGCAAATATAGTGACCTATCCCTAACTCTAACCTTAATCTGTAACAGTAACCCTAACCCTATGTCAGGTTCCTAGCCGCCGGCGCCATAAAAGAACCAAAGGCAAAGTATCTCAGCGAAATAACAATGATTCTCCTACAGAACCAAGTTGTTCCAGCCACCAGGTGCCAGCCATAACATCTTGATTCCTCCACTATAAATAAAGGTCACTCCCAAAGCAAGATGCTTCTGCATTGTCCTAGTGGACCTTTCACTAGGAAGGAGCTGTCTTCTGTCGCTGCCCTGCACTTCGCAGACTCTCCAGACATCGCTGCCCTGTACTTCGCAGACTCTCCAGATATCGCTGCCCTGCACTTCGCAGACTCTCCAGACATCGCTGTCCTGCACTTCGCAGACTCTCCAGACATCGCTGCCCTGCACTTCGCAGACTCTCCAGATATCGCTGCCCTGCACTTCGCAGACTCTCCAGACATCGCTGCCCTGCACGTTGCAGACTCTCCAGACATCGCTGCCCTGCACTCCGCAGACTCTCCAGACATCGCTGCCCTGTACTTCGCAGACTCTCCAGACGTCGCTGTCCTGCACTTCGCAGACTCTCCAGACATCGCTGCCCTGCACTTCGCAGACTCTCCAGACATCGCTGCCCTGTACTTCGCAGACTCTCCAGATATCGCTGCCCTGCACTTCGCAGACTCTCCAGACATCGCTGTCCTGCACTTCGCAGACTCTCCAGACATCGCTGCCCTGCACTTCGCAGACTCTCCAGATATCGCTGCCCTGCACTTCGCAGACTCTCCAGACATCGCTGCCCTGCACGTTGCAGACTCTCCAGACATCGCTGCCCTGCACTCCGCAGACTCTCCAGACATCGCTGCCCTGTACTTCGCAGACTCTCCAGACATCGCTGCCCTGTACTTCGCAGACTCTCCAGATATCGCTGCCCTGCACTCCGCAGACTCTCCAGACATCGCTGCCCAGTACTTCGCAGACTCTCCAGACGTCGCTGTCCTGCACTTCGCAGACTCTCCAGACATCGCTGCCCTGCACTTCGCAGACTCTCCAGTTATCGCTGCCCTGCACTTCGCAGACTCTCCAGACATCGCTGCCCTGCACGTTGCAGACTCTCCAGACATCGCTGCCCTGCACGTTGCAGACTCTCCAGACATCGCTGCCCTGCACGTTGCAGACTCTCCAGACATCGCTGCCCTGCACGTTGCAGACTCTCCAGACATCGCTGCCCTGCACGTTGCAGACTCTCCAGTTATCGCTGCCCTGCACTTCGCAGACTCTCCAGACATCGCTGCCCTGCACGTTGCAGACTCTCCAGACATCGCTGCCCTGCACGTTGCAGACTCTCCAGACATCGCTGCCCTGCACGTTGCAGACTCTCCAGATATCGCTGCCCTGCACTTCGCAGACTCTCCAGACATCGCTGCCCAGTACTTCGCAGACTCTCCAGACGTCGCTGTCCTGCACTTCGCAGACTCTCCAGACATCGCTGCCCTGCACTTCGCAGACTCTCCAGTTATCGCTGCCCTGCACTTCGCAGACTCTCCAGACATCGCTGCCCTGCACGTTGCAGACTCTCCAGACATCGCTGCCCTGCACGTTGCAGACTCTCCAGATATCGCTGCCCTGCACTTCGCAGACTCTCCAGACATCGCTGCCCTTCTCTCTTCCTTCTCCTATTTCTCTCCATATCTGGTTTAACCCTGTTCTATGTTCAATCTACCCTTTTCCTTTATATGTAGTAGTATAGTTTAGTGTAGTTTAGTTTTGTTACTTTTGGTCTACCTTTCTATCATCTTGCCTTTTAGTTTCTTATTTCTGATTATTATTTATACAGTGTTTTCCTTATCATCCAGCTGCATAATTGTTTATTCATATTTGTTTACTACCTCTTATGCCTTATTCTTAATAAACCCCTTTTTTGTTCATATACGCTTTTCACTATTTTCCATCGTTGCATATTGGGCTCACACTCGTCACCCCAGAACCAGTTCCCTGACAGATCCTGACATAATGCAGAAGCCAGTATCAATTGAGCCCGCAATGATGCAAGCCCTCACAGGGTTAATTCAAAAAGCCCTTCAAGAGTTCTTGACTCACCTGATGCAACTCTTAAATCTACAGCTTCAAAAACCATGGAATCCTTCCTCTGACGAGAATATTACTGCTACTAAGGTAACCCATGGTCCCTTATCCCCAGCAGAACGTGCCAGGAGATGTAATGCCAACCTCTGCATCTATTGTGGGGCGCCAGGCCATTATATACCGCTCTGCCCCGTAAGACCACCTAAGAAGACCCCCGCATCTAGGTCTAAAGTTAATCCTGCAGTCAAATCCGGTCCTAAGAAATACACCCCAGTTCCTGAACCTGCAAATTCTCCTGATTCTGTTTCTAGAGCACCTTCTACCCCTCCCAAGAAATTCGTCCCAGTGCCCAAATCTATACCTACTAAGTCTACTCTCAAATCTCCAGGGAGTCTACCTGAGTTAAGCAAGACCACCCGTGCTGATCCAAATAAATCTGTGTCCCCAGAGGCGAGCTTTAAAGAATATTATGACTCTGTTGAACCCATGGAGGCTGAAGACACCACACCTATAGAGCCTGATCCAATGGACTGTGAACCCCCTCTGCCCTTGGAACCTGAATTTATGGAGATCATGGCTACCCAGGTTTCAGACCCTGTACCACTGGCTGCATGTATGCCTCTAACGGAACTCTGGTTCGCCTAAAAGACCTAGCGAGATTTGAAGAGGCATTGAAGATCAGGGAAGCTGCACACCAATCCAAGAACCCCACTATGGTGGCAGCAACTACTCCCATCACCCCCAGCCATCATCCTACCTCTGATCCTGGTTCAGAGGGCTGGGACACTGACTCTTCAGGGATATCTCTACAAACCGCTCGTCATCCCCATGGTGGCCCAGGTTGGCATAGGAGACACACCACTTCTATTACGAACACGTCCTATAGTAAAACACAGAAATATGGCATATCTCCCTGCTATATACTATCTACAGATGATGAAGAGGACCTAAGTGGTAAAGACCCTTATGAAGAGATTGGGACTGCTACTCCCACCTCTTGTACAGTTCAGGACTCCTATGCTCATGTACCTATTTCCTCGTCAGCCACAGAATCGACAACTGCAGCACCTTATCCAATGTTCTGTGGTACCACGTTTGTAACTGTGCCTATTCAACCCCCAAACAGTTCTCCCTTTTCCTGTGCCTCTAATACTGGCATCCCGGACCCGGCTCCTCCGATAACCACCCAAGAGGATGAGCATGAGAAACCTGACGCCTTAAAGGCAAAAGAATTTCAACTGGATGCATTGGTTCAAATTGCTGTGCCCGCTGCAGGAACTTCATTTCACGCCAAAGAGCCCGTCGCCGAGACTTCGGTTCCTGCCGAAGTGTTCGTTGCTGCATCGCCCGCTGATGAAGTTCCTAGACATGCCAAAGTGCCTGCTGTCCAAGTACCACCAGTCGAATTGCCAACTACCAAGGCACCTACTGCTGAACCTCCTCTGGTTGATATACCTGCTACTAAGGTGGTACTGCCTGGTACCACACATCTACCTGCTGAGTCGTCTAATACCAAGACTCCATCTGTTGCAGTAGGATCCACTGATGAAAGTCTGACCCACACTACAGTCTGTGCTACCGACACCATACCTGTTCTTGTATCCTCCATGGCAATACTTACTAGTCAAGTTAGTACAATAGCCCAAACTGTAAACAAACAACAGTCTTTAATACTCGCTTTACAGAAACAGTTACAGAACACTCTCGATCCTGTATTACCTCTGCTTTTTGATACCTCTACCTTTTTATCCACACAGAGCCCAGATACAGAACCGTACGGACTTGGTATTCCCATGAGACATCCCAGGATCGCCAAGATGGATCTTCCCATCCTCAATACCAGGAAGATCATGCCAATAAGGTGCCAAACCCTGGATAAAAGCAAATCTCCCGTTTCTTCGGATTCTGAAGACCCTTCCGGGAACCTTACGACTACAGAGGATTCTGAGGCGCCTGCGACGATCCTATCCGCCCAGAGTGCGTCCCTTGTCAGGGGGCTATGTCAGGTTCCTAGCCGCCGGCGCCATAAAAGAACCAAAGGCAAAGTATCTCAGCGAAATAACAATGATTCTCCTACAGAACCAAGTTGTTCCAGCCACCAGGTGCCAGCCATAACATCTTGATTCCTCCACTATAAATAAAGGTCACTCCCAAAGCAAGATGCTTCTGCATTGTCCTAGTGGACCTTTCACTAGGAAGGAGCTGTCTTCTGTCGCTGCCCTGCACTTCGCAGACTCTCCAGACATCGCTGCCCTGCACTTCGCAGACTCTCCAGACATCGCTGCCCTGCACTTCGCAGACTCTCCAGACATCGCTGCCCTGTACTTCGCAGACTCTCCAGATATCGCTGCCCTGCACTTCGCAGACTCTCCAGACATCGCTGTCCTGCACTTCGCAGACTCTCCAGACATCGCTGCCCTGCACTTCGCAGACTCTCCAGATATCGCTGCCCTGCACTTCGCAGACTCTCCAGACATCGCTGCCCTGCACTTCGCAGACTCTCCAGACATCGCTGCCCTGCACTCCGCAGACTCTCCAGACATCGCTGCCCTGTACTTCGCAGACTCTCCAGACATCGCTGCCCTGCACTCCGCAGACTCTCCAGACATCGCTGCCCAGTACTTCGCAGACTCTCCAGACGTCGCTGTCCTGCACTTCGCAGACTCTCCAGACATCGCTGCCCTGCACTTCGCAGACTCTCCAGACATCGCTGCCCTGCACGTTGCAGACTCTCCAGACATCGCTGCCCTGCACGTTGCAGACTCTCCAGACATCGCTGCCCTGCACGTTGCAGACTCTCCAGATATCGCTGCCCTGCACTTCGCAGACTCTCCAGACATCGCTGCCCTTCTCTCTTCCTTCTCCTATTTCTCTCCATATCTGGTTTAACCCTGTTCTATGTTCAATCTACCCTTTTCCTTTATATGTAGTAGTATAGTTTAGTGTAGTTTAGTTTTGTTACTTTTGGTCTACCTTTCTATCATCTTGCCTTTTAGTTTCTTATTTCTGATTATTATTTATACAGTGTTTTCCTTATCATCCAGCTGCATAATTGTTTATTCATATTTGTTTACTACCTCTTATGCCTTATTCTTAATAAACCCCTTTTTTGTTCATATACGCTTTTCACTATTTTCCATCGTTGCATATTGGGCTCACACTCGTCACCCCAGAACCAGTTCCCTGACAGATCCTGACATAATGCAGAAGCCAGTATCAATTGAGCCCGCAATGATGCAAGCCCTCACAGGGTTAATTCAAAAAGCCCTTCAAGAGTTCTTGACTCACCTGATGCAACTCTTAAATCTACAGCTTCAAAAACCATGGAATCCTTCCTCTGACGAGAATATTACTGCTACTAAGGTAACCCATGGTCCCTTATCCCCAGCAGAACGTGCCAGGAGATGTAATGCCAACCTCTGCATCTATTGTGGGGCGCCAGGCCATTATATACCGCTCTGCCCCGTAAGACCACCTAAGAAGACCCCCGCATCTAGGTCTAAAGTTAATCCTGCAGTCAAATCCGGTCCTAAGAAATACACCCCAGTTCCTGAACCTGCAAATTCTCCTGATTCTGTTTCTAGAGCACCTTCTACCCCTCCCAAGAAATTCATCCCAGTGCCCAAATCTATACCTACTAAGTCTACTCTCAAATCTCCAGGGAGTCTACCTGAGTTAAGCAAGACCACCCGTGCTGATCCAAATAAATCTGTGTCCCCAGAGGCGAGCTTTAAAGAATATTATGACTCTGTTGAACCCATGGAGGCTGAAGACACCACACCTATAGAGCCTGATCCAATGGACTGTGAACCCCCTCTGCCCTTGGAACCTGAATTTATGGAGATCATGGCTACCCAGGTTTCAGACCCTGTACCACATGGCTGCATGTATGCCTCTAACGGAACTCTGGTTCGCCTAAAAGACCTAGCGAGATTTGAAGAGGCATTGAAGATCAGGGAAGCTGCACACCAATCCAAGAACCCCACTATGGTGGCAGCAACTACTCCCATCACCCCCAGCCATCATCCTACCTCTGATCCTGGTTCAGAGGGCTGGGACACTGACTCTTCAGGGATATCTCTACAAACCGCTCGTCATCCCCATGGTGGCCCAGGTTGGCATAGGAGACACACCACTTCTATTACGAACACGTCCTATAGTAAAACACAGAAATATGGCATATCTCCCTGCTATATACTATCTACAGATGATGAAGAGGACCTAAGTGGTAAAGACCCTTATGAAGAGATTGGGACTGCTACTCCCACCTCTTGTACAGTTCAGGACTCCTATGCTCATGTACCTATTTCCTCGTCAGCCACAGAATCGACAACTGCAGCACCTTATCCAATGTTCTGTGGTACCACGTTTGTAACTGTGCCTATTCAACCCCCAAACAGTTCTCCCTTTTCCTGTGCCTCTAATACTGGCATCCCGGACCCGGCTCCTCCGATAACCACCCAAGAGGATGAGCATGAGAAACCTGACGCCTTAAAGGCAAAAGAATTTCAACTGGATGCATTGGTTCAAATTGCTGTGCCCGCTGCAGGAACTTCATTTCACGCCAAAGAGCCCGTCGCCGAGACTTCGGTTCCTGCCGAAGTGTTCGTTGCTGCATCGCCCGCTGATGAAGTTCCTAGACATGCCAAAGTGCCTGCTGTCCAAGTACCACCAGTCGAATTGCCAACTACCAAGGCACCTACTGCTGAACCTCCTCTGGTTGATATACCTGCTACTAAGGTGGTACTGCCTGGTACCACACATCTACCTGCTGAGTCGTCTAATACCAAGACTCCATCTGTTGCAGTAGGATCCACTGATGAAAGTCTGACCCACACTACAGTCTGTGCTACCGACACCATACCTGTTATTGTATCCTCCATGGCAATACTTACTAGTCAAGTTAGTACAATAGCCCAAACTGTAAACAAACAACAGTCTTTAATACTCGCTTTACAGAAACAGTTACAGAACACTCTCGATCCTGTATTACCTCTGCTTTTTGATACCTCTACCTTTTTATCCACACAGAGCCCAGATACAGAACCGTACGGACTTGGTATTCCCATGAGACATCCCAGGATCGCCAAGATGGATCTTCCCATCCTCAATACCAGGAAGATCATGCCAATAAGGTGCCAAACCCTGGATAAAAGCAAATCTCCCGTTTCTTCGGATTCTGAAGACCCTTCCGGGAACCTTACGACTACAGAGGATTCTGAGGCGCCTGCGACGATCCTATCCGCCCAGAGTGCGTCCCTTGTCAGGGGGCTATGTCAGGTTCCTAGCCGCCGGCGCCATAAAAGAACCAAAGGCAAAGTATCTCAGCGAAATAACAATGATTCTCCTACAGAACCAAGTTGTTCCAGCCACCAGGTGCCAGCCATAACATCTTGATTCCTCCACTATAAATAAAGGTCACTCCCAAAGCAAGATGCTTCTGCATTGTCCTAGTGGACCTTTCACTAGGAAGGAGCTGTCTTCTGTCGCTGCCCTGCACTTCGCAGACTCTCCAGACATCGCTGCCCTGCACTTCGCAGACTCTCCAGACATCGCTGCCCTGCACTTCGCAGACTCTCCAGACATCGCTGCCCTGTACTTCGCAGACTCTCCAGATATCGCTGCCCTGCACTTCGCAGACTCTCCAGACATCGCTGTCCTGCACTTCGCAGACTCTCCAGACATCGCTGCCCTGCACTTCGCAGACTCTCCAGATATCGCTGCCCTGCACTTCGCAGACTCTCCAGACATCGCTGCCCTGCACTTCGCAGACTCTCCAGACATCGCTGCCCTGCACTCCGCAGACTCTCCAGACATCGCTGCCCTGTACTTCGCAGACTCTCCAGACATCGCTGCCCTGCACTCCGCAGACTCTCCAGACATCGCTGCCCAGTACTTCGCAGACTCTCCAGACGTCGCTGTCCTGCACTTCGCAGACTCTCCAGACATCGCTGCCCTGCACTTCGCAGACTCTCCAGATATCGCTGCCCTGCACGTTGCAGACTCTCCAGACATCGCTGCCCTGCACGTTGCAGACTCTCCAGACATCGCTGCCCTGCACGTTGCAGACTCTCCAGATATCGCTGCCCTGCACTTCGCAGACTCTCCAGACATCGGTGCCCTTCTCTCTTCCTTCTCCTATTTCTCTCCATATCTGGTTTAACCCTGTTCTATGTTCAATCTACCCTTTTCCTTTATATGTAGTAGTATAGTTTAGTGTAGTTTAGTTTTGTTACTTTTGGTCTACCTTTCTATCATCTTGCCTTTTAGTTTCTTATTTCTGATTATTATTTATACAGTGTTTTCCTTATCATCCAGCTGCATAATTGTTTATTCATATTTGTTTACTACCTCTTATGCCTTATTCTTAATAAACCCCTTTTTTGTTCATATACGCTTTTCACTATTTTCCATCGTTGCATATTGGGCTCACACTCGTCACCCCAGAACCAGTTCCCTGACAGATCCTGACACCCTAAAAGAAGCACAAATAGTAACCTATCCATAACCCTAACCTTAATTTGTAAGAGTAACCCTAAACCTAAAACAAGTGCAAATAGTAACCTATTTCTAACCCTATCCTTAATTTGGAACAGTAACCCTAACCCTAAAATACGCACAATTTGTGCTTTCTTTTGGTCACTATGTGTAAAATGCAATGTGACGCCGCTGCATATTAGATTAACTATGGGGTTTTTTTTTCCTTCTACTTTCATTTTATGAAGCCATGTTGCTGGCCTGAAGCCAGGCCTCTCTGTCTGCTGACTTACCTACCACCCCGGTGTAGGAGGTAACCCTGCAGTCTCCAACCTGGATGTGTCACGGTTCCTGGATCCCACCCATGCAGTCCTTAAAGCCCAACACTCCACAGAGCCCAAAAGCTACCAACAGGGTAGCCGTAAAAGAATCCCTAGGTCCTTACAATTGGCCAGGTATATATATACTAGCTAGACAGAAAGGGTTAATCAAAGACAATGTCGTAATACAAAACCAGGTCAGCAACACGGGGGTAGTCAGACGAGCCAGAATCAGAGTATAGAATGGTCAAAGGGAATAGCCGGGTCGATATCAGTGCAGGAGCGTAGTACAAGGAAATAGTCTAGGGCAACGGAAGGCAGAATAGTCAAAAAACAAGCAGAGGTCAATAACAGGTTCAATCACGAGAGAATACAGGTACAGGGAGCTCAGGTATGGATAACCACGATCTGGCACTGCTTAGAAGGAACTGTTGGTTTTTAAAAGACCTGGACTCCTCTGATAGGTCCGTGTCACCAGACCGTGCCCCCTCTCAAGCCACGCCTCAGGCAGCCACCTCCCTGCCTGTCTCTATCTAAACCGGGCGCTGGCAAGCGAGCAGCATCAGACATGCTGCCGCCGAACACACCGGAGGGGCTGGAAGCCCCCAACGTTACAGTACCCACCTCCACGGGAGGCCACCGGACAACGAACAGGACAAGTGGCAGGACGACCACTGGGGCGAGTGGCAGGACGACCACCGGGGCGATCGGGGTGTGAGGCATGGAACGCCCTGACCAACCTAGAGGCAGACACGTTGGAAGCAGGAATCCAGGACCGGTCCTCCGGACCATAACCCACCCAATCGACTTATTGATTTTCTTGATGGGGTAACAAAAATAATAGACACAGGTGGTGCAGTAGACATTGCTTATTTAGATTTCAGTAAGGCTTTTGATACTGTTCCGCATAGAAGGCTTATCAATAAATTGCAATCTTTGAGCTTGGATTCCAATATTGTTGAATGGATTAGGCAGTGGCTGAGTGACAGACAACAGAGGGTTGTGGTAAATGGAGTTTATTCGGCGCAAGGTCTTGTTACCAGTGGGGTACCTCAGGGGTCAGTACATGGACTCATTCTCTTTAATATTTTTATTAGTGATATTGCAGAAGGTATTAATGGAAAAGTATGTCTTTTTGCTGATGACACAAAGATTTGCAACAGGGTTGACGTTCCTGGAGGGATCAGCCAAATGACAAATGATTTAGGTAAACTAAAAAAATGGTCGGAGTTGTGGCAATTGAGGTTTAATGTGGATAAGTGCAAGATAATGCACCTGGGACGTAAAAACCCAAGGGCTGAATATAGAATATTTGATACATCTGAGGAAAGGGATTTAGGGGTCATTATTTCAGAGGATCTAAGGGTAAGTAGTCAATGTAATAGAGCAGCAGGAAATGCTGGCAGAATGCTTGGTTGTGTAGGGAGAGGTATTAGCAGTAGGAAAAGGGAAGTGCTCATGCCACTATACAGAGCACTGGTGAGACCTCACTTGGAGTAATGTGTGCAGTACTGGAGACCGTATCTCCAGAAGGATATAGACATCTTAGAGAGAGTTCAGAGAAGGGCTACTAAAATGGTGTACGGCTTGAAGGAGAAAAGTTACCAGGAAAGGCTTAATGATCTTAACATGTACAGCTTGGAAAAAAGACGAGACAGAGGAGATATGATAGAAACATTTAAATACGTAAAGGGAATCCACAAGGTAGAGGAAGGGAGTATATTTAAAAGGAAACAAAGTAGCAAAACAAGAGGACATAGTCTTAGATTAGAGGGTCAAAGGTTTAAAAGTAACATCAGGAAGCATTATTTTACTGAGAGGGTGGTGGATACATGGAACAGTCTTCCAGTAGAAGTGGTAGAGGCCAAAACAGTGATTGAATTTAAGCAAGCATGGGATAGGCATAAGGCTATCCTAAACAAAAGATAAATCCAGGTAAAGTATCCATGTAATTGGGCAGACTAGATGGGCCGAAAGGTTCTTATCTGCCGACATTTTTCTATGTTTCTAAGTACTGCAGAGCACCCCTGAACAGCCTAGAATCCAGAACTTTCCTAACCTCATACTCTGCTTTTCCATCAACCAGAACAGGAGGAGGAGAAGGAACGACCCGCGTGTACCGTTTACACAACAAAGGCTTCAGTAGGGAGGTGTGGAAGACGTTGTGCAAGCGAAGATGTCTAGGAAGGGCAAGAGCATAAGCCACAGGGTAAACGCGGCGAATGATCTTGTATGGACTGGTAAACCGAGGTGCCATTTTCACAGAAGGCACACGCAACTTCACATTCCTAGTGGATAACCAAACTCTATCCCCCACGTTGTAGGAAGGAGCCTGTAACCTTTGCCTGTCAGCCTTGCGTTTCTGGACAGCAACATTGTGCTCCATGTTTTCACGAATCTGTCTCCAAATGTCTTGTAGCTGTGTGAGATGTTCATCGAGAGCCGGGATGGCCTGTTCAGCAAACTGAAGCGGTAGAGCCAGTGAGAAAAAAACATAGATAGCAGAAAAAGGAGAGTGGCCAGTGGTCTCGATAACGGCGTTATTACGTGCATACTCGGCCCAGGGCAACAACTCCGACCAATTGTCTTGTTGTTGTGTGGTAAAGCAACGTATGTACTGCTCGAGACCCCGATTTGCCCTCTCTGCTGCCCCATTGGTTTGTGGATGATATGCTGAAGAGAAGGCCAATCGCACCCCCATCTCCGCACAGAAATCCCTCCAGAAACGAGAGACGAACTGAGCTCCTCTGTCAGAGACTATTTCAGACGGAACCCCATGTATCCGTACAATCTCTTTAGCAAAGACGACCGCCAGTTCTTTGGCTGTAGGAAGCTTAGGTAAAGGAACAAAATGAGCCATTTTGGAGAAGCGGTCTACAACTGTCAGAACCACAGTATGACCCTTGGACCTCGGCAAGTCCACAATAAAATCCATGGATAGATGAGACCAAGGCCTATTAGGAATGGGTAAAGGATGCAATAAACCGACAGGCAAGGTTTTACTGGTTTTGCTTCTGGCACAGACTTGAGAAGCCAAAACAAACAGACGTACGTCCTGTCGCATGGTGGGCCACCAGAACTGTCTGGAGATACTGGTAAGAGTCTTAGTAATACCAG
This sequence comes from Leptobrachium leishanense, assembly GCA_009667805.1. Lineage (NCBI taxonomy): Eukaryota > Metazoa > Chordata > Amphibia > Anura > Megophryidae > Leptobrachium > Leptobrachium leishanense. The sequence goes on along the minus strand of CM019064.1, from coordinate 467,280,743 downwards.
GATGACCTGCTGGTTTTGAATCATGAAACATTATGAGTAATTCTTGTCTTTCCTTTTCAGGAACAAACAACATATCTGGAGGCTTGTTAGGTGGAGCCCCCATTTGAGCTGCTTGGAGGCGTTCCAGGAAAGGCAAGGAAACAGACATGACAGTGGAAGCCACAATACGTTCAGGAGGAACTATAGGATTGTGGTCTTGTGTATTTGATTCATACGGGTCATATTGACAAGATAAGGCGTCAGCCTTTACATTGCGGTTACCTGGTCTGTAAGTCAACACAAAATTAAACCGAGACAGTAGTAATGACCACCTGGCCTGTCTTGAGTTCAGACGTTTAGCATCCCCGATGTACGTAAGGTTCTTATGATCAGTGATTATCAACAAAGGTTCAAGAGTACCTTCCAACAAATGTCTCCACTCTGACAGGGCAGACACAATAGCAAGCAATTCTCTGTTACCGATATCATAATTGCGTTCTGCTGGTGATAATTTTCTTGAAAAGAACCCACAAGGATGTAGAGGCTTCCCTGGAGACTCTCTTTGACATAGGACAGCCCCAATGCCTAACTCGGAAGCATCAACCTCAAGAACAAATGGAACTCTGGGATCAGGATGCCGTAACACGGGAGCGGAAGTGAAAGCCTGTTTGAGAGCTTCGAATGCCTGTTTGGATTGTGAAGACCAGACCTGGTTCTTCAGACCTTTACGTGTCATATTAATAATAGGAGAAGCTACATCAGAATAATTTGTGCTAAATCTCCTATAGTAGTTGGTAAACCCCAAAAACCTCTGTATGGCTTTGAGGCCTTGAGGGAGAGGCTATTCTGAGATGGCCGTGAGTTTGGAAGGATCCATCTCTAAACCTTCTGGAGTGATAATGTGCCCAAGACATTTCACAGTAGTAATGTCGAATAAACACTTCGCCAGTTTGCAATAAAGACCATTGTCTAGTAGTTTTGCTAATACCTGTCTGACGTGTTCATGGTGGGTTTTCAGATCGGGAGAGTAAACCGGTATATCGTCTAAGTATACGATAAAAAAGGATTGGAAAAAATCTCTGAGCACATCATTAATGAAATCTTGGAATACAGCTGGAGCATTACAGAGACCGAAAGGCATGACCAGATATTCATAATGCCCACTCCTGGTGTTAAATGCTGTTTTCCACTCATGCCCCTCTTTTATACGTATCAGGTTGTAAGCCCCTCTTAAATCGAGTTTTGTGTATACTGCTGATCCCCTTAACCTGTCAAACAGTTCTGATATAAGAGGGATAGGGTACACATTCTTGATGGTGGTCTTGTTAAGCCCCCTAAAATCAATACACGGGCGTAAATCTCCTTTTTTAGACACAAAAAAGAACCCCGTCCCTGCTGGAGAAGAGGAACGTCTGAAATAACCGCTCTCCAAATTCTCCTTTATGTACTCCTCCATGATTTGGTTCTCCTTTATGGATAAAGGATATACTTTGCCTCGAGGAGGCATGGTACCTGGATGAATATCTATGGCGCAATCATATGGTCAATGTGGAGGTAGTTTCTCTGCCTCTCTTTTATCGAATACAGCCCTGAGGTGGGCATACCAGTCAGTAACCTCTGTAGACAATGGAGGAGCTGTAGGTGTGTTCAGGGCACCAATATGCTGAATGGGTATTAAACAATTCACAAAACAAGCAGGACTCCAAGACTGTATCTCTCCCTTAGCCCAATCAATAACAGGATTATGTTCCACCAACCAAGGGAAACCAAGCACAACAGGATTGGAAGGTGAATGGATAACCTGAAATATGATCTCTTCTTTATGTAAGAGACCAGTGGTAAGAAAGAACCACTGTAACAGTATCGTGAGTTATGCTAGGGCAGGATAACGGCCTACCGTCTATGGCTTAGATGGCCAAGGGTGTCTCTCTTACAACCAGAGGGAGAGAGATGGAGGAAGCGTATTCAACATCAATGAAATTACCAGTCAACAAAAGCGGTAGTATGCGTGGTCTTGGTCTCCCAAGCTATGGATACTGGTAACAAGAGTCTAGTGTCTTTGACAGGAGACATGAACGTCACACCCAAGGCCTGTCTCCTCAGCTGCCTTAGGTGCGTTAGTTTTCCGACCTATCATGCATTCTAGGGCGAGCAGGACATTGAAGTCGTAAATGTCCTTTTACACCACAATACAGGCACGATCCCTCACGAAGACGCCTTGTTCTCTCTTCCTCTGTCAGCCTAGTATGGCCTAGTTGCATAGGCTCAGAGGGAGGGGATAACTCTCTTGGCATTGCCTGAAAGACAGGGGCCAACCTTGCTAATGGTCTCTTAGGTTTCTCTCTTGGTGTTCTTCTGTCCCTTATCTGATCATCCAGATCTATACAATAATCTATGAGTTCACTCAACACCTCAGGTAATTTACGAGGAGCCAACTCATGCATCAATGACTCTGATAACCCCTCCATAAAAGCCAGAACCAGAGCCTCATTAGTCCAGTTCACGTCAGAAACCAACGTTTTAAATTCTATAGCATAATCAGACACAGTCCTGTTCCCTTGACGTATACGGAACAAGGATTTACCAGCTACCTTGGCCTTTCTGGTAGGATTAAACGTACGTTTTAACTCGGCTATGAATTCTTATAGTTCAGTATGATAGGCTTCTCTGCCTCCAATAAAGGATTCGCCCATGTTAACGCTCTGCCGGACAGATGGTCAATAATGAACCCCAGTTTGGCTATGTCAGTGTTAAACATTTGTGGATTTAGTTTGAAATGAATATCCACATGGACCAAAATCCCCAGCACTCTGAGGGAGTACCGTCAAACCTCATAGGAGCGTTCATGTGTTCCTGGGAAGTCTGAACAACAGGGACACAGGTATAGCAGGAGGAGGTGCAACCCCAGCTGGTTCCAGGTGAGCCGTATGAGTCAGGATAGTTTGTAAGGCGAGAGCAAACTGATCCATTCTATGGTCTTGCTCGTCCTGTCTGGTTACAAAGTTACTCAAATGCTGTGTTAAGTCTGCGGGATCCATTTGGCCAGATCGTAATGTCATGGTTTCCGGATCCCACCATGCAGTCCTTAAAGCCCAACACTCCACAGAGCCAAAAAGCTACCAACAGAGTAGCCGTAGAAGAATCCCTAACTGTCTGGTCCTTAAAAATTGGCCAGGTATAAGTATACTAGCTAGACAGAAAGGGTTAATCAAAGACAATGTCGTAATACAAAACCAGGTCAGCAACACGGGGTAGTCAGACGAGCCAGAATCAGGAATACAGAGTATAGAATGGTCAAAGGGAATAGCCGGGTCGATATCAGTGCAGGAGCATAGTACAAGGAAATAGTCTAGGGCAACGGAAGGCAGAATAGTCAGAAAACAAGCAGAGGTCAATAACAGGTTCAATCACGAGAGAATACAGGTACAGGGAGCTCAGGTATGGATAACCACGATCTGGCACTGCTTAGAAGGAACTGTTGGTTTTTAAAAGACCTGTACTCCTCTGATAGGTCTGCGTCGCCAGACCGCTCCCCCCTCTCAAGCCGCGCCTCATGCAGCCACCTCCCTGCCTGTCTCTATTTAAACCGGGCGCTGGCAAGCAAGCAGCATCAGTCATGCTGCCACCGAACACACCGGAGGGGCTGGAAGCCCCCAACGTTAAAGGATGTAGCACAGGAGCCTGGGTTCCTTCTTGGGTGTGGTATTTGCCTATCATGGTACTGCTTCAGCGTATGGATCCCTGATGGGTCTGGTTACAAACACATCTCCATGGCCTCCTGAGGGTTTCTGGATTTAGCCTAGAGTTGTTGAACAGGCAACCTCCTTTATGTCTCAGGCCGGCCTACACTGGTTGCCTCATTCATCCCCTTTCTGCATCTCTGGCAGAGGGCGCTCCACTGAACTTTTAGGAGACAACGGGCAACCTATTCCAAGGTTGTCATTATGCTTAGGGTTAAATCCCTCTTAAAAACTGGTGTGAAGCTCATAACGACATGCAAACCCTGGGGTAACGTCGCTGACCAGTTGAAGTTTATGGAGCTGTTACGGCTCTGGTTAAGTTTACACCAGGGCTGAAATACACACATAGCGTTAGCTGCGCACGTATCAGCAGCGCCAGCCGGTAATTTCACTGCTTCACACACTGCGTAACGTCTCGCTGAGAGATTTTAAATTCTACAGCCAACTTTAGCGTCTTGGTTGGAACACGGACTTTAAAGGCAGGACGCTAAGGGTTAAAGGCTTGCGTGGGATTTTTCCATTAGAGTTGAAGCCAGCGTGCACTATCTGTGCCTGGTTATATTGGTGCTGCTCGTCACGACTGAGATTCACCATCCCGTGTGCTGTGAGCTTTGTTTTAATTTCTCTTCATTGACGCTTATGATTCGCTTTGGCCATTGTGTCGCTAACCCAAAACTGAATGAAATAAATAAATAAATGAGATGATTACATAAAAAACACATCTCTTATCTGTCAGGTTTGCAGAATCTGTCAGGGTTATTCAAAGAGAATCGAAAAGTCACCACACGTTCGGTGACTTTTCGTTCTCCTCAATTTGGTGTGATTCGGTGATTCTATTTCGGCGACCCTGCAGTGTATTCAGCAAGCACCACAGGGCCACCGAAATGCAGGGAAAAGTCACCGCAAACTCGCCGAAAACTCACCGCAAAACCCAGGCGAACGCACACCGAAACACGCAAAAACAACTGGATCAACCCCGCCGAAAACGTCGGAGAAACCCGAGCAGGAACCGATCACAGCGCAGCCGCCGTAAAAAGCCAACACCGCAGACGAATGCAGTGAATAAATTAGGAAAACAGTTTGCTTGAATGTTTGAAAAGTGAAACGCTGTTTGCAAAGAAACTACTGAGCGAAAATGTCTGAAATTTACATATAAAATCCAATGAATGATAATAAAAAGGGCTGTTACAGAAAAAAGAAGTAAACTAAAAAAAATCCAGAAAAATGCTTAAAAGATCCTAAAAAATCTATAAATAAAGAGACTCTTTACTGCAGAATATTATAATGAACGGTTTATTAGATATTGAATTAAAACGGGAATATTTTTAACATTGAAGCCTATGGGATTCGCCTGAATAAACCTGCCGAATTAAACCACCGAATGGCAGAGCATTTCGGGAACCTTTCACTGCTGGTTTGTGTTCTCTGAATAGCCGAAGCACTCCATTCGTCTGCGTTGTCGGCTTTTTCTGGCGGCTGCGCTGCGTGTGATCGGCTCCTGATCGGGTTTTCCGGCGTGTTTGGTGGGGTTAATCCAGATGTTTTTGTGGGTTTCGGTGTGCATTCGCCGGGTTTTGCGGTGAGTTTTTGGCGGGTTTGTGGTGACCTTTCCCTGCAATTCAGGGACCCTGTGGTGCTTGCTGAATACACCGCAGGGTCGCGAAATGGGATCGCCAAATCGAAACGAATTGAAGAGAACGAAAAGTCACCGAACGTGCTTTGACTTTTCGATTCTCTTTGAATAACCTTGATAGTATAAATAACAAACAGATAAAGAGCATTACTACAGTAAACAGGTCAATAGCATCACCATCCCAGTTGCAGGCAATAGCTCCGCCAGTAGTTCTTGTTGTCGAGAAGCAGAAAGTTTCAGGACAAGTGATAAATGGATCTTCTTCCTCCTCCTCTTGAGGTGCCCATTGCTGCTTGTCGCTCGGCGCATTAATTCACACCCACACATTTAAGTTCATTCTAAAAGTGGATATTTATTACAGGCCACAGCATAATCCCATGTAAACAATAACAGTGCTGTACCAATTGTATTACACCCATATCTGTAAACATAACCATTCAATTATCTGTAAACATATCTTTAATCAGACAATATTAATCATAACCCTCAATCTTAACTCTTGAAATGTTAACCACGTCCCTTTACCCCCAGCACTCCCTCACACCCCCGCCACAAGCTCATTCGCATAAACCCTTATGAATAAGCTTTCCCATCAAGAAAAAACAAGGCCTGTTCAATACCCTCTCCGAAACCCAAATTTAGAATGTCCGACCCCACATCCGTGAGGTGGACCCCATCCACCCGAAGAAACCTGAAACCATCGTCCTCCTCCAGCAAGAGATGCCGGATCACCACTCCTGACAGCTGCCGTACAAAGCACGCCATCGTTCTGTTTATCCTCGACCTGGACCTTTGTGTCGCCTCCACATCCCGCGCGTGTCTCCAAACGCGCCGGGGTATCATTTCCGACCAAACCACCACGACTTTACGATGTAAATCCTCTTTCATTGCCCGGAGCAGCCGACACTGTGGCACTTGCCCCAAATCATTCCCCCCCACGTACACCACCAGCACGTGAGGCTCCGCTCTCCCCTGTAGAGCTTGTTCCACCAAGGGCAAAAATCCTGCCCACCGGAAGCCGCGCACTCCGATCCACTGGAGCTCTGCCGCTTCCACCGGAAAACCCAGTTGCGGGCCGTTTTTTCTCAGGATGGCACGTCTTTCAGCCCAGTAGACGAAAGTGTGGCCAATGATCCACACCATACGGGAATGTCCTGCAAATACAAAAGCATTAGTCTCCTTCCTTCAGACTTGCTACCGCCTCCAGCGCCATGTTCGCCTTGGGAATCACTCTCCCCCCTTTCTTAATTTTTTTTGTTTTTTTTAAATTTATCCCCCCCCCGCATGCCCCCTTTTGTGACGTTCTCCCCCAATTCGCCCCTGTCACTACAGTAATTATGGTCGTACGTATTTCCTGTAGCACGTTGATTCCCACCGGCCCTAACCTCTGTATGGCCCTCGCGCCCAGTCCGAGACGCGAGGCTTCCGTTGCCGCCCCTATCCGAAAGGAATGCGACCCAAACGCTTTTGGATCCCTACCCAATGCCCTCAGTCCCCTTTTGAAGATCGCTATAAACTGGTATCGTGATGTAGCGCTCACTCCCGGAGGAGCCGCTGAAAATGAACCACGGGTCAGTCTCCCCGCACTAGGGAATAAATATACTCCAACTCGCTGGACAGTTTTACAATTTAAAAGGTTTACTAAAAGGTTTGCAGCTCTTAAGACACGGTATATGCAGGAAGATTTACAGTACTTTCGTAACACGATAAACGCGTAGCGGTAAAAGAAACGAAAACACGAGGACTTCGTATTTTCGGAAAAAAACCCCGACCGAGCAGAAAATTAAAAGATACGAAATTCAAGGAAAACCCGCGTAGCGAGACACAATAAAATACACAGTTCTCGTATCACGGTGAACGCGCAGCGGGAACAAAAAGAGGAAAAAAGGTTCGGAATGTAACTTTAACTTTGCCCCCTTGTCCCGGTTCGGAAAAGGAAAATGAGTCCTGCACAGGTTAAGTCCCAGAACATGAGGTGATATGTATTTGTGTGTGTAGGGTACCCGGGTACTTCTCAACTGGCCAGTGAGTTTACTTTAGCGATGTCTTCGACTAGTCAGTTGGGGCCCTGTGGGTTTTAGAAGGAAACAGCAGCGTACGCTCTTATTTAAACACGGCCTTGGGGCCTCTCACCCATCCAGCGCAAGCTTTAGATTCGGCTGGCCCAGGACGCCTCTCCGCTCGATGTTGCCGGGGGATGCCGACCACCGGATCTGTTGTCTGGCCCTCTGTCTGTCGGCCGCGACTCATCCAGCTTACCGCCTGCTCCCCGCTTCGATCGACCGCGGTACTCCTCACTCCTGGGGTCTTCTCTCCTTCAGCTGCACTTGAATAGCATAGAGGGTGAGATCTGTGTCCCGCAAGCTGAGTGAGCCAATCCTGAAGGCCCCGATCCACTCTGTCTGCGCTCCGGCCTATCTTTGGTCTCTCTCTTTACTTTGTGCATCCGCTCTTCTTGACTCCCTGGCGCGCTCTGCCTGTTCTCCACGAGGTGCAGGATGTACAGCTCTCCACAAACCCACCCACTTCCTGTTTCTTCGCAAAGCATGCATGGACATGTAGTTCAAGTGTCCAGGGTCTTTAATCGCGATAGTCTCCATCTTGTGGCCAAAAATGGGTACTGCCACAGTAAACTTTAACACATCGCTACAGTGACAAAGCAGAACCGTCATGATGGCACAAAAAGGCGCAGCCCTGTTCATGGCGCAACGCCAAAAAGGCCTGCACATTCCCCACCGGACAAATGACGTCATACTGTGCCCTCAGCAAGGGAATCCTCTTACCAACTCCAGCCTGGTCTGTTTTCGATCTTGCGATCCATATTACCACACGTCGCCTTCCAGCCACACGTCATCTGCCTGCAGCCCGCCCTCGCCCAGTCTCGACGCACTGACCAATTCCCCTACTCGCAGGGCACCAAAGAACGCCAAGGACATTGCTGCCCTTAGCAATGCGACTTCGTATCCATCCGAACAGAAGTCCCCCACAAAACCCCACAAACCCCTCATTAACTGCACGGACACCGGCCTTTTGGCGTCCCGCCTCTTCCTGTTCCGTTGGTATCCTTTTACCGCCTGCCGTACCGCAAAGTCCCTCGTCAAATCTGGCAATGCGTGCAACTTAAAGAAAAAGGATAAGGCCGACAAGGCATGTTGCACCACCGCCGCCGATGCGCCGGCTGCGCATTTGGCTGCCACAAAGGCCCGTAACCGTGCCAAAGAATCCTCCTCCTCCCCCCACCATCGTTCCCATTCCGTCCATAACCGTGAATATGACGCCCAGGTTGACGGCGCCAGGTTGACCTCACCCAGAAGCCAAACTCTCTGTCCCAATGTTCCACAGGGATGACGGAACATCCTGACCCACCAGATCCACTCCGGGTACCAAGCCGCGAAACCGTTCCCACTGCAAGCGTGACAAGGAGTCAGCCACCGAGTTAAGATGGCCTGGGACATGTCTGGCTCTGCAACTAATATTGAATTCCAGACTGCGCAGAGCAAAACGCTTCAGCAGCCCCACCACTGGGGGGGGGACTTCGATGTCAAGGAGTTGACGGCTGACACCACTGCCATGTTGTCTGACCGGAACAAAACCCTCCGACCCGTAAGCCGCTCACCCCACAATTCCATGGAGACCAGCAAGGGAAAAAATTCCAGGAACGCCAAGTTCCGAAGAAGCGGTGTGCCGTCCCATTCTCCCGGCCAACGCGATGCGCAACACTGACCCCCAAAGTAAACTCCAAATCCAACCGACCCAGAAGCATCTGTAAAGAGCTCCAATTCTTCTGCCAAAATTTCTGCCGTCGGGAAACAAGCCCTCCCATTAAAACCCACTAGAAAAGATCGCCACACTCGCAGGTCTTCTTTCATGGCCTTGGTGATTCTCACAAAATGATGCCCCTCCTTCACTCCCGCTGTCGCCTGAGCTAGCCCCCTCAAAAAGACCCTGCCCACCCTGATAATCCTGCATGCAAAAGTGAGTCGTCCCAAAAGGAACTGGAGCTCCCTCAGCCGCATCTTCCTAGCCTCTAATGCCTTTTCCACCTGCTGTAGTGCATCCGCCACTTTATCTGCTGGTAGTCGACATTCCCCTGCCACCGAATCGATCTCAATGCCAAGGAAGACCATGGTCGTATCCGGACCCACCGTCTTATTCGGTGCCAACGGGACCCCAAACGCTCGTGCCATCCATTGGAATGAGCGCAGCAAGTAACCACACTCCCTCGTCTCCCCTCACCCCACACAGAGAAAATCATCAAGATAATAGACTAACTTTCGTGAGCCGGCCACCCTCTTCACCACCCATTCTAAGAAGGTGCTGAAGCGTTCGAAGAACGTGCAGGAAATAGCACAACCCATTGGCAGACAGAGGTCAACATAAAAAGCCCCTTCGAAATGGCAGCCCAGCAGGTGCTGACAGTCCGGGTGAATTGGCAGAAGCCGAAAGGCCGACTCAATGTCGACCTTCGCCATCATTGCTCCCGCGCCGGCTGACTGTACCACCTGGATTGCAGCGTCGAAGGAAGTGTACGACACTGAGGACAAGTCAGGAGAGATGTCATCATTCACTGAGGCCCCTTTTGGGTATGACAAATGATGGATGAGCCTAAAGGCTCCTGGTGTCCGTTTCGGGACTACGCCCAAAGGCGAGATGCAGAGACCCTCCAAGGGAGGATCCGTGAATGGACCTGCCATCCGTCCCGCTTGAACTTCTTTCTTCACCTTAGCACGTACAATATCAGGGTAATCTGCCACGGACCTCAAGTTCTTCAGTTTCCTCCCCCCGAAAAGGGATTCGGAAACCGCACATAAACCCTTCCCTCAGGAACTGGGCACCCCCCCCCCATTTAGTGTATAAGTTTAGCCACGGCTCCATCGCGCCTAACTTCACTGGCGTGATTCCCATCCCCAACCCCGGCTGCCGCGCTCCTGGCCTTCTTAATGCATCTGGCTTGCGCGTGTCCCCCTCCACACCCTGCGCATTCGTGCCTAAACTTGCAAGTGTTGCCAAACCTGCAGCTTCCCTCATTGAACTGCCAGCACGTGCCGCGCTTTGGACCTGCCGGTGAAATCCTGGTAGAGGTTCCCCCGGCGCCCCCTTGAAAGGGTGCTGGGCGTTGTGGAATCATGAGCCGCATCCAAAGTGTGATTTCAATCTGGTCTCACCGCATGCCCTGATGTGTCGCCATGCGCTGACGAAACTGTTCGTCATAGTACCACCAGGCCCAGCCCCCATATTTCCTACACGCATCCCAAATGCAGTCAACGTAACAAAACAGGGAGGAGCACAACTGTGGCGTGCGCTCCCCTATTACACTCGCCAGAATGCAAAAGGCCCTGATCCAGTTCCCAAATGATCTAGGAACCGTCTGAAAGTGCTTCCTGCGCTCGTCTTCCTCCTTCTTGCCCTCAGTCTTCGCCCCTTCCCTAGCCCCGTGCACCTCGTCTAACGGAAGTAAGGAGAATAACTCCACGTACTCCCCCCGCCAAATGCGTTCCTGCTTTAAATGCATGCCCAATGGGCCCGCTAAGGAAAGGTAAGCGCTGCCCTTTGCGGTTTCTGGGACCCTGGGACCCCCCTCCCCAGAGTCTCCCGAGACCTATCCCCGTGCCCCTCCTTCTCGAGCCCCCCCTTGCGGGGCCACCTGACCTCCCTGCTAACCCTTCACATTCCTTCTCTCCACCCCATACTTGCCCAACATCGTTGTCCTTCGCCCCCTTATTCCCCGTACTTGCCCATGTAGCCAAGAAGTCCTGTAATCCTGCTATCAGTGCCCCATCCTGCCCCCCACAGATTTTCCCAAACACTCACCGCTGCTTTCCGGTGCCCTTGAAGCCGTTGGCGTCTCGTAAATCCTACCCCGGCGGGGGCCTACTCCGTCTGTGCCTCTGCTTGCTCCTGTGCCGGCGCTCCTTGCTGAAAGTAGCTCCTGCACCCCAGCTCCTCGTTGTCCTGTTGTCTCAGCCTTCCTGAAACACCTGGAATACACTGTATTGTGAATCGCCCCCACCCCCCTTGAGACACGGATCCACCCCTTCTTCCCTGTTAATTAATGGGACCCCCCCTTGCGCACCCCGTGGTACGCCTCACATTCCCCGTTCTATCGTCCCCATTCTGTGAATGTTCCAAGAATCTGCGTGAATCGCGCTGCTCTCCTGCCCCCTGCAGCCCCCAGCCATCTGGCTCAGGGGTATCTCTCCCTCCATCCACGTCCATGTCCCCCCCTTCCTCCCCCAGGGATTCATCAGAGTCTGAATATTGAGCCACCAACGAACCCCTGGGGCCCCCCAACTCCATGTTACCACCTTCCCGACCCCTTTGGGGGTCCATCGCACCCTCACTCACTAGCCTGCCCTCCCCTCCTTACTGCTGCCCACTCCAGGTCCAAGCCCCCCATGGTTCCCGCGTGGGATGGAACGGCTATGTCTCCTCCGAGACCTGAGTCCTGCGTAACCCCAACTCCACTGTCCCCTGCTCCAGCCCTACCAGCCGCCTCCCTCCCCCATGATCCCATGGAAGTCCCCCTAGGCTTCGCCCCTGACCTGGGTGCCCCTGTGCATGTGCTGGCCCGTTTGTGCTTGCCGCGTCTCTTTGGGCCCTCCACCATTTCGTCATATAAACGTGCTGGTGGTCTGGTCTTCCGCGTGGGTCTGCGAGGCTCCCCCAATACCCTCCCCCCCGACGTAGCCTGTGTCATCGTCTCCCTAGCCCAAACTATCCCCCTAAGCGACACCGACCTCCTAAACTCCGCCATCAGCTGCTCCACTTCCCCCGAGTCAGACATACTCACCCCTGCCAGCTGCCCCACTGTCCTCTGGAAACGCTCTGGTCTTCCGCAGCTGCTTTGCCTGGTCTCCTCGTCTCCCGCAGCACCAGGTCCAAGTGTGTGCTGTCCGTCCGCTCGCCTGCTCCGCCGTGCAGTCGCTTCCTCTCTGTCGCCCACAACGTATCGTGCACTTTTCTATTTATTGTTTGCTGATGCTTGTCTGTTCCTCCGTGCAGCAGGTCAATTGCCGTCAGGAAACGCACACTTTTTTTTTTTTTTTATAAATTCGGCGCTCTGATCACGTGGCCCAGCTCAGCTCCACGTGTTTGTCCCCCGTCGATGATGCAGCTGGCTCACGTAGTCTCCCGGCGCCCCCTGCTGGCTGATCTCTCCCTCGCAGTTCCCTTACCAGGGCGGCAGACGATTGAAGCTCTTCTCCCCATCGATCCTCTCCAGCTGTAGTGCGTCTCCCCGGCTTCCCTCCTGTTGCTGTGTCCGCTCACCCACGACGGCTGGTACCGGTCTACAGGCTCCGCAGTCTTGATTCTCCTGTCCTACGTGGTGGATCTTTCCTCGCTGAGCGCTTTGAAACCCGATGATGCTGCTTCTTCTCCTGCTCCTGGCCACAAAGTGAAAGCTCTGGCCCCCTCGGTCCAGCTTAAATGCCCTACCTGCCGACCCCTCCCCCTGATCCCCCCCGCGGCCAGATCCTTTGTTTGGTTCCCGCCGCGGGGTTAACCCTTTCTGAGCCAACAGCTTCCCAGGGCCCTCAAGGCTCTTACGCCTAATTGCTCCAGGCCGTCAGAATAACATGTGCTCTTTCTCTCCTTATACACTATTTAGCATCATCTCTTGAAATGAGAACGTGCGCTCATGACTGACTGGATGTCACAAAGCTTGGCCAGATCCTTGCGGCATTGCATCATGGGCTACGCTCTTGTCCTTGGCTAGTGTTGACATCAAGATCCCCTTTCTGCAGGGGAGATGACCCCTAACGGATTCTTTCGTAAGATAAAAGATTAAGAAAGTTTCAACTGACAGTCTCTGAAAGAGGAACTATTATTCTACATCTAATGACTTGTAATTTCATTTCAGTTATTGTGACAGGAATGGCTCAGAAATTAGCCGACATGTTGTCTACAGGCAGCCATCTTGAGTAGGGATGAGCTGTTCGGTTCGATCGGTTCGGAGTTCGATTCGAACTTTGGCCGTTCGCAAGTTTGCGAACTTCGAACTTTTTGCCGTGTTCCGTTCGAGTTCGAAAAAAATAAAATTTGAAAAAAGTATAAAAAATGCTTACAAAATACTAAAAAATCTAGAAATAAAGAGACTCTTTACTGCAGAATATTATAAGCAACGGTTTATTAGATATTGAATTAAAAACTAATGTGTAGGTGCAAAGATTCTCACCTCTAAATGACCTGTGTTCTCAAACAACGTAAACAACAGGTGCTGTTAATTAGTGTGATGAATTTGATACATTGATAGAGACTGAGGGCGTCTCCTAAACATGTATCAAACAACACCTGTGCTTCTGAGATGTGTTCATTTCTCTACAAAATGTTCCTCTGATATGCTGTTTAACCCCTTAACCCTGCATTTCACTGCTGTGTGCTCAGTTCATTTTTACCGCTTTCGCTCATCAGGTTTAAACGCGATTTGAAGCCACATTTTATTAAATGACGCAGACATATTAGATAGCGTTCTTTTCGGCAGATTCATAATATATCATTGTTAAATGTATACGTCATGTCCTGCCTGTATATTATGACAAAAAATGCAATAAAAATTAAATTTTTAATCATCTGCTGTGTGTAAAGTGTTTTTTTTCACATTTTAGCACATGAGCGTTTGCGGTTATGTTTTCTACGGGGTGCGCTTGTACAAAAATTAGAAATGGGGACTTGCTACACTTTGTGGGGGGGAATTACGTGATTTATAGCAAACGCACCCCATAGAAAAAAATCATTAGTGCAGCATCATTGTTCACATTATAATTGAAATGTGAACAATATTGCTGCATTAATAAAAATAACTTTACTTTGTACCTGGTCATGTTGGGTATCATGCTCAGGCCTTTCGATTGACACCCTCCATGACCCCCTAGCTGCCACAGTTCTGGAGATACCAAATGAACCCCCTACCTCCACCAGGGGATTCCGGGCAGCTAGGGGTTCCCCGGCTATCTGATGTCATCACGCTATGCGTGAGGACGTCAGGCAGTGAGGGGGGACCCGGGGGTGGAGCCGCCATCCAAGTTGGCGGCTCCCACTGGAGCAAGGCCGCACTTCGGCGCTGCAAGGCATATCTATACACAACCCCATCAGCATCTCTATACACAACCCCATCAACATCTCTATACACAAACAGCATCTCTATACACAAACTCACAGCATCTCTATACACAGCCTCACAGCATCTTTATACACAGCATCTCTATACACAACCTCACAGCATCTCTATACACAACCCCATCAGGATCTCTATACACAGCCCCATCAGCATCTCTATACACAAACAGCATCTCTATACACAACCTCACAGCATCTCTATACAAAACCCCATCAGCATCTCTGTACAGCCTCACAGCATCTCTATACACAACCTCACAGCATCTCTATACACAACCCCATCAGCATCTCTATACACAAACAACATCTCTATACACAACCCCATCAGCATCTCTATGCACAGCCTCACAGAATCTTTATACACAGACTCACAGCATCTCTATACACAACCTCACAGCATCTCTATACACATCCCCATCATCATCTCTATACACAAACAGCATCTCTATACACAACATCAGCATCTCTATACACAGCCTCACAGAATCTTTATACACAGACTCACAGCATCTCTATACACAACCTCATCAGCATTTCTATACTCAAACAGCATCTCTATACACAACACCATCAGCATCTCTATAAACAAACAGCATCTCTATACACAACCCCATCAGCATCTCTATACACAAACAGCATCTCTATACACAACCTCACAGCATCTCTATACAAAACAGCATCAGCATCTCTACACACAGCCTCACAGCATCTCTATATACAACCTCATCAGCATCTCTATACACAAACAGCATCTCTATACACAACCCCATCAGCATCTCTATACACAGCCTCACAGCATCTCTATACACAATCCCATCAGCATCTCTATACACAGCCCCATCAGCATCACTATACACAACCTCACAGCATCTCTATACACAACCCCATCAGCAACTCTATACACAAACAGCATCTCTATATACAACCTCATCAGCATCTCTATACACAAACAGCATCTCTATACACAACCCCATCAGCATCTCTATACACAGCCTCACAGCATCTCTATACACAATCCCATCAGCATCTCTATACACAGCCCCATCAGCATCACTATACACAACCCCATCAGCATCTCTATACACAAACATCATCTCTATATACAACCTCACAGCATCTCTATACACAACCCCATCAGCATCTCTATACACAACCCCATCAGCATCTCTATACACAGCATCTCTATACACAACCCCATCAGCATCTCTATACACAGCCTCGCAGCATCTCTATACACAGCCTCACAGCATCTCTATACACAACCTCATCAGCATCTCTATACACAAACAGCATCTCTATACACAACCTCATCAGCATCTCTATACACAAACAGCATCTCCATACACAACCCCATCAGCATCTCTATACACAAACATCTCTATACACAACCCCATCAGCATCTCTATACACAGCCTCTCAGCATCTCTATACACAACCTCACAGCATCTCTATACACAACCCCATCAGCATCTCTATACACAGCATCTCTATACACAACCTCACAGCATCTCTATACACAGCCCCATCAGCATCTCTATACACAGCATCTCTATACACAACCCCATCAGCATCTCTATACACAAACAGCATCTCTATACACAACCCCATCAGCATCTCTATACACAAACAGCATCTCTATACACAACCCCATCAGCATCTCTATACACAGCATCTCTATACACAACCCCATCAGCATCTCTATACACAGCCTCACAGCATCTCTATACACAGCCTCACAGCATCTCTATACACAAACATCATCTCTATACACAGCCCCATCAGCATCTCTATACACAGCCTCACAGCATCTCTATACACAACCTCATCTGCATCTCTATACACAACCCCATCAGCATCTCTATACACAAACAGCATCTCTATACACAACCCCATCTGCATCTCTATACACAAACAGCATCTCTATACACAACCCCATCAGCATCTCTATACACGGCATCTCTATACACAACACCATCAGCATCTCTATACACAACCTCCCATCAGCTCTATACACAACCTCACAGCATCTCTATACACAGCATCTCTATACACAGTCTCCTCATGTCCTCCTCAGCATACAGCGGGAGTAATTGAGGACGTGTCCCACACGTCGTCAGCAGTGAAGGGGTTAAAAACATATTTTTTTAAACTTTTGTCCTTGTTTCCTGTCCCCCAGGGCACTACCCAGACCCCCATACATTCACCTTTTATGGCAAATATCTAGCATATATGCCCTCTTGGAGGGGACTCTAAAAATTGAATTTTGAGTCCCATTGACTGGTATGGAGTTCATGTTCGAGTTCGAATTCGAACTTTTGAAAAGTTAGAGTTCGAATGCGAACCGAACTCGGGGGTTTTCGGCTCATCCCTAATCTTGAGCAGAGCCATGGCATAAATAATTGTACATAGAGAATATTAACTGACTTTAGAAGACGTTACATAGATACGAGCATTCCAGAGTCTTTTGGTGTAGCAATTAAAAGAGGAATCCGGCCTGAATAAACAGAGGTGCCAAAAGAACTGATTTAGCTCTGCCAAGGCCATAAAAGTCTCAGGCTTGGGTATAGCTAGAACAAAGAAGTCCCTCAGCACAGATGGGGTCTTATCAGTTATGGGAGGAATAGGCCCACTGGGGCATGACAGGGACAGGATCTAGCTAGCTTCTAAATCAACTAAAATGTCCTAATTTTATAAGAAAAGGCAAATTGTGGAAGGTCAAATCAAACCAAAATAAGCTTTATTGGCAGGACCAAATACATTTTAGCATTGCCAAAGCATACGGAGAGATTATATGGGGTGGAATGAGCAAGTCCATGGACATTATCAGGGGTAAGGGATAATGTGAAGTGGGATGGGGGCGAGTCCGTGTTGGGGATCTATAAGTCGGGGATCTCTCATGTTCCTCTCAGTCTGTGACATTCTGTGACGTATTGAGCAGATATTTTCACTGCCGGCTCCTCTTCTCCCAGTATGATGTGGAGTTTCCTGGTCTCTTCTCCCAGTATGAAGTGGAGTTTCCTGGTCTCTTCTCCCAGTATGAAGTGGAGTTTCCTCGTCTCTTCTCCCAGTATGATGTGGAGTTTCCTCGTCTTTTCTCCCAGTATGATGTGGAGTTTCCTCATCTCTTCTCCCAGTATGATGTGGAGTTTCCTCGTCTCTTCTCCCAGTATGATGTGGAGTTTCCTCGTCTCTTCTCCCAGTATGATGTGGAGTTTCCTCGTCTCTTCTCCCAGTAAGATGTGGAGTTTCCTCGTCTCTTCTATAGAGGTGAAGTCCGGGATGAGAGCGGAGAGTCTCTGGAAGTGAGTTTCCCTCAGTGCTGAGTACTTGGGGCACTGTAGGAGGAAGTGGACCTCATCTTCCAGGGCCCCCTGGTCACAATGCTGGCACAGTCTATTTTCCCTGGGCTTGTTGGTCTGTCTATGCCGCCCTGATTCGATTTCCAGGCTGTGGGCGCTAAGTCTGTACCGGCTCAGGATCTGTCTGTCCTTGGGGTCTTGTAGTAGCTCCAGGTATGGGGCCAGTTTGTATTCCCTCCAGGTATGGGGCCAGTTTGTATTCCCTCTGTAAGGATTGGTAAATGGTGAGTTTCTTGGAGTTTGCTATATCAGGTCTCCATTCTCTGATATCGTTTTCCCTGGAATCATTAATTAGGTCCTTTATTTGATATTTTGGCAGGTTGCATTCATGGGGGCTTTGGATGATCAGGGTGGATATGAGTTGTTGCAGCCCACATGGTTTGGGGTGGTCCTTGTTGGCCAGTAGGGCTTTATGGTAGTATGAGTTGAGGCTGCTGAGGTTTATGTGGTCCCAGTATGATAGTGCCCTCTTCTGTACTGCAAGAAGTAAGGCTAGTCTGCCCAGCTCGCATTGTTAGAGGTGCTTCGATGGACTTGGAGGAGGTGCTTGCAGAATTCCAGATGGAATATTTCTGTTGGGCTGGTGTCCCATTTGGGTTGGTCAGGGTAGGTGATGAGGCCCCATACTTCACTGCCATAAAGGAGGATTGGAGTGATGAAGCTATCAAAGATTTTAAGCCAGACTCTTACAGGCGGCTTTAGTTTGTAGAGGTTTCTCCTGATGGCATAGAAGGTTCTACATGCCTTGTCTCTTAGGGCCTCTATGGCTAGTCTGAAACTTCCCGATCAGTTTGTTTCTAGGCCGAGGTATGTGTAGCTGTTGTGTGTAGGGAGGGCACCTGGGATGTACCTCTTTACAAATCAATGTATAAGAATTGTATATTTGTCCTGGGGACTTCACTCGAGCTTTGCGATACAATCCAGCTTGAGTCTGATGTCATAATAAAGAACGCTTTTTCCTGCCATTGACTCGTGTCCGGCCTGTCATTGTCCGCACCGTGCCGATCTTCTCTCAAACAAACCAGTTGATTGCCGGTAACATTATTAAAGCGAATAATCTCGGCTGTCACAAATTAGAAGAAATGAGATCATGGTCAATAATTTACACATCCATTACAGCAATGCAACATGAAAACCGCCGGATTCACTGAAACTGATGCTGGGTTTCTCTGATAACATCAAGTCTGCAGACAGGGTCATGCAAATAAATATTTAGAAATACAGATTTCACATATAACCTCTTTGTTATCAGATTCTCCTAATATGTATAAATAAGCCGCGCTCTGATTAATTGATCGAGCAGAGCATTGGAGCCATATGCTTGCATAGAAACTTTCCTACGGCCGTCCGGAAGGTTCTACCACTGGGGTGAGAGCGAGATAGACGCTATTTAGTAACAAAGTAATTTTTTTCCTTTTAAGTTTCCGATGTTTTGGGTTATTTAGTGAAATGACTCTTTGTATAAAGAATATCCAGGTGATATGAATGAGCCGCGGGCCGGCTGGTCTTAATGTGACATAACGTAATGATTTACTCACCGTCTCATTAGGTTAATGGAATGTAAATCATTATATAATAAGTCAGGTTTAATGTTTCTATTTGTTCATTGAACGTCACTCATTAATCTCCCGGTGATCTGTAACTACATACACTTACAGTAGCGTTGATATATTTTATTATTAGTTTATAAGTAATAGAAGTTGGGTTTTAACGCAATCCTTATACTTTCTCCCGAGATCTCCCTGAAAGTCTCACACGTCCTTCTGGTTTAACAGTTTATTAGTTAAATACCCATTTCTATATTGTACCTATTTCCTTGTATTGTGAAATGTGAATGAGCACTATACTAGCATCACTTTAATCAGGTAAGTACGGTGCAAAATCTACACTGGTATTAGTTTTAGGGTTATGGTGTTAGTTATTAGTTTTACTATTTGGGATGGTTTTAGGGTTAATATTAGGGTTAGTGGTACTATATGTGCTTGTTTTAGGGTTAGGGTCATCATTAAGGTTAGAGTTACTATATGTGCTTGGTTTAGGGTTGTGGTTAGTTTTAGGGTTAAAGTTACCACATGTGCTTCTTTTAGGGTCAGGGTTAGTATTAGGGATAGAGTTACTATATGTGCTTCTTTTAGGGTTGTGGTTATTTTAGGGTTAGAGTTACTATATATTTTTTTAATATCTTGCATTGTATTACTTTTGTATTTCTGTAACAACTGTAACATTTTAATGTTCTTGAACCCAGGACATACTTGAAAACGAGAGAAATCTCAATGTATCCTTCCTGGTAAAATCCTTTATAAATAAATAAATACATAAATAAATATGTGCTTCTTTTAGGGTTAGGGTTAGTATGCGTTACTATTTTTGATCGTTTAAGGCTAGGGTCAGACGAACGCATTTTTCACGTCGTCCGTGAAAAAGTTCGGTCGAACGAACGTACGTATTTTCCCCCGGAATACGCGATAGCGGTCATACGATGCGCCTTTTCGTCCGTGATTTTGTACGGATCATCAATAAAACACTTTTTGAGTCTGGACGTTATGTTGGCCGGACATTAGCAGCGTCTGACGTCTCCTAATCACGCACACACGCCGCTATGCGGCCGCAGCGCACTCTGTACGTCAGTAGTAGCGGTTTGACGTTCTCGAAAAAATGTGTTCGTTGGCCACTTGCGTTGCGCGGACGAACTTTCGTGCGGCCGTTCGTCGTATGTTCCCCGGCATTGGACGTCATTTGCTGCTAGTACGGCCGTGATTTCGTGCGGCTAAACGCACGTTAAAACTGCGCTAGTCTGACCCTAGCCTTAGGGTTAGGGTTATAGTTACTATATGTGCTCCTTTTAGGATTAGTATTAGGGTTAGAGATAATATATCTGCTTGTTTAGGGTTAGTATTAGGGTTAGAGTTACTATATGTGCTTCTTTTAGGGTTAGGGTTAGTATTAGGGTTACTATTTTTGATCGTTTTAGGGTTAGGGTTAGTTACTATATGTGCTCCTTTTAGGGTTAGTATTAGGGTTAGAGATAATATATGTGCTTCTTTTAGGGTTAGGGTTAGTATTAGGGTTAGAGTTATCATATGTGCTTCTTTTAGGGTTAGTATTAGGGCTAATATATGTGCTCCTTTTAGGGTTAGTATTAGGGTTAGAGATAATATATCTGCTTGTTTAGGGTTAGTATTAGGGTTAGAGTTACTATATGTGCTTCTTTTAGGGTTAGGGTTAGTATTAGGGTTACTATTTTTAGGGTTAGAGATAATATATGTGCTTCTTTTAGGGTTAGGGTTAGTATTAGGGTTAGAGTTACTATATGTGCTTGTTTTAGGGTTAGTATTAGGGTTAGAGTTACTATCAGGGTAATTCAAAGAGATTCGAAAAAGTCAGCGCACGTTCGGTGACTTTTCGTTCTCTTCAATCCGGTTCCTTTTGCCGATCCCATTTCGGTGACCCTGCGGTGTATTCAACAAGCACCACAGGGTCCCCGAATTGCAGGGAAAGGCTGCTGCAAACCTGACGAAAACTAACCACAAAACCCGGCGAATGCACGCCGAAAACCCGCAAAAACATCTGGATTAACATACCGAAAACCACGGAAAAACCCGAGCAGGAGCCGATCACACGCAGCGAAGCCTCCGGAAAAAGCCGAGACCGCAGATGCAGGCAGTGAATAAATTAGGAATATAGTTTGCATGAATGATTGAAAAGTGAAACGATGTTTGCAAAGAAACTACTGAGTGAAAATGTCTGAAATTTACACATAAATTCCTATGAATGATAATAAAAAGGGCTGTTACAGAAAAAATAACTTAAAAAAAAAATCGGACTTTAAAGAAAAGAAAAGCTTAAAATATCCTAAAAAATCTATAAATAAAGAGACTTTTTACTGCAGAATTTTATAATGAACGGTTTATTAGATATTGAATTAAAACGGGAATATTTTTAACATTGAAGCCTATGGGATTCTCCTGAATAAATTTGCCGAATTAAACAACCGAATGGCAGGGCATTTCGGGAACATTTCACTGCTGGTTTGTGTTCTCTGAATAGCCGAAGCAGTGCTTTTTTATGGGGATTTCACTGCCCTCGAACAGGCACCGAACAGGCACCGTATGTGCAGGCAATTCGCCAGGATTTGGCGAATTGCCTGCTCTCTGGATAGCCGAATAGCCAAGAAAGGTAACCGAACGCTGATTTTCAGCATTCAGTTACCTTTCTCAAGCAATTCGGGTTTCTCTTTGAATTACCCTGCATATGTGCTTTTTTTAGTGTTAGGGTTAGTATTTGGGTTAGAGTTACTATTTTTGCTCCTTTTAGGGTTAGTGATGTTAGGGTTACTAGTTTTGATTGTTTTAGGGTTAGAGTTAGGGTTAATATTTGTAATACAACAAAGAAATGTGGAGAACGAACACTTAGAGCAAAAATGAGAAATACGAAATATAACCCCGTCGCCCAAGGCACCACAAGTGCGGTCCCAATCCGCACCAAATGAACAAAAAAAAGGGGAAAAGTCGGTGTTCGGCGTGTCCGCGTACGCGGTATGGGGGAAATATCTAATGGTAAAAAGAAATAAACATACAATAATTTGTAAGGAGAAATAACATACAGTATAAATTGCTGTGTAAGGCTAGGGTCAGACTGAGGCAGTGCGAACGCGCGTGCAGCCGCACTTAATCACGGCCGTGCTAGCAGCAAATGCCGGGCAATGACGGCCAATATACGAAGTACGGTCGCACAAAAGTGCGGCCGCGCAACACAAGCGGCAAACAAACGCATTTTTTCGAGAACGTGAAACCACTAGTACTGACGTACAGAGTGCGCTCCGACCACTAGCGGCGTGTGTGCGTGATTAGGAGACGTCAGACACTGCTAATGTCCGGCCAACATAACGTCCAGACACAAAAAGGGTTTTATTGATGATCCGTACAAAATCACGGACGAAAATGCGCATAGTATGACCGCTATCGCGTACTCCGTGAAAAAATGCGTCTATTCGTTCGAACGCACTTTTTCACAGACAACGTAAAAATGCGTTTGTCTGACCCTAGCCTAAGATGACTCAAAGTTCGTCAAAATGTTCCTAAAAAAGAAAAAAGAGTATAATAGTGAAGTCCAGTCATTAAAAAATGAGGAGATGAAAGGGGGGGGATGGATCCACTCACACTTTCCAGAGCCTCGTTAGGCTCGATCACCTCGCCTGTGGGTGTTTACGTGGCTCACCCAGTAGCTCTCAGGGGTAGACCCGTCTCACAGCCTTGGTGTCCTTTCAGGATCCTGAGTCGTCCACAGGTTCTCCAATACTTGGGTGCCAATGGTTCTCAACAGCTAACTTATCTCAGGCCTTGGCATTCCTTTGGGGTCCTGGGTGTTCACAGGTCATAACTTATCATAACTTGTAGGAATCTACAAAACTCAATGAGTGAAGGAAGAGTTCTGTCCTATTATTTAAACGTTTATTTAAACATAAAATAAAGGACAGAAACAATAAAATAACAGGTAACAAAACGCGTTTCACCCTTTAGGGCTTTATCAGTTGTTAACAAAAATAAAAATAAAATAAAAACACAATAAAATGGAAAATACAATAAAATAGGTGCGCTCCCCCTATTAGGGTTCGTATTTATAACCCAGTGTGAAAGGCATCTGGTCTTTCCTGATAGCTGATTGTCACCACTCATTTCAGGTGGGTGGGAGCAGGTGCGGCTATCAGTGAATCCATCTGTGTGTGTGGAAACCCATTTCCGTGATCTACAGTGAAACACATTAGTTCTACCGACATCCGTGTCCGTTTCCGCGTTCCACCCTGGAACGCATACGTTTCCGCCCACTTTTCCAATCATATGGTGTCGTCATCAATTTCCTTCGGGGCGCCACATCCATACTACGCCGGACGCTCCGCCCCCCCATAACGGAGCAGGGAGGAGACCCCGACCGTGGGGATGCTTGTGTGGGAAAAAAGAGAAAAATAAAAGCGCAACCGGTACCAAGGGGTCGCGCCAACAAACCACTGCACACACATCGAGAATCATACAAATCGAGCACATAACACTGCAAAGAACATGGGGACCACCAGGGTTCCAAAAAGCTTGGCTACAAAAGCCAAACCTAAAACCAAAAGAGTCCTAGGGACCCCCTGTAGAGAACCAATTGACAAAAACCCTTGAAGTCTGGAGATAGAGGGGAAAAAATTAGCACATATAAAACCTAAATAGGCCAAAGGCACAGAGATTCTAGAGATCCTAAATGGGCAATAAATGGCTCTAAAAGTGTCACAATATATATAGAGAAACGCACGTAAAAATGCTAATAAAATGTACAAAAATCGCACATAAAAAACGTAAAAAAATAATTAAAATGTACAAAATTCGTACATAAAATGCCCATAGATTGACACATAAGGTGTACCCATAAAATCTTCAGCATCAAAGTGGGGAAGGCTACCTATACAGATCGGAACAAACATCATTTTAACGTAAAAAGTGACACAGCTCAAAGTCTTGGTTGAGGCCTTTGGGAACAAGGGAGTCTAACATAAAAATATACCTCATCTCTACTTGGCTGATTCTTTACTTGACTGATTCTTTACTTGACTGATTCTTTTAATAAAATCCTCACCTCGCCAATTTGGTGTCACTACCTGTAATACTAAAAATTGGAGATTTAATGGGGAACAGTTATGTGAATCTTTAAAATGGGCCGATACTGTATGCTTCTCAAAGCCTTTACGGATATTCCTAATGTGTTCCATTATTCTAATCTTAACTGGTCTTGTAGTTCTCCCAACATAATATAAGCCACATGGGCAGATAAGTAAATATATAACATTTTTGGAGTTGCATGACGTGACTCCCCTCAATTTATATTGTTTTTTCGTCTTATGGTCTGTAAATTGTTTTATGGTGGGTTTTTTTAAACCCGTGTTTTTACACATCTGTAGAAACCTTCACTTAATCCAAAAAGGTTGTTAGTCTTAACCTCGTTCGTGCAGCTATGTGTTATTTTTTTCTTTATATTGGGTGCTCCTCTATTGATGATAGTGGGTCGTTCCCCTATCATGTCCTTTAAAAAGGGGTCCCCTAAGAGGATTGGCCAGCATCTCTTTATAATTCCATTAACTTCACGTGTCTGACTATTATAGTCGTATATAAATGAAACATTGTCCTTATATTTCCCATGGTTTTCTTCTTTTTTCTGATAAAGTGAAGTCATCGGGATTTGTCTAATGTTGTCCATAACTATATCCAGATCTTATTTTTTATATCCTTTATTTAATAGGTCCCCTATTTATTTTATTAGCATTTTTACGTGCGTTTCTCTATATATATTGTGACACTTTTAGAGCCATTTATTGCCCATTTAGGATCTCTAGAATCTCTGTGCCTTTGGCCTATTTAGGTTTTATATGTGCTAATTTTTTCCCCTCTATCTCCAGACTTCAAGGGTTTTTGTCAATTGGTTCTCTACAGGGGGTCCCTAGGACTCTTTTGGTTTTAGGTTTGGCTTTTGTAGCCAAGCTTTTTGGAACCCTGGTGGTCCCCATGTTCTTTGCAGTGTTATGTGCTCGATTTGTATGATTCTCGATGTGTGTGCAGTGGTTTGTTGGCGCGACCCCTTGGTACCGGTTGCGCTTTTATTTTTCTCTTTTTTCCACACAAGCATCCCCACGGTCGGGGTCTCCTCCCTGCTCCGTTATGGGGGGCGGAGCGTCCGGCGTAGTATGGATGTGGCGCCCCGAAGGAAACTGATGACGACACCATATGATTGGAAAAGTGGGCGGAAACGTATGCGTTCCAGGGTGGAACGCGGAAACGGACACGGATGTCGTTAGAACTAATGTGTTTCACTGTAGATCACGGAAATGGGTTTCCACACACACAGATGGATTCACTGATAGCCGCACCTGCTCCCACCCACCTGAAATGAGTGGTGACAATCAGCTATCTGGAAAGACCAGATGCCTTTCACACTGGGTTATAAATACTAACCCTAATAGGGGGAGCGCACCTATTTTATTGTATTTTCCATTTTATTGTGTTTTTATTTTATTTTTATTTTTGTTAACAACTGATGAAGCCCTAAAGGGTGAAACGCGTTTTGTTACCTGTTATTTTATTGTTTCTGTCCTTTATTTTATGTTTAAATAAACGTTTAAATAATAGGACAGAACTCTTCCTTCACTCATTGAGTTTTGTAGATTCCTACAAGTTATGATAAGTTATGACCTGTGAACACCCAGGACCCCAAAGGAATGCCAAGGCCTGAGATAAGTTAGCTGTTGAGAACCATTGGCACCCAAGTATTGGAGAACCTGTGGACGACTCAGGATCCTGAAAGGACACCAAGGCTGTGAGACGGGTCTACCCCTGAGAGCTACTGGGTGAGCCACGTAAACACCCACAGGCGAGGTGATTGAGCCTAACGAGGCTCTGGAAAGTGTGAGTGGATCCATCCCCCCCCCCTTTCATCTCCTCATTTTTTAATAACTGGACTTCACTATTATACTCTTTTTTCTTTTTTAGGAACATTTTGACGAACTTTGAGTCATCTTACACAGCAATTTATACTGTATGTTATTTCTCCTTACAAATTATTGTATGTTTATTTCTTTTTACCATTAGATATTTCCCCCATACCGCGTACGCGGACACGCCGAACACCGACTTTTCCCCTTTTAATATTTGTAATGTTTAAGGGTTACGGTTACTTTTGTGATTGTTTTAGGTTTCGGGTTAATATTTGTGATCGTCTTAGTGTTAGGGTTATTGTAAGAGTTTATTTTAGGGTTAGGAGTAGTGTTAGGGTTACTATAAGAGCTTATTTTAGGGTTAGGACTAGCATTTGGGTTACTATTTCTGCTTGTTTTAGGGTTAGGGTTAATATTTGTGATTTTTTTTCCTGTTATGGTTAGTATTAGGGTTAAGGTTACTACGGGTGGTTATTTTAGGGTTAGGTTTAGCATTAAGGTTACCATTAGTGGTTGTTTTAAGGTTAGGGTTACTTTTACGGTTAGGGTCAACCCTACCCAGTAGATTCTGCTTCTTCTTATGAGCCAAGCTTAGTGAGCATCACACAAAGAAGTAGCAGATTATGTTGACTAAAATGAATGGAACATAGAGCAGGAGTTGAGGATTATAGTTTAGGTTTAACCCTAATGGTAACCCTAACCCTAAAACTAACACCAACAGCAATCTTGCACTGTACTTTGTTAGTAGAAGGATGGAGCAGAGGCACAAAGGGGTGAGAGGGAAACACAAGAAGCACAATGGGGTGAGTAGGATAGAGCAGAGGCTCAAAGGGGCGAGGTGGTCAGGCAGAAGCACAGTGTTGAGAGGGATGGGACAAAGGCACAATGGGGTGAGAGGAATGGGACAGAGGCACAAGGGGTGAGAAGGATAGAGCAGAGACACATATCAGTGAGAAGGATAGAGCAGAGGAACGATGGGGAGAGGGGTCAGGCAGAAACACAATGGTAAGGAAGGATGGGACCGAGGAACAATGGGGTGAGAGCGGTGAAAGAGAAAAAACATTGGGTGAGAGGGATTGAGCAAAGGCACAATGAGGTGAGGGGGGCAGAGGAACAATGGGGTGATTGGAATGAGAACTGCCATAAGAGAGTGTAACAAAACCCAAGAAGTTACTTTTTATTTACTCTTTTAGGACTCTTAAAGTAGCCGTTGACTTTTTCTGTGAAAACCGTTATCATATTTATCTGTTTCACATTTCGTGTAATAATATCCTATATAATAAAACAGTTTGTAATGTCCGTCGCCATCAAGCGCTGAGTGCGCATGTGCGACGGACATTACAAACTGGGTTGCGAGCTGGCCGTTAAAACAAACTGGTAGCTGTGCGCCGGCCCCCGGCACAATTTATTTTTTTTAAATAAAATAAATCGGTGGCATTAGCGGCGCACATCCCACTCCAGATACCTCACAGCATGTGAGCTCGGGGCCAATTATACCCATGTTAGCTGGTGGCCAATTATACCCATGTGAGCTGGGGGCAATTATACCAATGTGAGCTGGGGCAATTATACCAATGTGAGCTGGGGGCAATTATACCCATGTGAGCCGGGGGACAATTATACCCATGTGAGCAGGGGCAAATATACCCATGAGAGCTGGGGCAAATTATACCCATGTGACCTGGGGGCAATTATACCCATGTGAGCTGGGGTCAATTATAACCATGTGAGCTGGGGGCAATTATACCCATGTGAGCTGGGGGCAATTATACCTTTATCCAATTCTTTCATTTTATAATGGCAGGCTTGGTCCAATGTGATAGCTGTCTTGCATTTGCTTTTAGATCCAATTTTTGGAGGTTTGGAGTGTGCCTGATATGTAGGCAGCTCTCTTTATTGCAGCAGGAAATTGCCTGTTTGAAGTCTGAGATTTGTAAATTATCTGTTAGACAAACTCAGGCTATGACTGTTACAAAGCCACTGCCACAGAGGCCTCCTAGGAGCGGCAGATGGACTACTGTAGGATCTGGTAGACTTAGAGTTGTGGATAGAAGGCATGTCCCACAGTCTGTGGCTCTTCTTAATTCTTTTGAAGGACTTTCAGAGTGTAGTGGTAAGACGGAAGTAGGCTCAGACACCATAGTTGAGGAACCACCATCCCCTATGCCTAAGGTATGCAAGACTGCAACCAAGGACAAAAATGAAAAGGTGGGACTTGATAGAAGGCAATTGTTGCTGGGTGATTCTATCATAAGAGGTTTTGCGCTGGAGAGTAGTGGTTTGGTGAGATGTCTTCCTGGGGCTACTGCTCGTAGAGACAGGAGACGTATTCTCAATATTGTCAAACAAGCAAAGCAGGATGGGGAAGTGGATGTTCTAGTCCATCTAGGGACAAATGACTTGGCTAGCAATGAGGTTTCTGAGATTAAGGAAGATTTTTGTGTTCTTGGAGGTGAAATACAGCAGATTGCGTCCACTGTGTCATTCTCTGAAGTTCTGCCTGTGCATAACATTCAGGATAGGCAGATGCGCACTAGGGAATTTCATTTGTGGCTTCGGGAATGGTGTCGGGAGCAAGGATTTGGCTTTGTGTCCCATGATAGCTCTAATTGGAGCAGAAAGGAACTGTATAAAAAAAGATGGTTTGCATCTTACTCATAGGGGAACATATGTTCTCAGTGAGAAGTTCAAAGGTTTCACAAAGGAATATTTAAACTAGGAGGGGGGACAAAAGGGTAAAAAACAATCTGCCCGATTGCCCCCCAAAACTAAATCGGCGGGTGCAAGCAACATGCGAGGTAAAAAATTACAAGTTCAGAGTCGTGTCTATAAATGCTTGCAGTATAGTCAATAAAATCAATTAACTGGAGGCAATGATGGCAGCTGAAAAAGTAGATTTAGTGACGGTTACTGAGACATGGTTCAGTGAGAAAAATAACTAGGACATAACAATACCGGGGTACTCTTTATATAGAAAAGACAGAGAAGGTAGGAAAGGAGGAGGAGTGGCCCTGTATGTGAAAAACAACATAAAAACAAATCAAATAAAAGTGAGCAAGCTGAACATAGAGTCAGTTTGGTTTACGCTAACAATTGGCAATCATACAGTAGCTCGTGTAGGTGTGATCTATAGACCCCCTGGACAAGTAGAAGAGCTAGATAATCTGCTGTTTGAGGAAATAGCCAAAATGACAATGAAGGGGGTAGTTATTATCATGGGGGACTTTAATCTTCCTGACGTGAACTGGAAAACCAAAATAGCTGGGTGCACTGTGACAGAACCATTCTCTTACGCCTGTCCTGGCTCTCCAGACACCCCTTCGTTGCGGTCAGCCCGGCTACTGGGAGCGCTGTCCTCAGTGCCTCGAGCAGTTTGACCCGCCTGCTTCTGATTCTCTGCCCTGGAGCCGTTAGGAATTTCCAGAGGGCCGCTCTGTGCCTTCTGGGGGTGATAGTGGGTACCCTGAATGAGACACCAGACGAGCTGTATGTTCCCACAGGATTCTCTCTCTCTCTGAGCTCTGAGAGTTCTGACATTTAATGAACAAAAACGCCACCATTTATGCTGAAATCCAACAGTCATAATTTGCATAAATGACGCACCTCGTCCTACCAATATGCTAATTACATTATGTCAGTTAGATATTTACAATAAACATTCCTCTTTACATTCTTTAGCCTTTAGCTCACACAACATTTGCATAACCTATTGTTCTAACACATCAGATTAAAGACAAACACTATCACAGACTTCTTGAATCAAATATGCAGCCAGATAAGGGGAAAAACCCTGTTGCATAAATTACACAGCAGTAAAGCTTGTTTACTGGCTATACAAAACCACACTTACCTACAGGAATATAAGTATATTTAAAACTAAAGTTACGCAATTTTACACTAAACTAATTTAAACTAAAACCAAACGATGTAAAATATATTTAAAATCACACGATACAATTGAACATAAAGTCTCTTGGAGTTTGAAGCATGGAGCTTTACATCAGCTCCATGACATGCACCAGGAGTACAAATATTCTAAACTCCGTACTGGGATTATCTCTAACACAAGTAGTTGAGGAGCCGACCCGTAAAGAGGCCATATTGGATTTAATACTCACAAGTGGAGGTTTGGTATCAGACGTTGTTGTAGGTGAAAATTTGGGATCTAGTGATCACCAGTCAGTGTGGTTTAACCCCTTAACGCCGCAGGACGTACATTTACACCCTGCATTAGGCGGGCTTTGACGCCGCAGGACGTAAATGTACGTCCTCGGCGTTTACAGCCCCCCTCCCTTAATACTTACCTCCTCCGGTCGCTCCCACGCTGCTCTGACTCCCGCGGAGTCAGATCAGTGTGATCCCTCCTCTGGCGCAGTGACGTCATCGCGCTGGTGGCGCGATGACGTCAGTTTCAGGCATCCCCCCCCCGCCGGAGAAGGGGAAGCGCCTGAAGGGGAGGGGGGATACTTTGGATCCCTCTATCTCCCCATCGCCGGGGACCAGGCGGCTGTGGCCAGCATCGCCGGAAGGGTCACAGCCTGACCTTTCCAGCGATGTATAGGGGGTTAACCCCTTAGTTGCCAGGTCGCGACCGGGCACTAATTTGTGCCTAATCGCGGCCTATTTCCAGAGGGGGCCGCCATCTTGGATGGCAGCCCCCTCCTCTGGGTCCCCCCCAGTCAACTGACTCATCGTGCCATGCACGATGATGTCAGTTAACCGGGGAACCCCCTAGCTGCAAAGGGATTTCCCATGGGAATCCCTTAGAGGAGATAGGGGGGTTCTTTGAACCCCTTTATCTCCTGATCGGTGGGAGCTAGGGGGTCATGTCTGATATTGCTGGAAAGGCCAGAGCATGGCCTTTCCAATGATATCAAACATGACCATGTTATAAGTAAAATATAAGTGTAAAATATAGTAAAAATAAAAAAATAATAAATTAAATAATAAAAAAATAATATATATAATAATAAAAAAAAATTATTTTTTTTTTTTAATGCAGCACTATTGTTCACATTTCAATTATAATGTGAACAATGATGCTTCACTAATGACTTTTTTTGGGGGAGTTTAGCAAAAATCACACAATTTCTCCCCAAAAAAAAAAAATGGGTTCCCCTTTCTAATTTTTTTAACAAATCTACCCCATAGAATATGACCGCAGAGCCTCAGATAATAAAATTTAAAAAAAAAAAAACTTTACACACTGTGGAAGATTGAAATTTTATTGAAAATTCAAATTTTTTTAAATTTTTTGTTATAGCATTTTGGCAGGGCATGACATATACATATAATAATGATATATTATTAATCTGCCGAGTCTGCCGGAAAGAACGATATATAATTTGTCTGGGTGGTATAATAATACGTGACTTAAAAATGGTCAAAATGAGCTCAGCAAACTTCTACTCCCGAAACAGCGCCAAAGTTGTAAAATTACTCCCGTCCTTAAGGGGTTAATATAAGAACAGGGATGGAGCCGCACCACACAAAAACAAAAGTTTTAGACTTTAAAAAAACAGATTTTTCTAAAATGAGATTTTGTGTGAAGGAGTCATTATCAGACTGGAGGAGTTTAAAGGGAGTCCAGGAGAAATGGGATTATTTAACCACTTCAATGCTGAGGACGCGCTCAGCGCGTCCTCAGCATTCCCGCTGGTATGCGGAGGACGCGCTGAGCGCGTCCTCCCATTGGGGTCAGCGTTCGGCCGGGTTCCGGCCGATCGCTGGCCCCCCCGGTGCGGGCTGACATCCTCGATGTCAGCCGCGCATCCGGGACCGCAGCCGCCGGAATTAGGTGTCATCGCGGCAGCGCGATGACACCTATTTCAGGCGCCCCCCCCCCCGCATGTGCGGAGGAGGCGCCTGAAAGGGAGGTCCTTCGGACCTCTCTCCCTCCCGATCGGCGGCGTTGCGGGGGTTAACCCTGGCATCATTTGGAAGGGCACAGCCTGCCCTTCCAAATGGTGCCTGGCATTAACCCCTGGGGAGCTGGATCGCGAATCGGCGCTGAAAAGCGCCGGTTCGCGATCCTTTCCCGGAGCTGGCCGACATCTTGGATGTCGGCCAAGCCTCCGGGAACTCCCCCTGAGGACTGGCGTCATCGTGAGTAGCACGATGACGCCATTCCTGGACTTAACCCCTAACTGCCACCAACTGTGGAGAGAGGGAGTTCCAATGAACTCCCTATCTCCCGATCCGTGGCAGTTAGGGGTTAATGTTTGGTATGGTTGGATCGGCCAGAGCATGGCCGTTCCAACGATACCAAACATGAAAGTGAAAAAGTTTGTAAAAAAAAAAAAATTAAAAATAAAAAAATAAAAAATTAAAAAAAAATTTATAAAAAAAAAAAAAAACTTTTTTTTTATTTTTTTTGGTTTGTTAATGCAGCAATATTGTTCCCATTTCAATTATAATGTGAACAATGATGCTGCACTAACGATTTTTGTATGCGGTGCGTTTGTTAAAAATAGTGTAATTTTCCCCAAAAAAAAATGTAACGAGACCCCATCTCTAATTTTTTTAACAAGCGCACCCCATACAAAATATAACCGCAATTGCTCGCATGTTAAAATGTGAAAAAAAAACACTTTACACATTGTAAATTATTGAAAATACATATTTTATTGCATTTTGTTATAATATACAGACATGACATAACGTATACATATAATAATGACATATTATGAATCTACCGAGTCTGACGGAAAGAACGATATATAATATGTCTGGGTCATATACTAAAATAAGCCTTCAAAACACGTTTAAACATGATGAGCAAAACCGGTAAAAATGACCTCAGCACAGGGGCGGGAAAAGCCTCAGCAGCGAAAGGGTTAAAGGAAGCATTAGGCCACAGGCAATTGCATTCGACTTGTTAGCAAAAACAAAAAAGGGAAGAAGCCACTGTGGTACTCTGCAGAAGTGGCCAAAATAGTGAAGAACAAGAAGATAGCATTCAATAATTATAAAAAAACTCAGAGTGAAGAGGATAGGCAAACCTATAAGATTAGGCAGAAAGAGGCAAAGCAATTTATAAGAGCTTCCAAAGCACACGCAGAAGAGAAAATAGCTCAGTCAGCAAAAAAGGGGGACAAAACATTTTTTAGATACATACAGTATATACCCATGTGAGCTGGGGGCTACATATATATCCATGTGAGCTGGGGGCTATATATATATATCCATGTGAGCTGGGGGCTATATATATATCCATGTGAGCTGGGGGCAATATATATACCCATGTGAGCTGGGGGCATATATATATATCCATGTGAGCTTGGGGCAAATATATCATGTGAGCTGGGGGCAATATATATATATCCATGTGAGCTGGGGGCAATATATATATATCCATGTGAGCTGGGGGCAATATATATATCCATGTGAGCTGGGGGCAATATATATATATATCCATGTGAGCTGGGGGTCAGAGACTGGGTGCGATAAACAGCCACGTCATTGGGAGCACTGGGCAGCCATATCCTCTACAGCAATAGACTCTCCGGGCAGGCTTTACACCTAGTTTACATATAAAATAATCAGTTTGGTGACTGCTTTAACTCCTATTATTGTGTGTTTGTGGTGCTGTTGTGCTGTGTGTATAAAACGCACTCGTTTGGTTTAATTTCTCCTTATCTATTTGTGTGATTATTCTCATTGCAGAGAATGAAGCGGATACTAATAGCATCGCTCTTCATCCTGCTGCTCTCACACGAGGTGCGTAATATTGTGATAATACAAAATAACTCATGTTGACCACCAGCTTTTATCTGTATTGTTTTAAAATTAAATTGTAATTAAAATAATAGTAATAGTAAAAACCATAGGTGATTAAACCAGTGAAAAAAAATGATGCAGACAATGTGCACAGTCAGCAATATTTAGAATTATTTTTTATTTATATATATTAGCATATTTTCACAGAAGGCCAAAAATGATGCAAAAGCAGCATTCAAAATCAAATGGTATTATCAAAAGCAAAACATCAATTACACATAAAAATAATTATATCTTAATCACTAGATGCAAAATATACTGTAACTCAGCAGCAAACAGTATAAATATACAAAAATAAACCTGTGAAAATCCTGCACATAGAAAATCCTGCAGCCAAACAACAATATCAGCAAAAAGGCAACGTGTGGATAGAAAACGGAATCTTTTAATGGCAAAGAAAAACATCCAGATTGCTCTCCACACTGAAATATATATATATACAGTACTGTGCAAAAGTTTTAGGCAGGTGTGAAAAAATGCTGTTAACAAAGAAAGCTTTCACAAATATAAATAATGATTGTTTATATTTGTAAATTTTCAACATGGAAAGTGAGCGAACAAAATAAAAATCTAAATCAAATCAATATTTGGTGTTACTACCTTTTGCCGTCAAACCAGCATCAATTCTCATAGGTCCACTTGCACAAAGTCAGGGATTTTGTAGGATTATAGTCACTTGTATGATCAGCCAATTATACCAAACAGGTGCTAATGATCATCAATGTCACACGTAGGTTGAAACCCAGTCATGAACTGAAACAGAAACAGCTGTGTAGGAGGCTTAAAACTGGGTGAGGAACAGCCAAACCCTGCTACCAAGGTGAGATTGTGAAAGACCGTTTCATGTCATGACAGGATTGAGCACAGCAACAAGACACAAGGTAGTTATACTGCATCAACAAGGTCTCTCCCAGACAAAGATTTCAAAGCAGACTGGGGTTTCAAGATGTGCTGTTCAAGCACTTTTGAAGAAGCACAAAGAAACGGGAAACGTTGAGGATCATAGACGCAGTGGTCGGCCAAGGAAACTTAGTGCAGCCGATGAAAGACACATCAAGGTTGATGATGAGTGTCTGCAGGGAAACATGGTGGAGGTTCCTTGAACATTTGGGGCTGCATTTCTGCAAATGGAGTTGGAGATTTGGTCAGGATTAATGGTGTTCTCAATGCTGAGAAATACAGGCAGATACTTATCCATCATGCAAAACCATCAGGGAGGCGTATGATTGGCCCCAAATTTATTCTGCAGCAGGACAATGACCCCAAACATACAGCCAAAGTCATTAAGAACTATCTTCAGCGTAAAGAAGAACAAGAAGTACTGGACTTCCCCCACAGAGCCCTGATCTCAACATCATCAAGTGTGTCTGGGATCACATGAAGAGACAGAAGGATGTGAGAAAGCCGACATCCACACAAGATCTGTGCTTAGTTCTCCAAGATGTTTGGAACAACCTACCAGCCGAATTCCTTCAAAAACTGTTTGCAAGTGGACCTAGAAGAATTGCTGCTGTTTTCAAGGCAAAGAGTGGTCACACCAAACATTGATTTGATTTAGATTTCTCTTTTCTTCATTCACTGCATTTTGTTCATTTATGAAGATAAACATGTAACACTTCCATTTGTGACAGCATTCTTTATTTACAGCATTTTTTCACACCTGCCTAAAACTTTTGCACAGTAATATATATATAGTGTAACAGGGCATCATGTAGAGAGCAAGGAAAGGTCCTGTCCGGGGTTTACGTGTCACCCAGATTTCTCTCTTACACCTTCCGGAACCTCTAAGCACCTGGTTTTGCACTTTGCCTCACCTGCACTAAATTGCCACTGAGGCAAACAGACATCGCTCTGGAGTCTGGGGAGCAGACGGTCTCTATCTGCTGGAGCACAAGGTTGGTCATGCTAGTTTACTGAAGCCTGACAAACACTAGGTTTGCAAAGGTTGTTAGTCAGGGCTATTGTATGTTTAGTTAGTGCCGGGACACGGCTAGGAATATTCTTTGCTTTTGAACTGTTTATTTTGAGCAATATACAGTGTGGTGTATAACCTGTGGGTCGCTGCAATAAATGTACCACCGTTTGAAGGAAAGTCACTGGTCTGGTCTCTGAACCTTTCAAGAGTGCTCACCCCAGAGAGCAATTGCACCCGCTACCTGTTTCCCAGCTCACATATGGTGGAGAACTTTGGGCAAGTGATAGCAAGAACCTGCTATTTAACCACTTGGCTGCTATGGACGCGCTCAGCGCGTCCAGCCAAGTGGTTCTCCTGTGCTATGGACCCGCTGAGCGCGTCCATGCACAGGAGGCAGCAATCCGCCGGATTCTGGCGGATTGCTGCACCCCCCCCGGTGCGGGCTGACATCTTGGATGTCAGCCCAGCACTCCGGGACCCCGGCGGAGCAATTAGATGTCATCGCGGCGGCGCGATGACATCTAATTCAGGCGACCCCCCCGCATGTGCGGAGGAAGCGCCTGAAAGGGAGGGGTCCTTCGGACCTCTCTCCCTCCCGATCGCCAGGGGGCAGAGGGTTAATCCAGGCACCGTTTAGAAGGGCACAGCCTGCCCTTCCAAACGGTGGCTGTGATTAACCCCTGGGGAGCCGGATCACGAATCGGTGCTGAAAAGCGCCGGATCGTGATCCTCTCCTGGAGCTGGCCGACATCTTGGATGTCGGCCAAGCCTCCAGGAACTCCCCCTGAGGACTGGCGTCATCGTGCATAGCACGATGACGCCAGTCCTGGAGTTAACCCCTAGCTGCCACCAATGGTGGAGATAGGGGGTTCATTGGAACCCCTATCTCCCGATCCGTGGTGGCTAGGGGTTAATTTTTGATATTGTTGGATCGGCCAGAGCATGGCCTTTCCAACGATACCAAACATGAGCATGAAAAATGTTTTTTTAAAAAATAAAATTTTTGTTTTGTTAGTGCAGCATTATTGTTCACATTATAATTGAAACAATATTGCTGCATTAACGATTTTTGGATGCGGTGCGTTTGTTAAAAAAGCGAACTTTTCCCAAAAAAAAATGTAACAAGACCCCATTTCTAATTTTTTTAACAAGCGCACCCCATACAAAATATAACCGCAAACTATCGCATGTTAAAATGTGAAGAAAAACACTTTACACATAATAAATTTAATTCAAATTTTATTGCATTTTTTGTTGTAATATACAGACATGACATAACGTATACATATAATAATGACATATTCTGAATCTGCCAAGTCTGCCGGAAAGAACGATATATAATATGTCTGGGTCATATATCAAAATATGGCTACAAAACGCGGTTAAACATGATGAGCGAAAGCGGTAAAAATGACCTCAGCACAGAGGTGTGAAAAGCCTCAGCAGCGAAAGGGTTAAAAGGCCAGTTACTGAAGTGAAAAAAAAAAAATGGAGGATGTTATAAAACAGTTGGTGTTGGCTAATGCTACACAGCGGGACATGTTAAATGCTCTGCAGAAGCAGACTCCGGTGCTGCACACGCACACGCAGCAGCAGATCAGTGCTGTACAGGAACAGACACAAATGTTATTTGAAAAGCTTGCAGTTGCTGCTGAAGACCAACGTAAGACTCTGACAGAGGTGGTACAGACTCTGGCACAGAGGTCTCCCCTGCAAGCTGCAGATTCTTCTGACAACTCCTCACCCATCCATGTCAGTCGCTTCCTTTCCAAGATGACAGCAGAGGATGATCCAGAGGCCTTCCTGTTAACATTTGAAAGAACCGCTGAGAGGGAAGCATGGCCTAAGACACGGTGGGCAGGACTGGCGGCGCCCTTGCTAACCGGTGAATCACAGAAAGCATATTATGATTTGGAGTCTGTGGATGCCATGGATTATGACAAGGTCAAGCTGGAGATACTAGCACGGCGAGGTGTTACTTTGGCAGTGCGAGCACAGCGTGTTAACAACTGGTCCTAAGAAGCTGGGAAGTCACCGCGGTCACAGATGTTTGACCTCATCCACCTGGTCTGAAAATGGCTGCAACCGGAGTCCCTCTCGGGGCCACAGATCATTGAGCGGGTAGTCCCCAGACTTTCCCTTCTCTGTTTTGGCAGGAGAATTGGAAGAGTCTGAAGGCCCTATAGCCAATGAGGATAGACCGCCCTCTGTTTAAACTGAAGCTACTCTAGAGTTTGCAGATCTTAACACTCATAGAGAGAACTTTGGTAGTGAGCAGAGGAAGGATCCTACTCTTGTGAGGACCTGGGAAAATGTTATGATGATCAATGGGGAACCTGTTGACCCAGGGAATAGGCTCTCTTTTCCTTACTTCATTAGTAATGATGACATGCTATATCATGTGTATAAAAAGAACAATGAAATTATTGAGCAATTAGTGGTCCCCAAACATACAAAAAGGTGGTATTGGAGCTTGCCCATGGACACTTATTGGGGGGGGGGGTCATTTAGGTACCAAAAACCAATGAAAGGGTTTTACTGGCCTGGGGTACAAAAAGATATTGAAAACTATTGCAAATCTTGTCCGGTTTGTAAAATATCTGCACCCCATTTTCGGAGTCCCTTAGTACCCTGCCAATAATCGAGGTGCCATTTGAGATAATTGCTATGGACCTTGTGGGCCCGTTTCCGAAGTCTGCCCGAGGGCATCAGTATATTCTGGTCATCATGGATTACGCTACCCGTTACCCTGAAGCAATTCCCCTACGCCAGACATCAGCCAAGAATATAGCTAAGGAGTTATTACAGGTGTTTAGCGGGTCGGGTCAGCACTGATCTGCTGCGTGTGCGTGTGCAGCACTTGAGTTTGCTTCTGCAGAGCATTTAACATGTCCCGCTGTGTAGCATTAGCCAACACCAACTGTTTTATAACGTCCTCCATTTTTTTTTCTTCTTTTTTTCACTTCAGGTACTGGCCCTTTAAATAGCAGGTTCTTGCTATCACTTGCCCAAAGTTCTCCACCATATGTGAGCTGGGAAACAGGTAGCGGGTGCAATTGCTCTCTGGGGTGAGCACTCTTGAAAGGTTCAGAGACCAGACCAGTGACTTTTCTTCAAACAGGGGTACATTTATTGCAGCAACCCACAGGTTATACACCACACTGTATATTACTCAAAATAAACAGTTCAAAAGCAAAGAAAATTCCTAGCCGTGTCCCGGCACTAACTAAACATACAATAGTCCTGACTAACAACCTTTGCAAACCTAGTGTTTGTCAGGCTTCAGTAAACTAGCATGACCAACCTTGTGCTCCAGCAGATAGAGACCGTCTGCTCCCCAGACTCCAGAGCGATGTCTGTTTGCCTCACCTGCACTAAATTGCCACTGAGGCCAAGTGCAAAACCAGGTGCTTAGAGGTTCCGGAAGGTGTAAGAGAGAAATCTGGGTGACACATAAACCCCGGACAGGACCTTTCCTTGCTCTCTGCATGATGCCCTGTTACACTATATACAGAATGTATGCACCTGTAAACATGTAACAGTGGCTATATACAGAATGCACCTGTAAACATGTAACACAGTGACTATATACAGAATTCGCCTGTAAATATGTGACATAGTGACTATATACAGAATTCGCCTGTAAACATGTGACATAGTGACTATATACAGAATTCGCCTGTAAACATGTAACACAGTGACTATATACCGAATGTACCTGTAAACATGTAACACAGTGACTATATGCAGAATGCACCTGTAAACATGTAACACAGTGACTATATACAGAATGCGCCTGTAAACATGTAACATAGTGACTATATACAGAATGCACCTGTAAACATGTAACACAGTGACTATATACAGAATTTGCCTGTAAACATGTGACATAGTGACTATATACAGAATTTGCCTGTAAACATGTAACACAGTGACTATATACAGAATGCACCTGTAAACATGAAACACTTTGACTATATACAGAATTCGCCTGTAAATATGTGACATAGTGACTATATACAGAATTCGCCTGTAAACATGTGACATAGTGACTATATACAGAATTCGCCTGTAAACATGTAACACAGTGACTATATACAGAATGCACCTGTAAACATGTAACACAGTGACTATATACAGAATGCGCCTGTAAACATGTAACACAGTGACTATATACAGAATGCACCTGTAAACATGTAACACAGTGACTATATACAGAATGCGCCTGTAAACATGTAACACAGTGACTATATACAGAATGCACCTGTAAACATGTAACACAGTGACTATATACAGAATGCACCTGTAAACATGTAACACAGTGACTATATACAGAATGCACCTGTAAACATGTAACACAGTGACTATATACAGAATGCACCTGTAAACATGTAACATAGTGACTATATACAGAATGCACCTGTAAACATGTAACACAGTGTAATATTCAGGAATTTATTGGGAGGTATAATTTAATTGGCAAAAATCAGCATGGTTTCATGAAACACAGATCATGTCAGACT
This sequence comes from Leptobrachium leishanense, assembly GCA_009667805.1. Lineage (NCBI taxonomy): Eukaryota > Metazoa > Chordata > Amphibia > Anura > Megophryidae > Leptobrachium > Leptobrachium leishanense. The sequence goes on along the minus strand of CM019064.1, from coordinate 467,240,237 downwards.
AACCTAATTACGTTCTATGAGGAAGTAAGTAGAAGTGTAGATCAGGGGGTCGCAGTGGATGTGATTTACTTAGATTTTGTCAAAGCTTGCGACACAGTTTTCACATGAGGTTACTATTTAAATTAAGAAAAATTGGTCTGGATGTAAATACTTGTTCTTTGATAGAAAACTGGCTAAAAGATGGGGTACAGAGAGTGGTCATAAAGGGTACATTTTCAAGATGGACACCAGTGGTAAGCGGTGTCCCTCAGGGGTCTGTTATAGGACCAATACTATTCAATTTATTTATAAATGACCTTGAGACATGCATTGAAAGTCATGTATCAGTGTTTGCAGATGCCACAAAAGGAAAAGTGATACAATGTGAGCAGGATGTTACAGTATGTGCAGGTGATACAATGTGAGCAGGATGTTACTTCGCTGCAGAGGGATTTTGATAGATTGGGGGACTGGGCACTTAAATGGCAGATGAGATTTAATCTAGATAAATGCAAAGTTATGCACTTTGGAGTGAAGAACACACAAGCAATTTATACCCTAAATGGTACGGAGTTAGGGAAATCCAAGCAGCAGAAGGATTTGGGAATAATCATAGACTTCAAACTAAGTAACAATGTGCAATGTCAAACAGCAGCTGCCAAGGCCAGCAAGGTATTGGCATGCATTAAAAGGGGAGTTCACTCTAGAGGTGAAAACATAATTTTGCCTCTATATAAATCAATGGTCAGGCCGCACCTTGAATATGCCGTGTGATTTTGGGCACCGGTCTTAAAAAAAAATATTATAGCGCTAGAAAAAGTGCAGAGACGGGCAACTAAATTAATAAGGGGCATGGAAGGGTTAAGTTATGAGGAAAGACTAACAAGCTTAAACCTGTTTAGTTTAGAGAAACGGCGCCTTAGAGGGGATCTGATAACCTTATATAAATATATACGTGGCCATTATCAACCATTGTCTGATAACCTATTCATTAACAGGACTATACACAGGACACGGGGTCATCCATTTAGACTGGAAGAATGAAAATTTAGCTTAAAGCATAGGAAGGGTTATTTTACGGTGAGAACAATAAAGCTGTGGAATTCTCTGCCTGTTGAGGTGGTTGGGTCAGAGACTGTACAGACTTTTAAAAAGCCACTGGATGACTTCCTGCAGACACAGAATATTAAGGGTTATAATATTTAATATGTGGGTAAAAGCTTCTTGATCCAAGGAGAAATCTGAAGCCATCTGGGGGCAAGAAGGAATTTTTTCCCAGTATGTTGCATATTGGCAAGCATTCAGACTGGGTTTTTTGCCTTCTTTTGGATCAACAGCAGTAGGTTATGTGGGAGAGGCTGAACCCGATGGACGCATGTCTTTTTTCAGCCTAACAGTGACTATATACCGAATGCGCCTGTAAACATGTAACACAGTGACTATAAACAGAATGCATCAGTAAACCTGTAACATAGTTAGGAGGGGGGGACAAAAGGGTAAAAAACAATCTGCCCGATTGTCCCCAAAACTAAATCGGAGGGTGCAAGCAACATGCGAGGTAAAAAATGACAAGCTCAGAGTCGTGTCTACAAATGCTCGCAGTTTAGTCAATAAAATCAATGAACTAGAGGCAATGATGGCAGCTGAAAAAGTAGATTTAGTAGCGGTTACTGAGACATGATTCAGTGAGAAAAATAACTGGGACATAACAATACCGGTACTCTTTATATAGAAAAGACAGAGAAGGTAGGAAAGGAGAGGAGTGGCCCTGTATGTGAAAAACAACATAAAAACGAACCAAATAAAAGTGAGCGAGGTGAACATAGAGTCAGTTTGGGTTACGCTAACATTTGGCAATCATACAGTAGCTCATGTAGGTGTGATCTATAGACCCCCTGGACAAGCAGAAGAACTAGATAATCTGCTGGTTGAGGAAATAGCCAAAATGGCAATGAAGGGGGAGGTTATTATCATGGGGGACTTTAATCTTCCTGATGTGAACTGGAAAACCAAAACAGCTGGGTGCACCAGGAGTACAAATATTCTAAACTCCTTACTGGGATTATCTCTAACACAAGTAGTTGAGGAGCCGACCCGTAAAGAGGCCATATTGGATTTAATACTCACAAATGGAGGTTTGGTATCGGACGTTGTTGTAGGTGAAAATTTGGGATCTAGTGATCACCAGTCAGTATGGTTTAATATAACAACAGGGATGGAGCCGCACCACACAAGAACTAAAGTTTTAGACTTTAAAAAAACAGATTTTTCTAAAATGGGATTTTGTGTGAAGGAGTCATTATCAGACTGGAGGAGTTTAAAGGGAGTCCAGGAGAAATGGGATTATTTAAAGGAAGCATTATTGAAGGCCACAGGAAATTGCATTCAGCTTGTTAGCAAAAACAAAAAAGGGAAGAAACCACTGTGGTACTCTGCAGAAGTGGCCAAAATAGTGAAGAACAAAAAGACAGCATTCAATAATTATACAAAAACTCAGAGTGAAGAGGATAGGCAAACCTATAAAATTAGGCAGAAAGAGGCAAAGCAATTTATAAGAGCTTCCAAAGCACACGCAGAAGAGAAAATAGCTCAGTCAGTAAAAAAGGGGGACAAAACATTTTTTAGATACATAAACGAGAAAAGAAAAGTAAAACAAGGATTAGTTAGATTAAAAACAAAGGAAGGAAGGTATGTAGAAGAGGATAAAAGTCTCGCTGACTGCCTCAATGAATATTTTTGTTCAGTCTTTGCAGAAGAAAAGGAAGGAAAGGGACCTCAGTTAGGAGAGAACACTATAGAGACATTTACATATCAGTTTACAGAGGAGGAGGTTCTACAGCAGCTGTCTAAAGTAAAGACAAATAAGTCAATGGGGCCTGATGGGATCCACCCTAAATTATTAAAAGAGCTCCGTGATGTAATAGTAAAACCATTAACAGATTTATTTAACCAATCCTTGTTAACGGGAGTCGTCCCAGAATACTGGAAATTAGCAAATGTTGTGCCCATTTACAAGAAGGGTAGTAGGGAGGAATCGGGGAACTATAGGCCAGTTAGTCTTACATCAGTAGTGGGGAAATTAATGGAAACCATGTTAAAGGAAACGATTGTTGAACATCTAAAAACACATAGATTACAGGATCAGAAACAACATGGGTTTACCTCAGGGAGATCATGCCAAACTAATCTTATTGATTTTTTTGATTGGGTAACAAAAATAATAGACACAGGTGGTGCAGTAGACATTGCTTATTTAGATTTCAGTAAGGCTTTTGATACTGTTCCGCATAGAAGGCTTATCAATAAATTGCAATCTTTGAGTTTAGATTCCAATATTGTTGACTGGATTAGGCAGTGGCTGAGTGACAGACAAAAGAGGGTTGTGGTAAATGGAGTTTATTCGGCGCAAGGTCTTGTTACCAGTGGGGTACCTCAGGGGTCAGTACTTGGACCCATTCTCTTTAATATTTTTATTAGTGATATTGCAGAAGGTATTAATGGAAAAGTATGTCTTTTTGCTGATGACACAAAGATTTGCAACAGGGTTGACGTTCCTGGAGGGATCAGCCAAATGACAAATGATTTAGGTAAACTAAAAAAATGGTCGGAGTTGTGGCAATTGAGTTTTATGTGGATAAGTGCAAGATAATGCACCTGGGACGTAAAAACCCAAGGGCTGAATATAGAATATTTGATACAGTCCTAACCTCAACATCTGAGGAAAGGGATTTAGGGGTTATTATTTCAGAGGATCGAAGGGTAAGTAGTCAATGTAGTAGAGCAGCAGGAAATGCTGGCAGAATGCTTGGAAATGCTGGCAGAATGCTTGGTTGTGTAGGGAGAGGTATTAGCAGTAGGAAAAGGGAAGTGCTCATGCCACTGTACAGAGCACTGGTGAGACCTCCCTTGGAGTACTGTGTGCAGTACTGGAGACCATATCTCCAGAAGGATATAGACATCTTAGAGAGAGTTCAGAGAAGGGCTACTAAAATGGTGTACGGCTTGAAGGAGAAAAGTTACCAGGAAAGGCTTAATGATCTTAACATGTACAGCTTGGAAAAAAGACGAGACACAGGAGATATGATAGAAACATTTAAATACGTAAAAGGAATCCACAAGGTAGAGGAAGGAGTATATTTAAAAGGAAACAAAGTAGCAAAACAAGAGGACATAGTCTTAGATTAGAGGGGCAAAGGTTTAAAAGTAACATCAGGAAGCATTATTTTACTGAGAGGTGGTGGATACATGGAACAGTCTTCCAGTAGAAGTGGTAGAGGCCAAAACAGTAATTGAATTTAAGCAGGCATGGGATAGGCATAAGGCTATCCTAAACAAAAGATAAATCCAGGTAAAGTATCCATGTAATTGGGCGACTAGATGGGCCGAAAGGTTCTTATCTGCCGAAATTTTTCTATGTTTCTATGTTTCTATAGTGAATATATACAAAATGCACCTGTAAACATGAAACACAATGACTATATACAGAATGCACCTGTAAACATGTAACACAGTGACTATATACAGAATGCACCTGTAATCATGTAACATAGTGACTACAGTGGCAAGAAAAAGTATGTGAACTCTTTGTGATTACGTGGAGTTTTGCATGAATTGGTCATAAAATGTTCTCTGATCTTCATCTAAGTCACAACAATTTGAAAAACACAGTCTGCTTAAAATAATACAACACAAACATTATATGTTTTCATGTTTTTATTGAACAGAACATGTAAACATTCACAGTGCAGGGTGGAAAAAAGTATGTGAACCTTTGGACTTAATAACTGGTTGACCCTCCTTTGGCAGCAATAACCTCAACCAAACGTTTCCTGTAGTTGCAGATCAGACCTGCACAACGATCTGGAGTAATTTTGGACCACTCCTCTTCACAAAACGGTTTCAGTGTAGCAATATTCTTGGGATGTCTGGTGTGAATCGCTCTCTTAAGGTCATGCCACAGCATTTCAATCGGGTTGAGGTCAGGACTCAACATGTTGTATTATTTTAAGCAGACTGTGTTTTTCAAATTGTTGTGACTTAGATGAAGATCAGAGCACATTTTATGACCAATTCATGCAAAACTCCACGTAATCACAAAGAGTTCACATACTTTTTCTTGCCACTGTATATACAGAATGCACCTGTAAACATGGAACACAGTGACTATATACAGAATGCACCTGTAAACATGTAACATAGTGACTATATAGAAACATAGAAAAATGTCAGCAGATAAGAACCTTTCGGCCCATCTAGTCGCCCAATTACATGGATACTTTACCTGGATTTATCTTTTGTTTAGGATAGCCTTATGCCTATCCCATGCTTGCTTAAATTCAATTACTGTTTTGGCCTCTACCACTTCTACTGGAAGACTGTTCCATGTATCCACCACCCTCTCAGTAAAATAATGCTTCCTGATGTTACTTTTAAACCTTTGCCCCTCTAATCTAAGACTATGTCCTCTTGTTTTGCTACTTTGTTTCCTTTTAAATATACTCCCTTCCTCTACCTTGTGGATTCCTTTACGTATTTAAATGTTTCTATCATATCTCCTGTGTCTCGTCTTTTTTCCAAGCTGTACATGTTAAGATCATTAAGCCTTTCCTGGTAACTTTTCTCCTTCAAGCCGTACACCATTTTAGTAGCCCTTCTCTGAACTCTCTCTAAGATGTCTATATCCTTCTGGAGATACGGTCTCCAGTACTGCACACAGTACTCCAAGTGAGGTCTCACCAGTGCTCTGTACAGTGGCATGAGCACTTCCCTTTTCCTACTGCTAATACCTCTCCCTACACAACCAAGAATTCTGCCAGCATTTCCAAGCATTCTGCCAGCATTTCCTGCTGCTCTATTACATTGACTACTTACCCTTAGATCCTCTGAAATAATGACCCCTAAATCCCTTTCCTCAGATGTATCAAATATTCTATATTCAGCCCTTGGGTTTTTACGTCCCAGGTGCTTTATCTTGCACTTATCCACGTTAAAACTCAATTGCCACAACTCCCATTTTTTTAGTTTCCCTAAATTTGTCATTTGGCTGATCCCTCCAGGAACGTCAACCCTGTTGCAAATCTTTGTGTCATCAGCAAAAAGACATACTTTTCCATTAATACCTTCTGTGAAGGTATTGAATGCGCCTGTAAACATGTAACACAGTGAATATATACAGAATGCACCTGTAAACATGTAACATAGTGACTATATACAGAATGCGCCTGTAAACATGTAACACAGTGACTATATACAGAATGCACCTGTAAACATGTAACACAGTGACTATATACAGAATGCACCTGTAAACATGTAACATAGTGACTATATACAGAATGCGCCTGTAAACATGTAACACAGTGACTATATACAGAATGCACCTGTAAACATGTAACACAGTGACTATATACAGAATGCACCTGTAAACATGTAACACAGTGACTATATACAGAATGCACCTGTAAACATGTAACACAGTGACTATATACAGAATGCACCTGTAAACATGTAACACAGTGACTATATACAGAATGCGCCTGTAAACATGTAACACAGTGACTATATACAGAATGCACCTGTAAACATGTAACACAGTGACTATATACAGAATGCGCCTGTAAACATGTAACAGTGACTATATACAGAATGCACCTGTAAACATGTAACATAGTGACTATATACAGAATGCACCTGTAAACATGTAAGACAGTGACTATATACAGAATGCGCCTGTAAACAGGTAACACAGTGACTATATACAGAATGCACCTGTAAACATGTAACATAGTGACTATATACAGAACGCACCTGTAAACATGTAACACAGTGACTATATACAGAATGCACCTGTAAACATGTAACATAGTGACTAGATACATAATGCACCTGTAAACATGTAACATAGGGACTATATACAGAATGCACCTGTAAACATGTAACACAGTGACTATATACAGAATGCACTGCGTGCGTCCTGTACTTAACATTGTGAGTGCAGTTGCGTTTGTGCGCTGGTATGCGGATGGTATTACAATATATGCACAGTTTTTAATGCACAGCCTTTGCGCGCATAATTTTAGCATCTCCTGAAAGCTGGTGTTAATGACAAATTCTATCAACTTGCCGAACCCAAATACACCAGCCCAAAAAAACCCGCAGCAAAGTATAGTTACACATTCTAAACCAATAAAATGGAGAAATTGTGCGTGTTTTTATTATTGCTGCAGCACATATACTCAGATTGACTTTGACAGGCGCAAAAACTTAACCTGAGATAATTGTGGTTGTTAATTCTGATTGTCTGAATCGCGTGAAAAAAACAGTCCGCACACTGATTTCTGTGCGTAGCGTTTTACTTTAGTCCATTGGACAAGTCTATTTTTTTTTTTTTTTTTTTTTTTAAATTTCCGCGCCCCTGTGTATAATTGTGGATTATTCCAGCCTTGGTGTTAGAATAATCTTAATTTTAAAAAAGACAGGAGGCAAATATTTTGCATTCTCTTTTCTTTACTAAATGACAGCAGCAAAGAGAGTTTTACATAGCAACAGTAGTAACCAATAGACAACAAGAGAGCAGTAAATCCTAGCCACACCCTCTTTTCTTGGATGCTGAACGAGCAGGAGATCCATGAAGTAGAAAACCCCGGAGATCCATGAAGCGGAAAAAACCCGGACGCTGAAGAGGAGGACGCCAAGACTAATAAGGAGCCAACGAGATGGGCAGGTGAAGAACTGGAAACCAATGGGCGTCCAAAAAGATGGAAGACCAACGGGTCCGCTGAAGCAAATCAAGCTAAGGAGAAAACAGAGGATACGTGAAAGTACCATGTGATGGAAACGTGTCGATCAACAGTTAGCTAACTAACTTGCTAAAAGCTAACAATTAGCAATAGTTATCAAAATTTTGAGAAAGTAGCCCTAGACTAGGCTAACTAGACCGGCAAACAGCAAATCCTACTAAGGGAAGGAAAACCGTTAGACAAATAACGGACAAAGAGTCGATGAAGTGTAAATATCTAAATTAATTATTTTATTTTATAATTTTTTTATTTTATTGAATATAGTAGTAAATCCGGTACAATGTGAAGAAACACGGGTACGAGCGGGCGGGAAAAATATTTGCCTCCTGTCTTTATTAAAATTAAGATTATTCTAACACCAAGGCTGGAATAATCCACAATTTTATATCAAGTCAGGAGGCTTCATATTTTGCAGTTTTAAAGCTGCACTAGAGCCCCGAATGCATGGGAACGAGGGCGAAAATAAAAAAAAGGTACAAAAGGTGACCGCCCTGGACCAATCAGCAGCTGCTAGTATGACGGACAGAGAACCCCCGGCATCCGCAACAGAGGAAGCCGCCGCACCCCACACGGAGGGAGTGCCAAAGTGAGGAGCAACGCCCGCTAGGGAGAGCAGCCAGTGAACCCATCTAGAGAGTGTAGGTGAGGATACCGGTTTGTAAGGAGAAACATAGGAGACCAAAAGTTGGCCTGTCGGAGAGGAGCGCAAAGGGCGCAAGCGGGAGAGGTAAGTAGTAACACAATGAGCGACACACGAGAGGATCGGAGGGGAAGTAAGGGTAGAAAACCTCAGGAGATAGTGTTTTAGTACACCTGGTAAGTGTGAAAACTACGCCCTCAGGGGAGAAAGCCAGAGCATACGCATTGAAGACCCTAACATCTGAGACCTGTCGAAAGGACACCAAACCTAAAAGGACTGTTAGTTTAGCCGAGAGCTGACGGGGGGACAGCGAATCATTATCTGACCAGCTACGCAGGAACTCGAGCATCAGCGCAACATCCCAGAAATGAGCATGAAATGAGCTCGCCGGTGGGCGAGCCAGTCGAATGCCTCGGAGGAGACAACACATGGAAGGGTCCCGACCCACAGGAACGCCACCCAGGGGAGTGTGAGCTGCCGAAATGGCCGAGCGGGACAGATTAACCGTACAGCATGATTTTCCGGTCGTGGAAAGGTCCGCTAAAAAATTAAGTATTAGAGGTATTGGGGCTGTAGCGGGATCAGCCTGTTGTTGCACACACCAACTACACCAAATTCTCCAGGCGTAACGGTAGCTCTTTCTTGTGCCAGGAGCCCAGAATTCCCATAATAAGGAGCGAGCTACATCTGATAGGCCTGGCAGCATGCAGGGTCCCCGGAAATCTTCCATGCCACCAGGGGAAGGTTGTCCTTCAAAACCAAAGGGTGTGGCCTGCCTTGAGGGTCCAGCAGAATTGATTTGGAAGGACGGTAGCAGAAGCGGGTGGAGACAAGAAAGTTCCAACATCAGAGGAAACCATAGCTGAGCGTGCCACAGGGGTGTGATTAGGAGAATCTGAATCCTCCGTCTGCGGACTTCCTGGATCATGCATGTGATCATCGGGAATGGTGGAAAAGCGTAAGCTCCCTACGGTGGCCATGGGTGGAGGAAAGTGTCCACTGTTGTCGCCTGCGGGTCTGCAAGCCAGCTGAAGTAGGCCTGCGTCTGATGGTTCAAGCGGGAAGCGAACAGATCGAGATGAAAAAGGCCCTCTCAGCATCGACAAGTGTTGGAACATCACAACGTCCAATTTCCAGTCGCTGGAGTCTCTCCAGTATCTTGAAACCCAATCCGCCACATAGTTTGATGAACCGGGCAAATATTCTGCCGAGAGGGAGATGTTCCGTTTCAAGCAATAGTTGAAAAGGGAGAGCGTAAGATCCAACAGGAGCTTGGAACGAGAGCCCCCTAGCCGGTTGACATATTGGACCGCGGAGATGTTGTCCATCCGGAGGAGTAGAGAGCAGTCCCTGAGGTCTTGGGTAAAACTGCAGACAGCAAAGGAGCCGGCGATGAGCTCCAAGCAGGTGATGTGAAGGTGCTGTTCCTCTGGCGTCCATGCACCTCCCGTGGACACGGAGCCACAGGTCACTCCCCAGCCCGATTGGCTGGCATCCGATTCCAGTACGAAGTCCGGTCCGAGAGCCAAAGATGGCACACCCATTCCATGCTTCCATGTGTCACAGCCACCATAGGAGCTCCACTCGAACCTCCGGGGTGATCGGGACCAACTGGTCATAGGAGGGATTGAGGCGGAGGTATGTAGTCTTCAGACGTTGCATCTCCCGATAGTGCAATGGGCCCGGGAAAATGGCTTGGATGGAGGAAGAGAGTAGGCCTACAACTCTCGCCAGATCTCGGAGACAGAGGGTGTCCGTCAGGACGCCTCGTGGGGTCTTCTTGATGGTTCAAAGCTTTTGCGAAGGGAGACGTAGTTGGCAAGACGTGGAGTCTATTTCGAATCCCAGGAAGGTGACCTTTTGGGCTGGACGAAGTGCCGACTTGTCCACGTTGATAATGAACCCGAGGTCTTGCAGGAGTGTAACCACTAAGGCCGTGTGACGGGAGGACTGGACGTGATCCTGAGCCAGTATTAGTATCTCGTCCAGATAGATGATGGTCCTGATGCCTTGAGCGCTTATGAAGGCCATAACCGGTTTGAGGAGCTTTGTGAAGCACCATGGCGCGGAGCTGAGGCCGAACGGTAGGCAGGTGAACTGCCAGAGGTCGTGGTGCCAGTAGAATTGCAGGTACGGCCGATGAGCAGGATTGACCGAGACTATAAGGTACGTGTCTGTGAGGTCCAGTCTTGTGAACCAGTCGCCGTCTCGGAGGAGGTCCCTGAGCAGGTGTATTCCCTCCATCTTGAAGTGGCGATAGGACACAAAGGCATTGAGGGCTTTCAAATTTATGACCAGACGGAGATCCCAAGACTTTTTGTGTACTAGGAACACATGGCTTATGAAGCGTAGGTGGTCTAGTGCTGGGAGGATGGCCCCTTTCAACTGCAGGGAACGAAGCTCCCTGTCTATCAGTGACTCGGGTCGGGGGCTGTTGAAGCCGCGACCGACAGGAACTCCGAGGATTGGGTTTGGTTTATATTGCACGTCCGTGCTCTGATTGGTGGTGAGGCGAGGTTTATAGGAGTTGTTGTATCGGCTGGCGACCCGACCTCTTGGTGCGCCAGCCCTGGAGGAAAAACGAGTATGTGGGTGGAAGACTCTTTTCATATTATACTGGACCTTCTGCAGGTTCGTATAGACCTTAACCTTACAGTTAGCTATTTTAAGAAGAGATTCCCAAACAGCAACCCCTTAGCTGCAGGACCCAACTCCTTGGTGCACATGCTGGTAAGTTTTGCATTAAAATGAAAAAGCGCCGCCTTGCGGCGTTCGGAAGAGATGCCAACATTGGCGTTACCTAAAAGGCAGAGAGCACGCTGTGCACATTCTCGGACCATCGCGGGGGTCTAGCGGCGTATTGTTAGTTAATGCTTCGTCCGCCATGACGAAAAATAACGGAAAGGGGACCAAAAACGTCTAGCAGTTTGTCCTGAGCAACATGGAGGCCCTGTTCCAGACCTCGACGAGGATCCCTGCCAGCCTTACCCATGAAGGTGACGAAATCCTCGTCGAATTCCTGGGTAAGAGAGACCTTGTCAGGCAAGGTGTGGTGAGGGCATTCTGCGTGCAAACGTGCCCTAAGGGACAGCGTAGCCAAAAGCACAGGAGCTCGGCTACGTGGCCAGGTGGGAGCTAGGCCAAAGACCTGGGGTGGGTAGTAGTGCGCGGGTCGAAAGAGGGTACTCCTCGAGCGTCGAGGATCTACAATGGGGTATCCGAGGACACCAGGGAGCATGGCGGTACTGGTGCGGCAGAGAGAGGCACAATGGCCATGGCATCAGAACGGGGCTCACCTGTTGAGCTTGGAGTAGCCGGTGGGTCACTGGTGGACTCAGCTCCTTCCTCCTCTGGATAATCAGCCCGGTAGTCGTCCAGGTCATAAATATCCTCCCTTCCTTGAGAGCGGCAACGCGGGAGGATTTTTTGGCAGGGCCTTCCAGGATCTTTTGCGGGATGGCTCGGCAGCCTCAGATTGGTCAGATTGGGAACCCTCAGAACGGGCTGGAGACTGGGCTCTAGAAAGAACCGGAGGTTCTGGCTGGGGAAGCGGGGCAAAGCCACGAGCGCTAAGAGCCGAGCCTTAAGCTCCTCTTGGTTGGTGGGGAGCTGTGGGGGGTCCATGGTTATAACAGGGCTCACCCGTTGGGGTTATATATAAAATATATATATATATTAGAATTTATTATGGTAGTTATCGGGGCTCACCCGATGCTTTCGCGGGCTTTGAAATACCGCCAGGAAAAAGATATTTGAATATAGTACCTGCGGGGCTCACCCGAGGTGTCAGCAGTGCACAGAGTGTCCTTGCAGGGAAGTGGAGACCGTTATTGGGGATAACGTACTAATATACGCAGCCACCTGCCAGTTTGTGTCGGAGCACGAAGCGTAAATCACCTAATGGCGGCAATCAGTGCTTGGAGCTAAAATGGCCGGCGAGTGTGCAAGCATGGACGAACGCCTCGCTAATCTGAGGAGAGAAGAGGGACGCGCATGCGCGGGAAGGCGGCGGGCGCCGCGCAAACAAACTAAAGAGTAATAAAAACCTTTAAACGCGGTAAAAATACATCAAAAAGGCGCCGGAAGTCACACGATGGCTAGAGGACAAAAACCATCGATCCACCGGGAGACTAAAATGCGAGCAAAGCAAAGCGCAACCTGCAGGCGGGAGAGTGCCCACACAGCAGGAGCAACCTAAAAAAACAGTCAGTTATACACAGAACATGTCAAATAACACCATAAAAACATATACTAAAGTAATCAGTGTAAAAATAGAACAAACTAAGCCTGGCAACCAGGAGCTGAACGGTAAACGTCTCACCTGGAGGCCAGCAGCAAAGAAAAGAGGGCGTGGCTAGGATTTACTGCTCTCTTGTTGTCTATTGGTTACTACTGTTGCTATGTAAAACTCTCTTTGCTGCTGTGATTTAGTAAAGAAAAGAGAATGCTAAAATATGAAGCCTCCTGACTTGATATAAAATTCATATGCTGCCGGAAGGAAATCAAGGCAGGTCACCGGAGATTCCTTTATGATTTCTTACCTGCAGCGTATGGATTATACATGATGCGGGGAGGCATTTTTCATGCACTGCCCATCAGCATGAATAATGATGTGTCCCTTTAATCATGGCCGAGCTGACAACTCTAGAATGTATCATTTTATTTATACTTACAGATCACTTTCCCTTTTCTAGGTGACCTGCGGATATGTTATTTTAGACATGATGCCCAACGCGTTTGATGATCAGTATTTAGGATGTGGAAGTAAAATGGACAAAGAAGCCCCCAAGTTACTCCAAAAAGAAAAATCCGACCCGCAGTTTAACAAATCGTGGGAAGTAGCAAAAGACAAATGGAAAACGAAAGCGAAATACGTGAATATCACTGGCTTTAAGGAGGAGTACGGGATCGCGGTCGTGTTGTACACCATGCACACACCGATTTACAGCTCGCTCAACAACAACGTGAGAACCGCCGGGAAATCCACCGACTATTACATGAAATCCTTCCACTTCAAGGCTCTTCACTTCTACCTGACTCGCGCCCTGCAGCTCCTGACACGAGGCTGCAAACAGAGGCTCACCACGTACAGAGGAACCAGAGTCGCCTTCAATGTGTCTGCGGAAATGAGGTTTGGCCAGTTTGCGTCTTCGTCAAGAAACAAGACGAAGGCCCAAAGATTTGGTAATGAAACCTTATTTACTATCACTTCCTGCTGGGGCGCGGACATCCAGAAATTATCAGAGTTTCCAGGGGAAGAAGAGGTTTTAATCCCGGTGTTTGAGAAGTTTCAGAGAGTCGCACAAAGAGGGAAACTGGTGACGTTACGCACCACCGGCAAACGCTGCAGCTACTTCAACTGCGCTTACATTAGACGAGGTAAGATTATGGATCAGGATAAAGTGCACCAGTAACGACATGCCGTCTGATTTAACACAGAATCACTTTATATGCGTTAACACTTACATAGGAGAAATTCCTGACAAACCGTTGCTGTCACTCGATTCCAGTGGCATGCCGCCAGAGTGAGTGACAGCCGTGAGCAGGGGCGGGCTGACAACTAACGGGGCCCCCGGGCAATAAGAGATCCTGGGGCCCCCTGTGCCATGTCCATAAAAGGTTAACCCCCCAAAAAAAGAAATATACGCATAACCGTCACACACACACACACACTATGCTCAGACACACACTGCTCACACACACACACACACACACACACACACACACACACACTATGCTCAGACACACACTGCTCACACACACACACACACTATGCTCAGACACACACTGCTCACACACACACACACACACACACACTATGCTCAGACACACACTGCTCACACACACACACACTATGCTCAAACACACACTGCTCACACACAACACACACACACTATGCTCAAACACACACTGCTCACACACACACACACACACTATGCTCAAACACACACTGCTCACACACACACACACACACTATGCTCAAACACACACTGCTCACACACACACACACACACTATGCTCAAACACACACACTGCTCACACACACACACACACACTATGCTCAACACACACACTGCTCACACACACACACTATGCTCACACACACTGCACACACACACACACACACACTATGCTCAAACACACTGCTCACACACACACACACTGCTCACAACACACACCACACACACACACACACACTATGCTCAAACACACACACTGCTCACACACACACACACACACTATGCTCAAACACACACTGCACACACACACACACACTATGCTCAAACACACACTGCTCACACACACACACTATGCTCAAACACACACTGCTCACACACACACACACACTATGCTCAAACACACACTGCTCACACACACACACTATGCTCAAACACACACTGCACACACACACACACACACACTATGCTCAAACACACACAGCTCACACACACACACTATGCTCAAACACACACACACACAACACACAGTATGCTCAAACACACACTGCACACACACACACAAACACCCACTATGCTCAAACACACACTGCTCACACACACCCACTATGCTCAAACATACACACTGCTCACACACACACACTATGCTCAAACACACACACACAACACACAGTATGCTCAAACACACACTGCACACACACACACACACTATGCTCAAACATACACACTGCTCACACACACACACACTATGCTCAAACACACACTGCTCACACACACACACACTATGCTCAAACACACACTGCTCACACACACACACACTATGCTCAAACACACACTGCTCACACACACTATGCTCAAACACACACACTATGCTCAAACACACACACACACTGCTCAAACACACACACACACTGCTCACATTCACACACTGCTCACACACACACACACACTGCTCAAACACACACACACTGCTCACATTCACACACTGCTCACACACACACACACTGCTCAAACACACACTGCTCAAACACACACTGCTCACACACACGCACTGCTCACACACACGCACTGCTCAAACACACACTGCTCACACACACGCACTGCTCACACACACACACACACTGCTCAAACACACACTGCTCACACACACGGCTCACACACACACACGGCTCACACACACACACGGCTCACACACACACACGGCTCAAACACACACACACCTGCTTGTTATACTCACAGGTTATAATCCTGGTCTGTCTCCGTTGACTCCTCCCTCCCTGCATATGCTGGACACATGAGCAGCCTCTTCTCCCTCCTCCTACACCCCCCCCCCTCTCCGCAGGGCCTTTACTTCCGGGCAGCGTGTGGGAGACTGATCCCACAAGCTGCCCAATCAAATGGGAGACCAGGTGCCTGCCTGGACCGCAGGGCCAATCCGGGCCCCCCTTCCCATCGGGGCCCTCGGGGAGTGTCTGATGGCTCAGCCCGCCCCCGGGCACTCAGCTAGACCCGGTCCCTCGGCCGAAGTCCGATCAGACCGACTTGTCAGTCCGCCCCTGGCCATGAGTGGAAGAGTCGCCCTACAGGACAGCCCTCTTCGCACAACACAAGCGAGTGTGCTGACATCCCACTCTGAGGGCCATTCTTAAACCACGGTGTGACAACCCTCATTAACAGACAAAACGGAGGACAAAACCCTAGATGCCGTCCTTTATCTAGCACAATGTCACTGGGGGTCTGCATTATCAGCATACAGGCAGAAATATCACTGGGATTAAAGGCTGTAAACTCTAGATGGTGTCCCTTATCTGGCGCAATGTCACCGGGGGGTCTGCATTATCAGCATACAGGCAGATGCAGTAAATGTGCTACAGACAGATAATAAAATGGTGAGATCTCCTGCTTATGGGGGTTTGTAGTGATCAGAATGAGATTATTAGAAATGCAATATCTGTATGTGCTGCATAATGCCTGTGTATGGCAATTACAGCAACATCTTGTATCTGTATGTGCTGCATAATGCCTGCGTATGGCAATTACAGCAACACCTTGTATCTGTATGTGCTGCATAATGCCTGTGTATGACAATTACAGCAACACCTTGTATCTGTATGTGCCGCATAATGCCTGTGTATGGCAATTACAGCAACACCTTGTATCTGTATGTGCTGCATAATGCCTGTGTATGGCAATTACAGCAACACCTTGTATCTGTATGTGCCGCATAATGCCTGTGTGTGGCAATTACAGCAACACCTTGTATCTGTGTGTGCTGCATAATGCCTGTGTATGGCAATTACAGCACACCTTGTATCTGTATGTGCCGCATAATGCCTGTGTGTGGCAATTACAGCAACACCTTGTATCTGTAAGTGCCACATAATGCCTGTGTGTGGCATTACAGCAACACCTTGTATCTGTATGTGCCGCATAATGCCTGTGTATGGCAATTACAGCAACACCTTGTATCTGTATGTGCTGCATAATGCCTGTGTGTGGCAATTACAGCAACACCTTGTATCTGTATGTGCTGCATAATGCCTGCGTATGGTAATTACAGCGACACCTTGTATCTGTATGTGCTGCATAATGCCTGTGTGTGGCAATTACAGCAACACCTTGTATCTGTATGTGCCGCATAATGCCTGTGTGTGGCAATTACAGCAACACCTTGTATCTGTATGTGCTGCATAATGCCTGTGTGTGGCAATTACAGCAACACCTTGTATCTGTATGTGCTGCATAATGCCTGTGTATGACAATTACAGCAACACCTTGTATCTGTATGTGCTGCATAATGCCTGTGTATGGCAATTACAGCAACACCTGGTATCTATACTGTACAGGGATTTACACTCATTATAACCCCCTGAATTCTATCCCTGTACAGCAGCGACTGACCTCACAGCTCTCCCTGTATTCAGACAAATCCCTGGCTGCAGGAATGATGCAGTAAAGTTTGAAGTATTAGTTGCTGGCCATGGTGTTACCCCCTTGTGCCTGTGCGTCTTGTGATACCAGCAGTGTCTTTACCCTGGATCATTTGTGGTTTTCTTTGATTTTACTTGGATATCAAGATCAAGTACCAAGAAAATAAGTGTGGGAACTGCCAAATTTCTGCATTCAATTAGCAATCATCGCACGCTTAACACACTCAAATCTGAAATATCTATATATTGATTTTGGCAAAAGTATGAGTAATCGTATATTTATTGTGGCTTCACAAGGCAATATATGATTGTCAAAATAAAAGCTTTATAATGTGTGGGACCAATGGGAACTCTGTTTTCTCTGCAAAAATAGTGCTGGAGCTGCATTACAGCCAATCAGTGAGCGGACAGCCTGAATTACTAACTCTTTTATTTCCATTCCTCAGAGCCGAAGAGGAGTAAACCTGTTTGTGACGGTAATGTATCATTAATTCATTAATTACTTATTGTACATTTTGTGTCACAAGTTAACATTAAAGGGCCAGTAACCCCCAGTAAATGAAACGTCCTTATTGTGTTTATTTGATGTTGCTGATATCTTACATGTGTTTGTTTTTCTCTTGTATGTTTAGTTAAGAAAATATTTTCCTCTATATGTGTCACTGGGCGCATCCATTGTGTGATATTTTTCTCTATATGTGTCACTGGGCGCATCCATTGTGTGATATTTTCCTCTATATGTGTCATTGGGTGCATCCATTGTGTGCTATTTTCTGTTGTATCTTTGCATCACTTGCTCCTCACTGTGTGGCTTTGGTCATAGAATGGAGTGAATAGGTCAGTCACCAACTGGTATGTGGTTGGACCCTAATCTATCCTTTGGCCCCCACATCGAAAACTCTCATCTAAACTTTACCCCAAACTAGGTGCCCTGTATCAGAAACAAATCTGCCTGAGTCCCGCGGTAAGAAAGCAGATTGTACAGCAAATGCTTATGCCGGCTATTGAATTACGGAGATGTAGTGTATGCAGCGCCCCACAAACACACCTTCATAAACTTACTACACTGTAAATAACTCATTCTGCCGCTTTGCGCTACAATGTTAACTACATGACCCACCATTGGTGACATGTTAAACAGCTAAACTGGCCATCGCTAGAATCCAGACGCACCTTAACCTTTCCAGCCTGGTGTTTAAGAGCATCTTGGGAAGCTGCCACCCTACCTGAATAGACTGCTTCCCCCCAGCAGCTCCCTCATCCTATAACCTCCGATCCAGGTCCAGCCCTTACTTGCAATACCACAATACAAAAAGACAGCGGCTCGGTCCTCATTTTCCTACAGAGACCACAATTATGGAATAACCTCCCAGACACCATCAAATCTTCCAACAGTCTTAAGTCACTCAAATTTCCTATTAACATACCTCAATACAGAATGCACCTGTAAACATGTACACAGTGACTATATACAGAATGCACCTGTAAACATGTAACACAGTGACTATATACAGAATGCACCTGTAAACATGTAACACAGTGACTATATACAGAATGCACCTGTAAACATGTAACACAGTGACTATATACAGAATGCACCTGTAAACATGTAACCTAGTGACTATATTTCCTACATATTTATTTTCTGTTAATCTGTATATTTGTGTTGTTAATATTTTACATTGTATTTCTGTAAATGTAACACTTCAATGTTCTTGAACCCAGGACATACTTGAAAACGAGAGAAATCTCAATGTGTCCTTCCTGGTAAAATCCTTTATAAATAAATGAATAAAATAAATAAACTCACATCATTGTATTGTGTGGGATGTATTCAAAGGACATATCCAGGGGGTGGATTAGAAGACTTTTAAGCTTATCTCATTCAGCAGCCAGTTCTTAGCTCAGTTACTCTGGAGAACACAATACACCCCCTGCTGCCTTATCTAAACATTCCCTCCTCCACCTCATTAACTGTTAAATAATGTATAAGAATAAGCACAGCCACAAAGTAAACTTTTTGCAGATTTTGGTAAATAATATCTTATCCCTATCCTTGGTAAATCTTATCCCTTGATTGACATTCCTCCACCCATTTATCGCAATATACACAAAAAGCGGGGTCGCGCACGGATTCCTCCCGGGCGGCTGCGCAAGCCAGAAGTTTCCAGCCCACTTCATGTATAAAATATAACAGGAAACCCCTTACCCCTGTGGCTCCATGTAAAACAGAAATTGGGTTTTAGTTTACTTAAATGGCCATTGAAGTGTTAAGCCCATCTGCCAAGGGACGGTGCCTCTTTCAAGGTGTGTCCTTACCTAACATAACCAAAAAAATTGCTCAGCTAATCCATGCCCTCTTGCTGCTTCTCAGCCAAGATAAAAAGAAATGGTGGGTTTATATTCATACTCTCACCAAGATTTATCCACTTTGGGATTTAAAAAGAAAAACACGGAAAGGGACAGCAGCAAAAAATTACGTGGCTGGAGTTACAACAAAATATTTTTTGTAAAACATATTTCAACACCAAGGACAGGGGGATTTCTGGATCTTTTAACCCTAATCTAACAGTAATTAATTCATCCATTTCCCCTTTCCGAAATAAGAATTGATATGAATTACAACTTAATAATCTCCTGCAATAAAGAAATGATCCGAAATACGAATCACGGTAACAGAAGGAACTTATTGAAACAAATTTAAAAAAACGTAATGAATCGAAACAATTTTTTTCATTGTGCACATGTCTAGTCACGTCTTAAAAAAGATCCTTAGCCGCAGCCACGATTTGATGCCCAAGAGCATCATTTTCCATAGCTGGGGTTAGAAATTAAGGTTAGGCTTAGGTTACTATTTGTGCTGGTTTTAGGGTTAGGTTACTATTTGTGCATTTTTAGCGTTAGGGTTAAGCTACTATTTGTGCTGGTTCAGGGGTGCGGGAATTGTATCGCCTGACGCCCGGGACATGAAGATCTGGGCGCCGGGCGAGTATTTTTTTTTTGAGATGCAGTCCGGCGGGCTAGAAGCCTGCCGGACTGCGGACTAATTCAAAGGACGCCCCCGATGCCGGAAGCCAGCATTGAGCCGGCTTGCCGGCATCCGAGGGGCTTGGGCGGCTGTTCGAATGCTCTATCGGCATTCGGACACACGCCCCTGGAGCTCCGTCTCCGGCATACTTACCTGCCTGAGCAGCCACCCCATGTCTGGTCTGGGGTCTGAGCTGGGGCATATCCATGAGAGCTTGGGGGGGCAAATATCCATGAGCTGGGGGCATATATCCATGAGAGCTTGGGGGGAAAATATCCTTGAGCTGGGGCAGTATCCATGAGAGCTTGGGCGGCAGTATCCATGAGCTGGGGCATATATCCATGAGCTGGGGCATATATCCATGAGAGCCTGGGGCAGTATCCATGAGCTGGGGCAATATCCATGAGAGCTTGGGGGCAGTATATCATGAGAGCTTGGGGGCAGTATCCATGAGCTTGGGGGCAGTATCCATGAGCTTGGGGGCAGTATCCATGAGCTTGGGGGCAGTATCCATGTGCTGAGGCATATATCCATGAGAGCTTGGGGGGCAAATATCCATGAGCTGGGGAGCAATTATCCATGAGCTGGGACAGTATATCCATGAGCTGGGGAGCAATTATCCATGAGCTGGGGCAGTATATCCATGAGCTGGGGCAGTATATCCATGTGCTGGGGCAGTATATCCATGTACTGGGGCAGTATATCCATGTGCTGGGACAGTATATCCATGTGCTGGGACAGTATATCCATGTGCTGGGACAGTATATCCATGTGCTGCGGCAGTATATCCATGAGCTGGGGCCATTATCCATGAGCTAGGGCAATATCCATGTGCTGGGGGCAATAGCCATGAGCTGGGGGCAATAGCCATGAGCTGGGGCGATATCCATATATCTCAGGGGGGATATATACATGTGAGCTGGGGGCATTTTTATGAAGTCTGTTCTTATTGGAAAGCGTCACATGACATAAAATAAAAGTATCGGTACTCTGTATCGGTGAGTACTTGAAAAAAGTATCGGTACTCGTACTCGGTCTTAAAAAAGTGGTATCGGTGCATCCCTAATATATACATAAACACAAACTGTCACGGGATGGGCCCAGCACCCTCAGCCAGGGCGGTGCAGTGACAGTGGGGACATGGACACTTGGGTGTGGTGGCACGCACCCCGTTTACCAGTATTTTTATTTAGATGTGACATTGTGTGGAATAAAGTGTTCGTGTAATAAAGTGTTCCCCGTTGTTATGTGTAATGTATTTTCCCTTTGTTTGCCTTGCTCGCCGCCATTTTCCGATCCTTGTGGCGCAGTTGGAATTCTCGTTTCGGAAAATGGCCGATTCGAACCATCCGCGTTCGAATCGTAAAATGGCCGATTCGGACCATCCGTGTCCGAATTGGTGACTCCCTGAAGGCCAAGGCCAATGGGTCCTGGGAGGGCGGGCAAGGAGTCCCATTGTATTCTAATTGTGTGCAGAGGTAATAAATGCTTGGACTTAAATAAAAAAGCCAGATTCTGCAGTACATTCAGCTTTGACTTGGTGTGACTTTAATTTTCTCCACCGTATTTTCGGAATCTGAGTGTCCCCCGCGGCCTCAGAGTACGTGCCCACTCGGATACGATCCGAATCGAGCGCTCTGACCCTGCATCGAGTATCAGGGCAGAGGCGCTGCTCAGGAAGATTCGGTCGGAGGAAGACGGAGATCCGAACCGAACGGCCCCGCCGGGAACCGCGCTTCGGCATTGCGGTAAGACCCGAACTCTCCACTGGTCCCGCCATATCCGGGCCTCCCTCCCATACCGATCCGAAGCCCTCCAGTTCCGATCCGACCCGCCATCCCTTTCCCGACTCGAAACCTTCACCGCCCAAGAGCCGAAGAGACACCCGCCCCCGGATCGGAAACGTTTCCCGCATAAGATCCGAAACGTTTCCCCATAAGATCCGAATCTTTCTCCGCGGCTGCTAGGGCTGATTCCCACAGGCGTCCCACACCCGCCAGGTCAGGGAACCAGTTGCTCGGGACGCTGGAGGCTGCGCGCCTCAGTGGTCGGACTGGTTCCAGGCAGGGTCCCCCTCCACCGCCCGCTAACCCTACCCTAGGGTCACGCCAGGCCGCACGAGACGCCGAGTGTGCGCCACTCGGTAGTCGGGCCAGCGGTAAGCGACGGGGTCACGCAGATAGAGCACACCCGCAGGCGGAACAACATCTCCATTCCGTCATACTGGTGGCAGCGGTGGGATAGCTCTCTGCAGACCCCAGGGGGACCCTCATCATGATCAAGTATACTGCCTACAAGCGGGACGTCCTGCGTGGGATGCTGGAGAATCGGGGCGGGTGTCCCGGGCTCCAAGAGTCGGGAGACCCTGATAGAGGAGTTGAGGAGAATAGATCAGGAGGAGGCGTTTGCGGCGTTGCCCGCGGACCCAGTGCCGGGCTGCCGTTCCCGCTGAGGCCGAGGATAGCGAATTCTGCCGGAAGATGCGGGAGCGGATCTCCATGATGGGTCCGGCCCCATCGGAAGCTGAGATGAGGAAGCTGGGTCGGGAACTCGGTCAGGAAGAGGAGAGGGAGAGAGAGCGGGTGCACGAACTGCGGCTGGCCGAAGTGCGCAGCCGGCGGAGTAGCCGCTCGCCATCGGACCGATACGCCGGGCGGAAAGTGCCGTTCCAGGCGTTCAAGGAGTTCCGAGAAGCCGAGGAAGAAATCGAAAGCTATCTCCAAGACTTTGAGCGCCTGTGTCGGGTGCATGAAGTGCACCGGCCGACTGGATCCGATCTTGGCGAGTAAGCTGACCGGTCGGGCCGCCGAGGCCTATCGTACGGTGCCGGACGACGAGGCCACCAGCTACTCGCACGGGCCTTCATCACCCCGTTCGGCCTGTACCAGTTTCGAGTCATGCCGTTCGGGATGAAGAACGCCCCTGCTACCTTCCAGCGGTTAATCGATCGCCTCCTCGATGGCCTCCAGGGATTCGCTTGCGCGTACCTGGATGATATAGCCATCTATAGCCAGACCTGGGAGGAACACCTGGACCATGTAGGGACTGTCCTGGGCCGGATTAGGGACGCCAACCTGACCCTGAAGCCGGAGAAGTGTAGGGTGGGGATGGCCGAGGTGCAGTATCTGGGCCACCGGGTGGGGTGCGGGATACAACGGCCGGAGCCCGCGAAGATAGAGGCTATCCTGGATTGGCCCACCCCGGTGACCAAGACCCAGGTCCTGGCCTTTCTGGGTACCGCGGGGTACTACAGAAAATTTGTACCCCATTACAGCGACCTGGCCAAACCCCTGACTGATCTGACCAAGAAATCCCTGCCCCGCCAAGTCCTGTGGTCCCCGGAGTGCGAACAGGCCTTCCGGCAGCTGAAGGCCGCCCTGACCCAAGCGCCCCTGCTGGCAGCTCCCAACTATAATAAACGTTTTATTGTCCACACAGACGCGTCCATGTTCGGACTGGGAGCTGTCCTGAGTCAAGTGGGGGACGACGGGGGGACCATCCGGTGGCGTTATTAGCCGGAAGTTGTTGCCACGAGAGGTGGGGTATGCTGCAGTGGAGAAGGAGTGCCTGGCCCTGGTCTGGGCCCTACGGAAGCTCCAACCCTACGTCTACGGTCGGTCCTTCACCGTGATGACCGACCATAACCCCTTGGTATGGCTCAACCGAGTGGCGGGGGAGAACGGCCGCCTGTTGCGTGGAGCCTGGCTCTCCAACCCTTCAACTTTTCCATCCAATATCGGCCCGGGTCGCAGAACGGTAACGCAGATGGGTTATCGCGGACAGTCGGCCCGGGAACCAGGGGATTGGGGAGCCCCGACTACCTCGGTACGACCCGGTGGGGTCCAACCGAGTGCGTCGGACCTTGGGGAGGGGGAGGAGTGTCACGGGATGGCCCAGCACCCTCAGCCAGGGGCGGTGCAGTGACAGTGGGGACATGGACACTTGGGTGTGGTGGCACGCACCCCGTTTACCAGTTTTTTATTTAGATGTGACATTGTGTTGGTGTAATAAAGTGTTCCCCGTTGGTTTATGGTGTAATGTATTTTCCCTTTGTTTGCCTTGCTCGCCGCCATTTTCCGATCCTTGTGGCGCAGTTGGAATTCTCGTTTCGGAAAATGGCCGATTCGAACCATCCGGTTCGAATCGTAAAATGGCCGATTGCGACCATCCGGTCCGAATTGGTGACTCCCTGAAGGCCAAGGGCCAATGGGTCCTGGGAGGGCGGGCAAGGAGTCCCATTGTATTCTAATTGTGTGCAGAGGTAATAAATGCTTGGACTGTAAATAAAAAAGCCAGATTCTGCAGTACATTCAGCTTTGACTGGTGTGACTTTATTCTCCACCGTATTTTCGGATCTGAGTGTTCCCCGCGGCCTCAGAGTACGGTGCCCACTCGGATACGATCCAAATCGAGCGCTCTGACCCTGCATCGAGTATCAGGGCAGAGGCGCTGCTCAGGAAGATTCGGTCGGAGGAAGACGGAGATCCGAACCGAACGGCGCCCCGCCGGGAACCGCGCTTCGGCATTGCGGTAAGACCCGAACTCTCCACTGGTCCCGCCATATCCGGGCCTCCCTCCCATACCGATCCGAAGCCCTCCAGTTCCGATCCGACCGCCATCCCTTCCCGACTCGAAACCTTCCACCGCCCAAGAGCCGAAGAGACACCCGCCCCCGGATCGGAAACGTTTCCCGGCATAAGATCCGAAACGTTTCCCCATAAGATCCGAATCTTTCTCCGCGGCTGCTAGGGCCGATTCCCACAGGCGTCCCACACCCGCCAGGTCAGGGAACCAGTTGCTCGGGACGCTGAGTGCTGCGCGCCTCAGTGGTCGGACTGGTTCCAGGCAGGGTCCCCTCCACCGCCCGCTAACCCTACCCTAGGGTCACGCCAGCCGCACGAGACGCGAGTGTGCACCACTCGGTAGTCGGGCCAGCGGTAAGCGACGGGGTCACGCAGATAGAGCACACCCGCAGGCGGAACAACATCTCCATTCCGTCATAACAACAAAATAGTGTTTTTAAATAAAGGTCTTTATTCATCACATGTATCTGACGCTGCCTCTATAGGCTGTTATGAATAAAGACCTCTATTTAAACACTATTTTGTTGAAATTATCAGGACAAGTTGATCGTCCAGAGGGACAAGTAGATTTTTTTTAAATTTCCACACCCCTGTGGTTTTAGGGTTAGGTTACTATTTGTGCTGGTTATAGGGTTAGGTTACTATTTGTGCTGGTTATAGGGTTAGGTTACTATTTGTGCTTGTTTAGGGTTAAGTTACTTTTTGTGCTTGTTTTAGGGTTAGGTTACTACTTGTACATGTTTTAGGGTTCAGTTACTAATTGTGCTTGTTTTAGAGATAGGGTTATGTTACTATTTGTGCTTGTTTTAGGGTTAGGTTACTATTTTTGCTGGTTTTAGGGTTAGGATTGTGCATTGTTTTAGGGTCATGTTACTATTTGTGCATGTTTTAGGGTTAGGTTACTAATTGCATGTTTTAGGGTTAGGTTACTATTTGTGCATACTTTAAGGTTAGGGTTCAGTTACCATTTGTGCTTTTTTAAGGTTAGGGTTAGGTTACTATTTGTGTCTGTTTCAGGGTTAGGCTGCTATTTGTACTTGTTTTAGGGTTAAGTTCCTATTTATTCTGGTTTTAGGGTTAGGTTACTATTTTTGCTTGTTTTGGGGTTTGGTTACTATTTGTGCCCTAACATTCTGCTCCGTTTTTGCTCTAGTTTAAGGTAACTGATCCAGCCCCTTCTTTTGATGTGAGCGCAGTGAGAAACTGTTTTTCCGTTTTTTAATAAGGTTAAATATTTTTTTTCTTTCCCTGGGACAAAAATTTAACTATTTCTGGCCCTATTTTGGTGGTGGTGGGGAGGGGAGTGGGTAGCTCCAGATTTCTGTGCCTATAGGTTCCTGAGACGTAAATCTGGCCTTGGGTTTGAGAAGACCTTTGTGGCGTTGTCAGATGAAGCTCTTAAGACCACCCCAAGTCGAGATGATTAAAAACATACTGAAAGTCATTGAGAGATCTTCTATGCGACTGCGCTTTGATTTCTGGGTAGTCATTGAGAGATCTTACTATTTGGCTGCGCTTTGATTTCTGGGTAGTCATTGTGAGATCTTACTATGTGGCTGCGCTTTGATTTCTGGGTAGTCATTGTGAGATCTTACTATGCGACTGCGCTTTGATTTCTGGGTAGTCATTGTGAGATCTTACACCATGCTCTTTGTGTTGGTCTCGTGGTTTGATATCTAACCCTGTCATTATCATTTTATTGTAGGCTGAGCCTCATGGAGAGTGATGGTCGTCATCGGACTCACATTATGATAGCATTATCCTCTGAATCCGACCAGCAACAGCCAACTGCTTCCCGAGCATAGCTTCGCTTCCGCCTTCACAATCACCGAGGATTAAGCGGGGGCGGGTTCTATTTTCACTCTTATCATTAAATCGCATGCGCGCGCTTACTGTGCTACAATATCAATAAAACACAAAGCAAATCTCTCCCTGTATCTGACTAATTAACATATCTGCTAACGAGTAAATGGCTGTTTTTTTTTATATTAAAGATTTTTTATTATCATCCTTCATAAACAGTCAACATATTGTATACATGGCAAGAGGTCTCGCAGGGCCAATATATGTCTTCAAGGTCAAATAAGAAATGGTCAAGCAGGACAAAAATATGTCATCTGTGAAGATATATTATACATTACTAAGATATATAGTCTCAAGAATAACGAGCAAACCGTTATATGCACTGCATGAGAACAGGACAGCAAAGCAAGAGTAAGACAGCTGTAGGCCTCTAACATAAAAAGGGGGGGAGAAGAAAAAGAGGGGAGAGAAGAGAAAAAAGAAAGGGGGTGAAGAGATAGCATTGACCAAAATTGTGCCTGCCCTGGCGAATACCCCTGTGGCCGAAACGGCCTCGAGGGAGCGACGGGGGAAAAATGGCACTTAGGTCCGGGCATTCGGGGGCAAGGCCGGGCACCAGGTCGCTTCTGCGCCTCCCGATCTGTCCCGAAGAGCCAAAGAAAACAAAAGGGGGGGGGGGTGAGTAAACCTAAAACACACATAAAAGAAAAGCGGATGGCAACTGAAGACCACAGCACGTCAGCGAAAACCACAGCATATACAAATAGATTCATCAAATAAAGCACAGTGTAAGAAAAATAACAAAGTCATCTGAAGTGGTTCAGGGTAGAAACATACATCCTCGTAACACCGCTGGAATCAAAAAGAGTCCTCGGGAAGAGCAAAAATAACACGGGGGGACGACGACGACAAAGCAAGAGAGGAAAAAAATAAAAAGAGGGGGGGTCATCCCCAGATGAGGGGGTCTCAGCAAAAAATTAAAAGAGGAAAATCAGCCAGAACAAAAGTCTTCGAAGAAAATAAAATGTATAAGAAAGGGGCAGAAGCCCATCATGGGGGGGGGGTGTCATTGCAGAAAACCAAGCATGGCAGGCCTGGAATCGAAAATACGGCCGGAATTCGGAAAAGCGGCTCACGGATTCCAAATCTAGCATCACTGAGGGGGCCAGAAGGGCGAGCAGGACCAGGTCTGGCACCGGGGAGCAGCATGCTCGATTTCATCAGCATTCCATGGAGCACACCCCGCAGCTTCACAGATCGTTTA
Source organism: Leptobrachium leishanense (assembly GCA_009667805.1). Taxonomy (NCBI): domain Eukaryota; kingdom Metazoa; phylum Chordata; class Amphibia; order Anura; family Megophryidae; genus Leptobrachium; species Leptobrachium leishanense. Next base: position 467,212,257 of record CM019064.1, on the reverse strand, counting down.
TCAGAGCCACACAGCACTATCAGGTCAGAGAACCCAGAGGGAGAGACGGCCACCTTCCCGTCAATCGCCGCACCCTCAAATCTCCTTAGCCACAGCAAGGCTACATCACAGGGCCCGGAAAGGCACCTCAGCCCGCCGGCCGACAGCCTCCCCGGGTTCCGTCTCAGCCCCAACACAGCGGGGGTAATAACAAGCCGAGCAGGGTCCGCCACCTCGCGGCCAGTCTCCTCATGCATCTGCAGCTTTTTCATCACCACTCTCCGGGATCTTGGTTTCCACAGTGAAGACGACCTCCCCTCTCCACATACCCTCCGTAGCAGTGTGGGGATCGAGTGCCTCATCTGAGTCCTCCATCTCCCTGCCGCTCTCGTTCACTGCTGAATTCAGCTGGTCGGCAACCTGAATCTGGCAGTAAGCGGATCTCCGGCTTCCCAAACTCATCTGCCCTCGGGGCCGACACCACCTGGCAGCTCCTCAATGCCGCCATCACCTTGTGTCACACACCTCTGGTAAGCGAGGCCTCATCGTTCTCCTCTGCCAGCACCTGCAAGCAGGCCTCCAGGCCCGAAACCCCGCCAGTCCAACATCCTCATTCGCAAGACGATCGACCGGGAGAAGTGGGCCCTCCATCTCCCTGGTCCTCGGCAGGGTCTCGGTCTGGGAGGGGGCAACAAGACCAGTAAGGTCGGCAGTCATCAGGAGTTGGGAGGCATGCTGCAAGATGGCCGTCGCGTCGTGCTCCAGCCCCAAGGTAGCAGCCACCAACAAAGTCTCTGGTCCGGAGGGGGGACCAAACGGGCTCTGGACAGGACACAGAGGGACCACGAATGTAGGGAAAACCAGTGGAGATAAGTACCCAAAAAGTCTCTAACAGGTCAAAATAGAACAGAGCTCCATCGGCGCACGTCTTCTCCCTTCTGCAGCCAACCACGCCCCCCATGGCTGATTAATTAACATATCTGCTAGCGAGTAAATGGCTGAATAATTAACATATCTGCTAACCAGTAAATGTCTGATTAATTAAAGGGACAGTGTATTGATAAACAGAGTTTCTCTTCTTTTACCCTTAAATAATTGGGTAGATGCTGCTGACGGTCTCTGCCAATTATCTTTTATAATATTTTTTGGGGAGAATAATAAATAGGGGAGTTTTAGGAGGTTCATTATTCCAGAGGGAATCACGGAGCGACACTAGAGTAATATATTTAGATTATACACATATTCACTTCATGTATGAGATTTTTATAGTACTGTTTTAGATGGGGGATAAATAATAATGAGGGGGTTATTAGAGGATCTACATAAAGAAATAGCAATTGTTTTACCCATTTATATATTGGGAGAGTTAATTCGGGGGAATATATATATATATTGTCACACGGGGCGGTTATAGCGCGGTCCTCTAGCGAATTATGGTACACAAAGTCCTTAAACAGTGAAATATGTCCAGGCTTTTATTTCAGCATCAAATAAATCATAATATCCAAACCAACCTTTGGTTTCATATCCTGCATCCATGCAGACTCTCCAACCTCAGGAGTAGCAGAAGCACCGTGTGCTTATCAGTCTCTGTATTTCTCATCTTGTGCACAGTCTAATCTTTCCCCCATGTGGGAATCCTTCTCATCTCGTGCACAGTCTAATCTTTCCCCTGTGTGAGAATCCTTCTCATCTCGTGCACAGTCTAATCTTTCCCCCGTGTGGGAATCCTTCTCATCTCGTGCACAGTCTAATCTTTCCCCTGTGTGGGAATCCTTCTCATCTCGTGCACAGTCTCATCTTTCCCCTGTGTGGGAATCCTTCTCATCTCGTGTGTTATAGCCAGCTGACCGGGAAATCGTGGGTGATGGTTCGACGAAGGAAAGCAGACGGAGGCCTTTGTTTCAAAAGAAAATGGCGTTTATTCAGCTGGTAACTGCTGGA
>CM019064.1:466948563-467210234 GCA_009667805.1 Leptobrachium leishanense | reverse complement strand
ATTTCTCATGTTTTACAAGAAGGGACATTGAGATTTCTCTGGTTTTACAAGAAGGATACATTGAGATTTCTCTGGTTTTACAAAAAGGATACATTGAGATTTCTCTGGTTTTGCAAGAAGGATATATTGAGATTTCTCATGTTTTCCAAAAAGGATACATTGAGATTTCTCTGGTTTTACAAGAAGGATACATTGAGATTTCTCTGGTTTCCCGAGAAGGATACATTGAGATTTCTCTGGTTTTCCAGGAAGGATACATTGGTATGGGAATGATACAAAATTACAGAATCAGCAATATAACTGAAAAATACAATATCCAAAATTACTGAAATGGAACCGAAATCAGGATTGGAGCTGAAATCACGAATGGAACGAAAATGAATTTCGATTTTACACATTTCTAGTCCATTCGAAAATGCAGAAAAGCTTTCGTTTCGGTTTGGAAATTTGTTCGGATCTGGCGTTTTTGGATCCAAAAATTTTCGGAAGATCGGTCGAATCCGAATGCACGAATCGGGAAATTTCATGAAAATTCCAAAATTCAGAAACCCGAAACGTACATCCCTAGTCAGTGGCTGGTGAGGTACTGGCATGTAAAGGACATGTGCACCTCTATGTGAAGCAGACAGCATCCTACAAAGTGTGTTATACAGAGAGCTGCTGGATATAATGCTTCATACACAGTGTGTTATACAGAGATCTGATGTAAATAATGCTTCATACACAGTGTGTTATACAGAGAGCTGTTGCATAGACTAACAATTTAGCAGCTCTCTGTATAACACACACTGTGTAGGAAGCAGTCTATCCAGCAGCTCTCTGTATAAGAAACTGTGTAGGAAGCATTATATCCATCAGCTCTCTTTATAAAACACTGTGTATGAAGCATTATATCCATCAGATCTCTGTATAACACAGGTGAGCGCTATCGTTAGCGTTAGGTATGTAATAGGGGCCACAGTGTGTTATACAGAGATGATCCCAGACAGGATAAAATCCAATATAAGGAGAGGGGGTTTTAAATCCCTCCCCCTGCCAGTGCTACACTGGGGGGGGCACACTCACCCTTCAGGAAGCAGATATAGGGCCCCCGGGGAGCCCCCCCCCAGGGTGTTGATGGGGATCTGCACAGTTTTGTCCTTTCTCCTCGGGCTCTTCTCATCCACGATCAGGCCACCCAGAAGCTGCTCATGGACCCCCTCCTCCTGCACTCCAGCCTGTATTGGAGGCTGTCGGGCCTATCACTGACAGGAAGGAGCATGTCTAGTTGCTAGATGTACACCTTCCTGTCAATCAGAGGCAGTCCTCCAATGCAGGCGTTTTTTTTGAATAGCTTCAACCAATGGTGCTTTCCCATTGGTTCAACCTTTTCCAATGCTCTATCAGTGCCTCTCTGAGGCACTAATGAGCAGTGATCAGGAAATAGGCGGCGCTTGTCTTTGTGACGTGCGCTGAACACTTCTTGAGCAGCTTACGTGATTAGCGCAGCGGGGAAGCGTCCCTCTGCGCAAATTGCGTAGGCTGCTGTGAAAACGAATGCCCGCAGAGGACAAAGCTGACGGCGGGTGAGCGTGGAGGAGGTGAGTTAATGACATCATTTTTTTACTTAATGGCAGGTGAGCCTCTGCCTCACCTGCCTCCCCTGACTGCACATCCCTGATCTCTAGGGGGGGGGTGAAGGGGGTGCGCACCATACCAGGTGTCACCATGTAGAGGGGTGACACCTGGCCGGAAGCTTGTGCAAGCTTGAGTGCCTGCACGCTGCTGCTGCATCACTACACCTATGACATGACTATCACCATGCAGCTCTTCCCCCACCGTTCTTCTACAGATTCGGTACTGTGCAGTGGGCCGGTCCGGGCATGGAGTGAATTTTGAGGTACAAATTGGCAAACTGACACGCTCTCATCTCCACAGTTCTCCTGGGAGGGGGGGGGGATTGGTAGCCAATGTTACCAAAATAATTACATCTGCTCTGGGGAAGGAGGGGTGTGCCATGAATTACTGCACCGGGTGACACCAACCCTAGTGAAGCCACATCCAGTATACATCCCCCCACTGTTACCATGTCCCTTTCTGGGTGCCTCATCTCTAAAATAACCAAATCCTGGTTTTCCTAATTTTTTTAATAGCAGACCCAGGCCCCTTGTTTGCTCGGCAGCCGCCCCTGAACGCTCCATCTTCATAACATCCACCACCAAACCAGAGTCCTCGGTTATTTCCTCTTGTCAGTTTAGTCACCAATAAAACACATTAAACAAGTGAAGATATATTATTTATATGGATTTTTAGAGGGATAATTACTTCTTGGGATTTCCCAGCCCTGTTTCAAGCTATATATACAGTTGTGTTCAAAATGATTCAACCCCCAATGCTGTAAAGGGTTTTAGGGAATTTAGTGACATTTGTAATTGTATTCAGAATGAAATCCTACAAGGACTTTTTAAAGAACCATATGCAACTAAAATGACATCAATTGGTTTTGTAATACAGTAGTAAATGTTTCTTTTGTGAATCCTTCATTGACACAATTATTCAACCCCTTAAAGACTACCACTCTGAAGAACAGAGGTTCATTCAAGTGTTTTCAATCAGGTATTGAAAACACCTGTGGATGTCACGGAGCAGCAATAAAGCATAATAAGCACCAATTAGGCAGCTTTAAAATGACTGATACTCAGCTCCTTCTAGACATTTACTGGTGTGGTTACAAACATGGTGAAGTCAAGAGAATGGTCCAGGAAGACAAGAGAAGAGCTGATTACTCTTCACAGGAAGGGCAATGGCTATAAGAAGATTGCAAAGATGTTAAACATACCAAGAGAGACCATAGGAAGCATCATTCGCAAATTCAAGGCAAAGGGCACTGTTGAAACGCTACCTGGTCGTGGCAGAGAGAAGATGCTGACTTCGACTGCTGTGCGCTACCTGAAGCGTAGAGTGGAGAAAAGTCCCCGTGTGACTGCTGAGGAACTGAGAAAAGATTTGTCAGATGTGGGTACTGAAGTTTCAGCTCAGACAATACGGCGCACACTGCGTAATGAAGGCCTCCATGCCAGAACTCCCAGGCGCACCCCCTTGCTGTCTCCAAAGAATAAGAAGAGTCGACTGCAGTATGCCAAAAGTCATGTGGACAAACCACAGAAGTTTTGGGATAGTGTTCTGTGGACTGATGAAACAAAATTAGAACTGTTTGGGCCCATGGATCAACGCTATGTTTGGAGGAGGAAGAACAAGGCCTATGAAGAAAAGAACACCTTGCCTACTGTGAAGCATGGCGGGGGGTCAATCATGCTTTGGGGCTGTTTTGCTTCTGCAGGTACAGGGAAACTTCAGCGTGTGCAAGGTACCATGAATTCTCTTCAGTACCAGGAGATATTGGATGACAATGTGATGCAGTCCATCACAAACCTGAGGCTTGGGAGACGTTGGACCTTTCAACAGGACAATGATCCCAAGCATACCTCCAAGTCCACTAGAGCATGGTTGCAGATTAAAGGCTGGAACATTTTGGAGTGGCCATCGCAGTCACCTGACTTAAATCCGATTGAGAACCTCTGGTGGGACTTAAAGAAAGCAGTTGCAGTGCGCAAGCCTAAGAATGTGACTGAACTGGAGGCTTTTGCCCATGACGAATGGGCGAAGATACCCGTAGATGGCTGCAAGACACTTGTGTCAAGCTATGCTTCACGTTTAAAAGCTGTTATAACTGTAAAAGGATGTTGTACTAAGTACTAAGATTGAATGTCACTTGGGGGTTGAATAAAACTGATAATGATGTGAGCACAGAAAAGACATTTGTGCTTATTTCATTATAAATGTTATGTTATATTTGTCTGACCTACACGTGCCTCTTTGATTTAATTGTAAGCAAGATGACTGAATGATCAAAATCAATGTCAAACTGGAAAAAAACACTCAATTTCAGTGGGGGTTGAATAATTTTGAACACAACTGTATATATATATATATCTCTGTGTTTAGTGTTTGTGTGTTTTCTGTTCAGAGGGTGAAGTCCGTAACATGTAAAACGATTATTTTCCAGGAGGATCCGAACCACACATGGAATTCATCCCCGATTTACACAGAGGAGGGAAAAGCAAAGGAAAACCAGTGAAAAAAGCACCTGCTGCCCCCCGCTGTGGCCAGAGGTAACGAGAAGCATGTACTGATAATACATAGAGAGGACACAATGCAGGGAGTCTGGGATTTACTGATATGTCTGCGTTACTAATACACAGAAAGGAGACAATACAGGGAGCCTAGGATTCCCTGATATGTCTGTGTTCAGTGGCGTAGCGTGGGTTGTCAGCACCCGGGGCCAGCAAAGAATTGTGCGCCCCCCCCAACCTGTGGACGTTATCGATATTGCCCCAGCTCACACATGGATTTGCCCCCAGCTCACACATGGATTTGCCCCCCAGCTCACACATGGATTTGCCCCCAGCTCATGGATTTGCCCCAGCTCTCACATGGATTTGCCCCCAGCTCATGGATTTGCCCCCAGCTCATGGATTTGCCCCCCAGCTCATGGATTTGCCCCCAGCTCATGGATTTGCCCAAGCTCATGGATTTGCCCCCCAGCTCACTCATGGATTTGCCCCCCAGCTCACTCATGGATTTGCCCCAGCTCACGGGGATTTGCCCCAGCTCATAGATTTGCCCCAGCTCTCACATGGATTTGCCTCAGCTCTCACATGGATTTGCCTCAGCTCTCACATGGATTTGCCCCCCAGCTCACTCATGGATTTGCCCCATCTCATGGATTTGCCCCATCTCATGGATTTGCCCCCCAGCTCACTCATGGATTTGCCCCCATCTCATGGATTTGCCCCCCAGCTCACTCATGGATTTGCCCCCCCAGCTCATGGATTTGCCTTAAGCTCATGGATTTGCCCCCCAGCTCACTCATGGATTTGCCCCCCAGCTCTCACATGGATTTGCCCCAGCTCTCACATGGATTTGCCCCCATCTCATGGATTTGCCCCAGCTCATGGATTTGCCCCATCTCATGGATTTGCCCCCAGCTCATGGATTTGCCCCCAGCTCACTCATGGATTTGCCCCCATCTCATGGATTTGCCCCCAGCTCATGGATTTGCCCCCAGCTCATGGATTTGCCCCCAGCCCTTACCTGGATATTGCCCCAGGCCCCAGCTCCGGCGGGGGTTGAGGGGACCGGGACCCAGATGCCGGGCAGCGCGGGAGCGCCTGCCCGGTCTTTAACAGTCCGTCCTGTTAGGTGATGCTGCGCAGCCGGTCACGTGGTCCGGCCAATCAGGTGGTACAGAGACGCCGTACCACCTGATTAGCCGGACCACGTGACCGGCTGCGCACGCCGCGCACGCCGCGCAGCCGCATCACCTAACAGGACGGACTGTTAAAGACCGGGCAGGCGCTCCCGCGCTGCCCGGCATCTGCGTCCCCTCAACCCCGGGCCAGTTTTAGGGGCGCAAATGCGCCCCTAACAAAACTGCGCCCGGGGCCACAGCCCCCCCAGCCCCCCCCACGCTACGCCACTGTCTGTGTTACACATAATACACACACAGAGGACACGATACAGGGAGTCTGGGATATACTGTCATGTCTGTGTTACACATAATACATAGAGGACACAATACAGGGAGTCTGGGCACAGTTGAGCTTTATCGTTGACCTCCTCGTGGTTCCTTTATACAGGCTTCACAGGTAAAGTGCAATCTACTAAACCTGGACTTTGGGTTGAATATTTTTGATGATCAGTACCGGGGCTGTTCTGAAATCCTAGAGGAGGACGTCATGCCCAACATATTACTCCTGGAGAAGTCATTGAACCCCCTGTTTGGGTTGGCGTGGAACCAAGCGGAGGTGCAGTGGAAACGTATAAAATCAGAATTCCGCCTTCCCACTGGGTTTAAGGATGAGTTTGCTGCAGCCATTAGAGTCTACACCACTGACTGGCCCAAGGAGAGGCCGATATACAAAGTGTTTAATGAGAACATCGGCACCGGGGGGAAATCCAGAGATCATTACATGTGGAGATTCCACTTCAAAGCTCTCCACTTCTACCTGACTCGGGCCCTGCAGCTCCTGAAGAAAAACTCCAGGAGGCGCCACCAAGCCTTCCGGGGGACGGATAATTCCTACGAGGTGTCGGAAGATCTCCTAAGGTTTGGGAGGTTCACTTCTTCGTCGTTGAACCTTGAAGTGGCCAAGGAGTATGAGGCGGGATTGCTATTCGAGATAACTACCTGCTTCGGGGTCGACATTCACAAAATGTCTTTTTTCCCCAAAGAGAAGGAGGTCCTGATCCCCGTGGCCGAAACGTTCAATTATATTGGGAAAAAAGGAGACATGTACGTGATGAACAGCACTTGCCAGCTGTGCAGCTACTTTAACTGTGCGCTCTTTGGAGGTAAGAGAACCTGAAGGCCAACACCGGCCACCCCTGAGCCTGTAATCTCTGTGTACGTTAAAGTATCTATAGCAGGGAAAATGTACACGATGTGCGGACACATAAACAGATTTAACGGATATGTTATGTAACAATTTACCCCCAATTTTTCTCCCCTTTGATTAGTGTGCCATTGCAAAGAAATCAGGAGGTCTCCGCTTCTTCATCCCCTGCTGCCACTGCTCTCCACAACAGGAGACTCTACAATAAATCCATACATAAGGGAATACTAATATAACACAGACATCAGGGAATAGGGCACAGAGAACACCAACACTCTGCATCTATAATTGTAGATACAGGGTGACTTAACAAAGGGAAGAGCAGGGAAACAATATAAAACATCAGGCCTGCATCTCTCAAATACATTTCTAGGCACATGTACTTCAAGTCCAAAGTGACGCACGTCACAACCAGCATGGTCAGCCCAATGGCACTTCTTATTACCATAGTTGAACCCACAAAACAATTCATCATATACATTGACAGGACCAAGAGAGGTCTTTTTTTCTTCTTCTGCCCAGCAACAATGGAACAGGGCCTCTTTTGGTACAGGATATGGCTGTTTACATTTCAAATTCCTACGTTTCAAGAGGATATTGCTAGCAAGCATTATAAGAACTAAAAGGGGGCATGTTAACTAAGAAATGTATTTGAATCACCATATATATATATTAATACAGGGAATTAAAAGATAATTATTTTACACACTGCTTGCTTTTCCATTGGCATGCTATTGCCGAAGCAGTGCATGCTGGGAATATCTGGTAACAGCTGGGATGGGAATCAAACACAATTTCTAACTCAGAAAGGTTTTGTTGCGGCTACACAACACAATCGTCTCATAAAAAGAAAACCAATAATGGACATTCTGTAACCAAGTAACATGTATTTTAAATGGCGCGGCACCCGCTGCTTGTACCAACGTACCTCTACCCAGGCAAACTATAATGGTATATTGTATAATTATTGCTTTTATTACAACATTATACGTTCGGGGTCGCACATTGATGTGTTAAATTCTATTTTATTATCTTATTCACACTATTAGAATTTATCTCAGTGCGTGAATCAAAACATATGATATAAATCAAACTTAACACAATCATTGTTTGAATCAGAGCGTATAATGTTTTTATATTAAATCATGCTATTATTATAATAAAATGTCACGTAACACAGGGATTGTTTTAATCAGAACATATGGTAATAATAGCATTAATAATACAGTATAATAGAATGTAACACAATCCTTGTTAATGCTCTTTTTTTTCTCTCTTTGCAGAGGAGAAACGCGCTGCTCCGCTTTGCAGCAACTCGGGTAAGAATTTAATTTAATCCACATGTTAAGAAACTTGTATATATTGATAAAGGGTTAATTTTATTGACCCTTGGCAGGATAGCGAGACAGAGACATTTAAAGGATTCTGATGCATTTTAGACCCAATTTAGACACAGCTTGAGCGAGAGAGAGAGAGAGATAAAAAAGAGAGACTGAAACAAAGATTATGATGAAACGTTTTCATTTTTTAGAATTTAAGGAAAGCGTATATTGAATCATATATACTGGCCTGGATTGAGAGTAACTTGGTTTGAGAGCGTTTTGCAAGAAAAACAACAGTTTTTGAAATAAATTTTGACTTGATATGCAAGCGATGTGAAAGTACGTACGCTTTGTCTGCCGAGCATCACGTCACAACTGAGGCCATGGTCACCTTTCCTCCCTGCGTCCGTCGCAGCATTCTGGCAGCTTGACAGGGAGGGCCACATGGTGTAACATACGTAATAGTATCGCACATTACATCGGATGTGCTGAAACCCTCCCAACAGATACAGGGTTATTTAAAGACACCGCGCGATCGGTGACCTTTCGTTCCCTGCACTTCGGGGCGATTCTAGTTCGCCAACCCTGCGGTGTATTCATCAAGCACTGCATGGCCCCCCGTAGTGCAGGGAAAACCCGCCGAACACGCACCGAAAACACACAAAAACCAAGCCAAACACGCCAGGAAAAATCCGACTAGCCGCCGATCACAGCGCAGAGCAGCAGCCGGAAAACCCGACACGCAGATGAATGAGGTGAAAAAAAAAAAGTGCGCTTGAATGTTTGAAATTTGAAACGCTGTTTGCAAAGAAACTACTGAACAAAAATGTCTGGAATTTACGTATAAAGATCCAATGAATGATAATAAAAAGGGCTGTTACAGAAAAATTAAAAAACACTTTTTTTTAAAAAAAGGAAAAGGAATTTTGCTGAAAAAATCTCAAACTGCTTAAAAGATCCTAAAAACTCTAAAAATAAAGAGACTTTTTGCTGCAGATTAAAATAATAAACGGTGTATTAGATGTTGAATTAAAACAGGAATAATTTTAACATTGAAGCCTATGGGATTCGCCTGATTAAATCTGCCGAATGAAACCACTGAACAGCAGGGCATTTCACTGACATTTCTCTGCTGTTCAGTGTCTCTGAATAGATTAACCATTGCTTCTCTATGGGGGATTTCACTGCCATTGAACAGGCACCGTACGGGCAGGCAGTTCACCAAAATTTGGCGAATTGCCTGCTCTCTGAATAGCCGAATGGCCCCGTTTGCTGAATTTAATTATTAATGATAAATGTCCTGCACAGTAACCCTCCTCCTCGCTTCTCCTCTTCCACCAGCCACGATTCTTCTCAAAGGCAATGTGCAGGTTAATTTGTTTTATTTTTACTTTATCCCCTTCACTGCGGATGACGTGTCCTCATTGACTCCCGCTATATGCGGAGGACGTGCCCCACACGTTATCTGCAAGCAGGAGCCCCGGCGGAGATACTCACCTCTCTGTCCAGGGTCTTGCGGCGGTCTGCCTTCAGGGAAGCCAGACGCTGACTATAGGCCGGCACCCGACGTAAATGACATCATCGTGCCTGCGCAATGACGTCATTTCCAGGCGACCGGGAGATTGCCTGAATGGGGATCCTTTTTCAGAAAAAAAACAGGCCCCGCTTTGAAGGGCAGTGTCTGCCCTTTAAAGCGGGGCATGGTTTTTAACCCTATAATTGCCAGTTCGCGATCGGCTCCGCTTGGCAGCCGATCGCAATCTAGCTCCGGTGGGGGCTGCCATCTTGGACCTCCGGGTCCCCCCTCGGCTCCTGACGTGTCGTCAGGAGCACGATGACATCAGATAGCCAGGGAATCCTTAGCTGCCCGGGGATTTCCCAAGGAAATCCCCTGGTGGAGATACGGGGATCATTTGAACCCCAATATCTCCAGAACCGTGGCAGTTAGGGAGTCATGCAGAGTGTCATTCGAAAGGTCATGACCATGTTCAACGTAAAACAAAATTAAAAATAATTTAAAAAAATGAAAAAAATAATAAAATAAAAAACTTGCTTTTTTTGTGTTATTTTTATTAATGCAGCAATATTGTTCACATTTCAATTATAAAAAAATGACGTAATTCCCCACAAAAAATGTAACGAGTCCCCATTTCTAATTTTTCTACAAGCGCACCCCATAGAAAATATAACCGCAAACGTTCACGTGAAAAAATGTGGAAAAAAAAACACTTTACACACTGCAGATGATTGAAAATTCTAATTTTATTGCATTTTTTGTTATAATATACAGACAGGACATGACGTGTGTGTGTATATATTTATAGAATAATGATATATTATGAATCTGCCGAGACTGCTGGAAAGAACGATATATAATATGTCTGGGTCATGTAATAAAACGTGGCTTCTAAACGCGTTTAAACATGATGAGTGAAAGCAGTAAAAATGAGCTCAGCACAGAGGCGGGAAATGCCTCAGCAGTGAAGGGGTTAAACTGTACATTATTTTGTATTACTGTTATCATGTTCATATGAATAAATAGAACCAATGGTCCAGAGTTTCCATTATTTCTTATGGGGAGATTCGCTTTAAGAGTGCTTTGGATTACAAGCTTCCTGAACGAATTTTGCTCGCAATCCAAGGTATTACTGCATATATATATATTATATACTGTATATATCCAGGCTTTGTTTGCATTTCACTTTTCTTTAAAGAATTAATCCTCCCGTATTTATGTATTTGATTTTTTTAGTCGTATGAAGAAGCTGCTCGCTCTGAACAGCCAGGAAGATGATATTTCATAGAGGGTTCAGAGGTGGCCAGAAAATGAATAAAGGTCATGAGAGATGAAGGGCCGGTGCAGAGTGATCCCGGGCGACCTGTTCCTTAGCAGGATTGAACAAAGGAAGAGATCATCATCTCTGGAGACGAAGAAAACGTAACTTCTGTCTCTGTATTTTCACATGAGACAAGACGGGTTATTCAGAGAGCACCCTACACACTACTCTCTCGTTCCCCGCACTTCCCTGCACTTCAGGGAATCAAACTTCCCCACCCTACGGTGAATTCAACGCAGGGTTACCGGAGTGCAGGGAAAACCTGCCGAAAACCCCCCGGAACTGCCAGAAAAAGCAGACGAGCCGCCGATCACAGCGCAGAGCAGCCGCCAGAAAAAAACGACAAGCTGACGAATGGGGTTAAAAAAAAACCCAACAAAACAGTACACTTGAAAGTGTCAAAATTGAAACACTGTTTGCAAAGAAACTACTGAACGAAAATGTCTGGAATTTCGATAGAAGATCCTATGAATGATAATAAAAAGGTCTGTTACAGGAATATGAAAAAATTCTTTAAAAGAAACACAGAAAAAAAATTAGCTGAAAAAATGCGTAAAAGATCCTAAAAAAAATAAAGAGACTTTTTGCTGCAGATTAAAATAATAAATGGTTTATTAGATATTGGATTGAAACGGGAATATTTTTAACATTGAAGCCTATGGGATTCGCCTGAATAAACCTGTCGAATGAAACCACTGAACATCAGGGCATTTCACTGACATTTCTCTGCTGTTCAATGTGAATAGATTAACCATTGCTTCTCTATGTGGGATTTCACTGCCGCCGAACAGGCACCGTATTTCACTGCCGCCGAACAGGCACCGTATTTCACTGCCGAAGAACAGGCACCGTATTTCACTGCCGCTGAACAGCACCATATTTCACTGCCGCCAAACAGCACTGTATTTCACTGCTGCCGAACAGGCACCGTATTTCACTGCCGCCGAACAGGCACCGTATTTCACTGCCGCTGAACAGCTCCATATTTCACTGCCGCCGAACAGCACCGTATTTCACTGCCGCCGAACAGGCACCGTATTTCACTGCCGCTGAACAGGCACCGTATTTCACTGCTGCCGAACAGGCACCGTATTTCACTGCTGCCGAACAGGCACCGTATTTCACTGCTGCTGAACAGGCACCGTATTTCACTGGCAATTCACCAAAATTTGGCGAACTGCCTGATCTCTGAATAACTGAGTGGCCACGAAATGTCACCGTGCGCTGAATTTCAGTGTCCAGTTACATTTCGGGGCCAGATCGTCTCTCTCTGAATAACCGCTATGGTACAGCATGTGATACTGTTTGGTTTTACCTTTGAAGGAAACAGGACTTTCACAAAAAACAAAACAAATGTGCTGTTTTAAATTAATATTCAAAAACCCTGACAGTTGGCTTTTGGGCCTGTTTAGGGATATTTCGGTGACTTCGGTTAACTTTGAGTGATGTGAGAGGCAGCTTGAAAAATTTAGTTTGAAATAGAAAACATTGAAAAAATTACGCGTTTGGTTTTTTTTTGGCTCGTGTTTTGTAATTTGTTTTTTTGGGGAAAAAAATAATTAATTTTGACTGAGTTTAGCCATACCAACGTCTTATTAATCTACTGTTCTGTGTTAACCCTTTATTAACCAACATTCCCTTTCAATGTTGGCCCCTTAGTATGACCTGACCAGACCACCCTTACAAACGGCTTTTATCCTACCCAATATTAACATCCTTATTAACCCATTCTGTGCCAGTTAATACTAGTCTCATTAATTTGGGCGCAGAATGGATTATTATTTGCCACTGCTGCATTCCATGATACCCCTATCAGTATTCCTTCCCACAAGGGGTTACCTGGGCTTGGTGGCTCAAATGGAGAAAAGGGTTGACTGAGACCGTTATATTTTTGCTTCTATGCTGTTTACAGCTTAATGCAGCAATATGAAAGGAATGTTTATACCTTCTGAAAAGCATAATAAAAAGATAACTATACCAAGCCACAAAATTTCCACTCGCCTGCTCGCATTTGGCGAGTGGAAATTAAGTGAGGGCGAGTGCACATGCAGGCAGCATGATAAATTATTATAGCTGACTCTGAGACAAGTGTGGATACATGGTCAGGCCGGGCCGGCCCTGCTGGGGTCTGATGTCTGGGTATACATGTATCTGGGATCTGTTGTAACTGTAAATGAGGTCTGAGTATTAAACGTTGATGTCATTTATTTTTGTAACTTCTGAATTAAACAATTAATTGTCATTTCATAAGATAATTTAAGAGGGTGTGTTTAGGGGCAGAGTTAAGGGCAGGGTAGGGGTTAGGCGAGGCAACTGGTGGTGAGTAACTCTTAACACCTGGCTAGTAGCTCGGGACTTGAAATTTTGAGCCCTGAACTATACTATGATGCACATTAACAAAATGCCATGTGTGCCAAGCATCTGCTGCGCTTCAACATCAGGTCCAGAACACCGAAAAAAGAGAGTGTGGTAGACACCGGCTACCAAATAACCTTTATTAAACAAAATACAATGTAAACACACAATGAATTAAAACACATATAAATTGGTGGAATGAGAACCTCCTTGAACCACTAATAGCTCGCCCCTTTTGGGGAAATAACCCGATAGAGTTATATGTTTGAACAGATCTAAATGATAGTAATGGTAATGGTAGTGGGCAATAATTATGGATGATCAAAGATAGCAATTGGAACCTAGAAACGCCGTCAATGTATAGATAAAGTGTGCCACTAAGTAGCATTTAGATTGAAGGAGACAGGTGTATGAGTAGCAAGGTATAAATAAGGAAAATGGATTGCCATCAAATATTACCGTGCATTGAATCAAATGCAAAATAGCAGAATGGATAGCAGGACAGATAATTATAACCTGATTCACATTCTAAGTCCATAGCTTCCAAAAAATACAAGCCAACATTAAATAGCACATTTAGCCACTGCGAGACGGCGTCATAGGTAGCTATGCTACAAAATTCTAAATAATCATGAGCAAGAAGGATAGTGGAATGGTGAATTCCCAATTAAATGGATAATTTCCCTGGTATAAGGTAACAATGAATTCCCTGATACTAAGTTGTAACGAATTCCCTGGTATGAAGTCACAATGAAAACACTGATATAAAAATCAGATTACAGTGCAGAAATTCGAAAATAAAATAATTGCAACCTAACAGAATAAATAGCAGGGCGGAATATCAATTGTTATTATAAAGCCACAACCTCCAATACCTGCCAGCAATTAATTGCACATATAGCCGCTGCAGGGCGACGTACTAGATAGCTATGCTGAAGGGTTCTAGGTAGTCACAAGCAGGGACGATAGTGAGATAATGAATACACAAGATTGGTTAAATACCTAGGTATAAGGACATAATAGCATCCTGGTTCAAGAATCACAATAAATTCCCTATTATAAAGTCACAGTTGGTTCCCTAATAAAAAACGCATAGCAGTTCTATAGAGTAATTCAAAGATGGACCAAATGCTGCTGAGTTTGTAAAAGGGTGCAACAACAAGGCAATTTGATATTAAATTGTTAAGCTAGCTAGAAATTAATTAGCAACACAAGCCAGCCAAGCTCTCAATGTTGAGAATCAACAGTGAAACAGCAGAGCACACATTGCCCAATATCGCGGTTATCAAAGGCTGCACCTAGATTTAACCATTTAGCAAAAAAATCGAGGGAGTGCAAAGAGGATGAACAATATAAACTATAAGCACACTATAAGAACACAACTGCTTGCAGGACATAGAGGATCTCAATGGCAGCTCCTTCTTCAGCTGCACCATGCTCTGCTCATGAAAATTGTCCCTGCGTGTACTGGCAGACCGCAGCTACGGCGGGAGAACTCTGAATGATCAGATTATTGGTAAAGCACAGTTAACCAGCACATATTACATAGGTGGCATGCTGGGCAACCCATATCGGACTGGGGGTTCGCAATGACAGGCGGAGCGGCCGCTGGATCACAGGCTGTGCCCATCACACTCACTCTCTACAAAACATTGCTGAGCATGGTCTGTCCTCCTGCTGCTCGGGTGACGCTTGAGAGACCCCACATGGCAATGCTCTGCACTCTGGCACATGCTCTGTTTGTCACTGAGAATCAGGCACCTCCATCAATAACACACCGCAGGCCCAGACACCCACTGATACCCATAAATAGGGGGTTATTTCCATTCCCTGTGCTTCGGGGGAATAAATTTACCTACCCTGCAGTGAATTCAGCATTCACCGCAGGGAACAGACCTGAAAATCTGCCGAAAAACGCATCCAATACAATTCAAGGAATCGGGTCACTCGACTCGCTGCAGAAAAACACATCAAACTCGTCCGTAAAAAAAAGCCAACCCGCCGAACACAGCGCAGACCAGCCGCTGGAAAAAGCCGACAAGCTGAAGAATGGGGTAAAAAATAAATAAAATTGTCAAAAATAGCCCGAAAAATAACTAAAAGATCCTAAAAAAAAGCAATACAGAAACTGACTTTTTTGCTGCAGATTAAAACAATAAATGGTTTATTAGATATTGGATTAAAACAGGATATTTTTAACTTTGAAGGAGCAGAATCTGTTGCCTTAGTTGAGTTAGTGCAGCAGCATTGTGTGTGTTTATATGTTAAAGCATATATTGCCTCTGCCGGAGAACAGAGAAAAAAATACATTTTTATTCACTTTTATTCAGTTGTTTATTTTTACACATTACATGGTCATGTTTGTATCATTGTAAAGACCAGACTCTGACCTTTCCAATGACACCTCACATATCCTTGTGCGCTGTACAATTCAGAGATGCAGGTTCCAAAGTCCCCCTGCCTCTCCTCACTGCAGCACCACGGCCTAGGCCGTCGAAGAAACAATGCGATGCATCATCAGCCCCACACTTGCTGGCAGTGAGGGAAATGAGAAGGTGAGTTAGCGCAGCATCACTGTGCACTTTATAACTGTAAACTGAATAATAAAGCAGCATTAAAAAAAAAAAAGAGAAAAACATGTTATTTTATTTTTACATAAATCTAACCTGGTTATGTTTGGTATCACTAGAAAGAACATAATCTGACCAAACCAATGATACCTCATATGTCCCTCTAGCTCTTAGGGCTCTAGAGATACAGGGCTCTCAATGATTGTAAATTATTTAATTTTTTTTACAAAAAGAAAATACTTTGCAGAGTAAAGCGCCCCCTTGTTGCAGGCACCTGTAGGAACATGCCTACTTTGCCTAGTTATAAACCCGGCCCTGTGCCTACATCACTCAGATAAACGTAAACACACACAGCTATATATACACATGAGATGCTTATATATGCACAGATATACACACACATAGGCTTGGACATACAGTATACACACACTATAGAGGTGTATAGATGTTGAGGGTATCCAGAAAATAGCCTTGTGAAGTCAACACCAGAGGTTAGATATATAGAAGTTAACCCCTTCACGTCTGAGTCATTTCCCCTCCTATGTGCTTAGGTGAATTTAACCATTTTTTTGCTCATGACATTTAAACCATGTCTGGAGTCCTGCTTTATTGCAGGTCCCACACAAATTGTATATCGTTTTTTTCAGCAGATTCAAAATATACCATTAATATGTGTATATGTTGTCACATCACATCAATATCTGACTTTCTAATGACACCTTACTTGACCACACAGGTCGTATGCAAACTGGGATACGGGGGGGGGGTTAAGATCCGAAAGTGCGTTGTACCTCCTAATAATCCCATTGCAGTTCAGGGGAGGCCAATGTCCCCCGTGCCCCCTCCCTGGTTCTGCCAGGGGCCTTCACAGGGTTAAGGAATATTTTTCTCAGGGTATTGGTAACCTCTGCGTACATAAATCGCACTGCCATGTCAGTGAAGTCTAGCAAGCATAACGCAAAATCGATGGACACGCGATGTAACGCGCTCATTGTGTAGAAGAGTATAAGAACCGCCCCATACAGGGTGAGCTGGAGAATTCCAACTGCCTGGTCCTGCACTGTATTAGGGAGCAGTGGAAAGCGGTGCTGTAAATAAACCCAATCTTTATA
This sequence comes from Leptobrachium leishanense, assembly GCA_009667805.1. Classification (NCBI taxonomy): domain Eukaryota; kingdom Metazoa; phylum Chordata; class Amphibia; order Anura; family Megophryidae; genus Leptobrachium; species Leptobrachium leishanense. The sequence goes on along the minus strand of CM019064.1, from coordinate 467,193,604 downwards.
AACATAATCACACGCATTGTCACAATATTGCAGTAGCAAAATACCAAAAAACAGCGCTATATATAAAGCGCCCAGGGCTATGAGAATGGCAACCTGCAGGGCAAAAAACAGGAGCTTACACACTGGAATGCCCACACAGCACAGCACGCATAGGAACACATGGATATAAAAAGAAACCGCATCAAGTATACTTAACAAAAGCAAACGTAAAGCATCAACAATAAACAAAACCGCATTATATAGTAAGATACAAAATCCACACAGCAGAAAAATGACGATGACACAAAGTGCAAAGGGAACGGTCTCCTCTGATCTCCTTCCATCGCGGTGAACAATGATTCTTTGCGCCGTCTCCTTGTCGCCTGTAAATGATACAAACATTGTATCAGAGTCGTGTAATAACTTCACACTGAGAGGACGTCACTGGGGGGGGGGTATAATTGTGTGATGTGCCCAGAGCTGGACACGTGGACGTTCAGAGACATTGTAAATGTACATCGCCGTACTACATGGAGTGACATATACTGCGCTGGGACGAGATGATCAAGAAAACAGAACCTTTAATAATAAATAAAATAAGCAGTTGGTTAATAGGGGGTTATTCAGAGAGCGCCGATATGTCGCCGACATTTTGGTGTTGTCTCGTTCCCCGCACTTCAGGGAAGCAAATTTCCCCACCCTGTGGTGACGTCAGCATTCACCGCAGGGTCCCCGGAGTGCAGGGAAAACCCGCCGCAAACCCTACGAACACCCGCTGAAAACCTGCCGGATCCGCCGCAAAAAACACGTCGGAAAAAGCCGACGAGCCACCGAACACAACGCAGACCGGACACCGAACACAGCGCAGACCGGACACCGAACACAGCACAGAGCAGCCGCCGGACAAAGCCGACAAACTGACGAATGGGGTAAAAAAAAAACACAATACGTTTGAAAGTGTCGAAATTGAAATGCTGTTTGCAAGAAAACTACTAAACGAAAATGTCTGACATTTACACATAAGATCCAATGAATGATAATAAAAAGGTCTGTTACAGAAACAAAACACAGAAAAAATTTACGAAAAATCCAGAAAAATGCCTAAAAGATCCTAAAAAAAATCTATAAATAAAGAGACTTTTTGCTGCAGATTAAAATAAATGGTTTATTAGATATTGATTAAAACGGGAATATTTTTAACATTGGAGCCTATGGGATTCGCCTGAATAAACCTGCCGAATGAAACCACTGAACATCAGGGCATTTCACTGACATTTCTCTTCTGTTCAATGTGAATAGATTAACCATCGCTTCTCTATGGGGGATTTCACTGCCGCCAAGGCCCGCCTAGGGTGCAGCCGAGACCTCTCCGCAGGCCACTGTCACTGATCTATCACGCTACGCGCTTGATCTGGGCGCAGCGTGATCATGGAAGACAGCTCGCGGTGGCTGTCCAATAGAGAGTGAGGGAAGCGGGGATAACCCTGCCCCCTCAGCATGGACAGCCACCGCGAGCTGTCTTCCATGATCACGCTGCGCCCAGAGCATGCGCGCAGCGTGATAGATTAGTGACAGCAGCGTGCAGAGGCAGGCCAGCGGGGCGCACGCGACTGCCGGCAGGATCTTCTCGGGGGGAGCAGACAGGAGGTGAGAGCTGGGGGCAAATATACCCATGAGAGCTGGGGCAAATATACCCATGAGAGCTGGGGGCAAATATACCCATATGAGCTGGGGCAAATATACCCATATGAGCTGGGGGCAAACAAATATACCCATATGAGCGGGGGGCAAATATACCTATATGAGTTGGGGCAAATATAACCATGTGTGAGCTGGGGGCAAATATACCCATATGAGCTGGGGGCAAATATAACCATGTGTGAGCTGGTCTGGGGCAATATATTCATGTGTGAGCTGGTCTGGGGCAATATATCCATGTGTGAGCTGCTGGGGCAATATATCCATGTGTGAGCTGGTCTGGGGCAATATATCCATGTGTGAGCTGGTCTGGGGGCAATATATCCATGTGTGTGAGCTAGTCTGGGGCAATATATCCATGCGTGAGCTGGTCTGGGGCAATATATCCATGTGTGAGCTGGTCTGGGGGCAATATATCCATGTGTGAGCTGGGGGAAAATATACCCATGTGAGAGCTGGGGCAATATATCCATGTGAGAGCCGGGGCAAATATACCCATGTGAGAGCTGGGGGCAATATATCCATGTGAGCTGGGGGCAATATATTATATCCATCTTTTTGGTGGGGCGCAAGTAGCTGGTCTTGCCTGGAGCGCAAAATAGTCTAGCACCGGCCCTGACTGCCGCTGAACAGCCACCATATTTCACTGCCGCCAGACACCGTATTTCACTGCCGCCGAACAGGCTCCGTATTTCACTGGCAATTCACCAAAATTTGGGAACTGCCTGCTCTCTGAATAGCCGAATGGGCTCGAAATGTAACTGTACTCTTAATTTCAGTGTCCGGTTACATTTCGGGGCCAGATTGTCTCTCTCTCTGAATAACTCCTAAAGACTGGCTGACGATCTCAGAGACACTGACAAAGACATTCGTCTTTCAAAGTATACAAAATTCTTTGCACTCCACTATAATGTATCCTTAAAGATTTTAACAACATCAAAGGGGGTTATTAAGCGCAGCGAATTTTACCGAACAGTGAATTTCCCCATACAGTGACATTTCGGGCCATTCGGCTGTTCAGAGGGCAGGCAGTTTACCAAATATTGGCGAATTGCCTGCAGGTACGGTGCCTGTTCGGCTGCAGTGAAATACGGTGCCTGTTCGGTGGCAGTAAAATATGGTACCTGTTCAGTGGCAGTGAAATACGGTGCCTGCTTGAGGGCAGTGAAATACGGTGCCTGTTCGGCAGCAGCGAAATACGGTGCCTGTTCGGCGGCAGTGAAATACGGTGCTGTTTGGCGGCAGTGAAATCCCCCATAGAGAAGCAATGGTTAATCTATTCACATTGAACAGCAGAGAAATGTCAGTGAAATGCCCTGATGTTCAGTGGTTTCATTCAGCAGGTTTAATCAGGCGAATCCCATAGGTTCCAATGTAAAAAATATTCTTGTTTTAATCCAATATCTAATAAACTGTTTATTACTTTAATCTGCAGCAAAAAGTCTCTTTATTTATTGATTTTTTTAGGCATTTTTCTTGGTTTTTTTCCAGTGAAACCTTTGATTCCGATTTTTTTTTTGATCATAACGTTGTATGTATTTGCACTTTTTTCCTGTTCTTTGATAACACATTACGGAGTTGATACTCGTCTTTTAACTCTTTCCATAATTCTCGTTGGTACCCGAGGCGGTCAGAATGGTTATAACCACGGCGAAACGTGTTTTGGCAACTTTAATAGGACTTTACAAGGTACACAAAGTCATCCTGGGGAAGAAAGAGGTTTTGACCTGAAATACTGACCTTTGGGTACGTTGTTGTGCCCGTCTGGCTGATACCGGACGAACTCCTCTACTTCCCACAATGAGTCTTGTAAAATCTCATCTGAATCTATAAAAACGCAAGAATCAAAGCAGGTAAGAGTTATTATTACTGGACGCGCGCTCGACAGATCAGAGAGTTCTAGGTTTCCTGTTGTTTGGGTTGAAGCGGAAGGACCTGCTGGTCATGAATGACACAATGGAAATAATGTATCACTGTATTTACTATCCAGGCCTGGAGAGAGGGGGATGGGTCATATTTTACCATAAAGTATATATGAAGAGATAATGAAGGTGATTGGTGGCTCCTTCCTGTGATGGATGAAGGTGTGAACAGGCGCGAGGGTCTGGGCGCAGGGCCGGATTAAGATCTCTATGGGCCTGGAGCTGAAGATTTTGGTGGCTTTTTTTGGAATTTAGTGAAATGAAAGCATATTTTAGGTTATAGTGCAGATACGGCTATATCTAACCAGGCAGATACTGGTATTTACATTCAGATTTCAATCATTTAAAGCATGTAAAATAATTTTTTCACATTTTATCATCCAAACCTTTAAAGTTATATATTCTATAGGGAATTCTTGTTAATTTTTTTAAAATGGGATCCTGTTACTGCATTTTTCTGAGAAAATATACAATTTTAACCAAAAAAATGAAATATTTCCCTTGTGTTTTTTGAATAATATGCCAATGTACCAATGTATAATATGACAATGATCTTGCTCCCAGCGTGGGAATTGAGAAGGTGAGTAATGGCAGTGGTATTGCTCATTTTATAAGTGACAAATGGACAATGCCATTGCATTGGACCTAAAAATAAAAAGATAAAAAGTTTTTGGTTTTCCTTTTAGATTTTACATGGTCAGGTTTGGTATTAATGCAAAGGCCAGACGCTGACCTGTCCAATGACACCTCCCTTGACCTTGAAAGGTGTAAAGATTAGTAACGCAGGGTTCCAAAGTCACTCCCCCAGTGCACTTTGCTGCAGTGCGGTGGCTTAGGTTTTTGGTGTAACAATACGTAATAATGGATTGTGTCATCACCTCCACACTTGAGATGGTGAGTTAGTGCAGCATCATTGTTCACTTTATAATTGAAAAGTGGAAAGTATTGCTGTGTTAGAAAGAAAAAATAAAGTAATACTTATTATTTTATTTTTATTGTTACATAAAACCTGGTCATGTTTGGTATCATTGGAATGGCCATACTCTGGCCTTTCCAGTGATACCTCATATGACCCTGTAGCTGCTATGGTGTTGGAGATAATGGGGACCACATGTTCATAAATGCAGACATTGTTATTTTTCTCTGGGCCTATTCTGGGGCATGGGCCTGGAGCTGCTGCTCCATCTGCCCCTATGTTAATCCGGCCCTGTCTGGGCGGCACCAGGTGGACTGACCTCTCTGTAACCAGATGGGACAGGAGGACTGTGACGCTGGACTTCTCATGCTCTTACAGTGGGGAGTGTGACCAGGGCCGGATTTGCACCTCAGGAGCCTGTAGGCACAGAAATGTGGAGCGCCCCTACCCCAGCCCCAAACAAAAAAAAAGAAACATGTCAAAATTACTATTTACATTTTCATTTTGAGGCAAAAAAAAACAAACAAAAAAAATTAATTTAAAAAAAACAGAAAAACTGTTTTTCTCGGCGCTCAGATCAAAAGACGAGGCAGAATCTGTTGCCTTAGTTGAGTTAGTTACAGTTACAAGTATTTATAAAGTGCCAACAGGTTCCGTAGAGCTGTACAATGGGAGAAACAGAATAACAAATATCCATATATGTTACACACACGGAACAGAAGGAGGGAGGAGCCTGCTCAAGAGCTTACAATCTAAGAGGAGAGGGGTGACACACTAGGTGTGTGGGAGGATGAGCAAGAAATGAACAATGGGGGATTATGGCGTGAGATGATAGGCTTCTCTAAAGTAATGCGTTTTCAGAGACTTCTTGAAGGACTGGCGAGACGAAGAGAGAGACTGATGTTGCGGGGGAGGGAGTTCCACAGAAAGGGGGCAACTTGGGGGGGCAACTACCGGATATGGTGTGAGGGGTTGGGGTCAAGTGGACAGGTGGTCTGGCAGGAGGACATGAGAACTGCAGAGACATAGCAGAAGAGGGGGCAGAGAGTGAGGGAGTCAGTGGGTAGAATGGTTAAAGGAGGAGGAGGGCAGTGAATGCAGCAGCATTGATTGTTTTATTTGTAAAAGCATATATTGCCTCTGCTGTAGAACAGAAAAAAAATATTTTGCATTTACTTTATTCATTTCTTTATTTTTACACATTACATGGTCATGTTTGTATCATTGTAAAGACCAGACTTTGACCTTTCCAAAGACACCTCACTTAACCTTGTGTGGTGTATAATTCAGAGATTCAGGGTTGCAAAGTCCTCCTGTGTCTGCTCACTGCAGCGCCACGGCCTAGGTTGTGAATGAAACAATGCGTTGCATCAAATACACACTTGCTGGTAGTGTGGAAAATGAGAAGGTGAGTTAGCGCAGCATCACTGCACTTTATAATTGTAACTAAATAATAGTGCTGTGTTAGGAAAAAACAAAACAAAATAGATATTTAAATTTTATATAACTCTAACCCGGTTATATTTGGTATCACTGGAATGGCTACAATCTGGCCTTTCCAATGATACCTCATATGTCCTGCTAGCTCTTAGGACTCCAGAGATAAGTGGTCTCAATTATTGCAAAAAAGAAAATATATATTTTGTTTTCTTTTTTACAATAATTTAGACCACTTATCTCTGGAGTCCTCAGAGCCAGCAGAACATATGAGGTATCACTGGAAAGGTCAGATTGTAGCCATTCCAGTGATACCAATTATAACCGGGTTAGAGTTATATAAAATTTAAATATCTATTAATTATTTTATTTTTTATTTATTTTTCCCCACACAGAGCAAAGCGCCACCTTGTGGCAGGCGCCTGTAGGAACATGCCTACTCTGCCTAATTATAAATCCAGCCCTGAGTGTGACCCTCACCAAGTATAGGAAGTGGAACCCCCAAGGACCCCGCTCCTCGATCTGTCAGAGGGGTTTTAGGAATGTTTCACAGAACATTATAAGGCTCACTTTTCATACCTGGACTCTCTTGTGCTGCAACAAACCCAAAGCAGAACCACAGGACCCAGAGAGCAGCCATGGAGGATCAATACCTGTAACGAGAGTCGAGGGTCCATAAATGGGAATCATCTATTACATGTGCAATATCCTGAATAATCATCCACAGGCAAAGCACACACAGACACAGACATGTACAACACACATACATTCAGACACACTTACATACATGCAAAACATGAACACAGACAAAATCTGACACAGACATACGAAAATTACAGAAGGAGTTATTTACAATAACCAAAGGGAACAAAATAAATGGACATATGGTGGAAAGAAGAGGTGTAGAGGGCCCTGCTCATAGGAGCTTACAGTCTAGAGGGATTGGGGGGTTGAGAGGAAGACAAGAGGAGTTTTAATGGACGGCAAGATCATTGGAGCCAGTGGTTTGGGAATGGTGGGGCCATAGAAGCGGCTTCGATCATGTGTAAGTAGGTGAGCAGAGGGATGAGTTGCATCAGTGATGTGGTACAATAATCTGAAGAGATGGGTTTTGAGGGATTTCCTGAAGATCAGGGGAGAGTTTGATAGAGCGAGGCAAGTCATTCCACAGGACCGGAGCTGCCCTTGTGCAGTCTTGGAGGTGAGAGTTGGCCGTGCGCATGTAGACTGATGACAGGCAGAGATCACCCAACAACCTCAGTTGTCTAGATGGGATGTGCTTGGGGAGTAATGAAGACATATAGGGAAGGGATGAGTTATTGGGCGATTTGAATGTGAGCATCAATATTTTAAACTGTATCCTGAAATGTACAGGAAGCCAATGGAGGGACCGGCAGAGGGGGGAGGTACAGGAAGCCAATGGAGGGACCGGCAGGGGAGGGGGGGTACGAGAGGTGCGTCTGGTGAGAAAAATAAGCCTGGCCCCTGCATTCATTACAGATTGTAAAGGGGCGATACGGGAGTTGGGGCCAATAAGCAGCGAGTTGCAGTAATAAAGCCAAGAAATGACAAGAGCATGATCCAGTACCTTCATGGAATCTTGTGTCAGAAAGGGGCAGATGCGGGCGATGTTCTTGAGTTGAAAGTAACAGAATTTGGTCATTGTCTGGATGTGGGAAGAGAACATTAGGTCAGAATCAAAAGTGACACTGCGGCAGCGAGCTTGAGGCGTCGGCTAATGAGCGTCCATTTACTCGTAGAGAGATAGGTGGCATTGGGTTCTTCTTGGAGGGAGGAATGACGAGAATTTCAGTTTTGGTAAAATTGAGTTTAAGGAAGCAGGAAGACATCCCATTCGAAGACAGCAGAGAGACGGTCAGTGACTCGTTCCAGGAGACCTGGAGAGAGGTTGGGGAGGAGAGGTATATGTGAGTGTCTCAGCATATAGGTGGGGCTGGAATCCAAAGGAGCTGATCAGTTTGTCTAGAGAGACCGTGTAGATCGAAAAGAGTAGAGGGCCCAGTACTGAATCTTGGAGCCCCCAACAGAGACAGGCTGCCGGGAGGAGGTACTTCCAGCAAAATGAGACACTAAACGATCGTTGGGACAGGTAGGAAGCGAAACATGAAAGAACAGCACCTCGAAGGCCTATATCACTAAGAGTTTGAAGGAGGATTGAGTGGTCAACTGTATCAAAGGCGTCAGAGAGGTCAATAAGGATCAGCAGTGAGTAGCACCCAATAGTAGGGTTGCACCGATACCGATACTAGTATCGATATCGGTGCCGATACCGGGTACTGCAGGAGTACTTGGTACTCGTGCAGTACCCCCGATATTTTTTCCCGATACCAGAAGCCGGCATTAAGCCGGCTTGCCGGTATCCTAGGGGCTGCGGCGGCTGTCCGAATGCTCTATCTGCATTGGGACAGGCCCTGCAGCTGCTCTCCGCCCTTTGTTTATACTTACCTTCCTGGGCGCCGCCGGGAAAGTCTTCGTGCGCGCGCGCTCCTTGGAAGGACCCCAGCCGTGACCACGTGGGACCATGTGATCGCGGCTGGGGTCCTTCCAACGAGCGCGCGGAAACTTTCCCAGCGTCGCTGAAGGAAGGTAAGTATTAAACAAAGTGAGCAGCTGCAGGGCCTGTCCGAATGCAGATAGAGCATTCAGACAGGCCCTGCAGCTGCTCTCCGCTCATACTTACCTTCCTTCAGCGACGCCGGGAAAGTTCCCGCGCGCGCGCTCGTTGGAAGGACCCCAGCCGCGATCACATGGTCCCACGTGGTCGCGGCTGGGGTCCTTCCAAGGAGCGCGCGCGCGCGAAGACTTTACCGGCGGCGCTGAAGGAAGGTAAGTATGAGCGGAGAGGTGGGGGGCATATCCATGAGCAGGGGGGGCATATCCATGAGCAGGGGGGGCATATCCATGAGCTGGGGGGCATATCCATGAGCAGGGGGGCATATCCATGAGCAAGGGGGCATATCCATGAGCAAGGGGGGTCATATCCATGAGAAAGGGGGGCATATCCATGAGCAAGGGGGGCATATCCATGAGCTGGGGGGGCATTTCCATGAGCAAGGGGGGCATATCCATGAGCAAGGGGGCATATCCATGAGCAGGGGGGCATATCCATGAGCAAGGGGGGCATATCCATGAGCAAGGGGGGCATATCCATGAGCAGGGGGGCATATCCATGAGCAGGGGGGCATATCCATGAGCAAGGGGGGCATATCCATGAGCTGGGGGGCATATCCATGAGCAAGGGGGCATATCCATGAGCTGGGGGGCATATCCATGAGCAAGGGGGCATATCCATGAGCAAGGGGGGTCATATCCATGAGCAAGGGGGGCATATCCATGAGCAAGGGGGGCATATCCATGAGCTGGGGGGCATATCCATGAGCAAGGGGGGCATATCCATGAGCAGGGGGGCATATCCATGAGCAAGGGGGGCATATCCATGAGCAAGGGGGGTCATATCCATGAGCAAGGGGGGCATATCCATGAGCAAGGGGGGCATATCCATGAGCAAGGGGGCATATCCATGAGCTGGGGGGGAATATCCATGAGCAAGGGGGGCATATCCATGAGCAAGGGGGGCATATCCATGAGCAAGGGGGGCATATCCATGAGCAAGGGGGGCATATCCATGAGCTGGGGGGCATATCCATGAGCAAGGGGGGCATATCCATGAGCAGGGGGGCATATCCATGAGCAAGGGGGGCATATCCATGAGCAGGGGGCATATCCATGAGCAGGGGGGCATATCCATGAGCAGGGGGGCATATCCATGAGAAAGGGGGGCATATCCATGAGCAGGGGGGCATATCCATGAGCAAGGGGGCATATCCATGAGCAGGGGGGCATATCCATGAGCAGGGGGGGCATATCCATGAGCAGGGGGGGCATATCCATGAGCAGGGGGCATATCCATGAGCTGGGGGGGCAATTATCCATGAGCTGGGGGGGCAATTATCCATGAGCTGGGGTCAGGATATCCATGAGCTGGGGCAATATCCATGAGCTGGGGGGTCAGGATATCCATGAGCTGGGGCAAATCCATGAGACCTGGGGGCTTTATAGGAGGTCTGTTCTTATTGGAAAGCGTCACATGACATAAAATAAAAGTATCGGTAATTGGTATCGGTGAGTACTTGAACAAAAGTATCTGTACTCGTACTCGGTCTTAAAAAAGTGGTATCGGTGCATCCCTACCCAATAGATTTAGTGGTTACAAGGTCATTGGTCAGTATTACAAGAGCCGATTCTGTCGAGTGCAGTGAATGAAAGCCAGATTGCAGAGGGTCCAGGAGAGAGCGGGTGTCGAGGTAGTCATTCAGACGGGCACAAGCTTTGAGGAGTTTGGAGGCAAAAGGAGCAGGGACATGGGGCGGTAGTTGGAGACACACACAGACACAGACATTCACATACAGAGACAAGAGAGAAACATGTCACTGTGTACACGTAACTGTATACCTGACCCCTGGAGCTTGCAATTTAATGCTTCCTCAATGGTGATTTTCTTGCTGTTTTGCATGTCACGTTGCTGCTGATTTATTTCATCTTGGTCGCTTTATTGGTCGGATTGGGTTTTGCGTCTCCAGTCCTCCGCTAGTCAGTGTTTCCAGGCGATATGAATATACACGTACACGTCTTACCTTGTTATCCGGAGAGCGACGGGCTCCTTGTCTTCCCTTGGCTTTAATTAAATCAATGACCGGCTTATCATTAATACTCTAGCGTTTAGTCATTAAGGCTCTGATGGGCTGAAGGCGTCCGGCCGCTCCGGTGATTCTCTGTGTAAACGCTCTGGTTGCACTGCTGGTTTCGTTTATGCGCAGGACGAGAGACTGAGTCTCGAAAACCAGTTATTCCGGAAAAGAAAATGTTCTGTTTTGGGTTAATTTCCTTCTCCATCGTACACAGTGTGCGACAATGGAATCCCTGGCAGCTGATAGACGTGGCGGCTACCCGTCATACCCCCTAGATTAGAAGGGGGCCTTCAGCATTGGTGGCTCCTCCGTAGGGGCAGATGGGGCAGCGCCCCGCTATTAAAAGCTGCAAATAAACAGTATTGTCGGCTTAGAAATCATTTGGAGTAAAACGCATTTATTCATTAGAAGAACATGCTAAGCGCACGCATGTAAGAGATCACGGGATATAACCCATGCTCTGTTTCTTTAATAATTACAGGGATTTTGGCCTAAGAATAAAATAAGCCGCGCTGGGTCAAGGTGCAGCAGAAGTTGCACTCGGCTTAGAATCGCAGCAGAACCGTTAGAATCTGTCAGAGGAGACGTTACATGTCACATTAACAGCAATCTTCTTGGCACAAGGTGCAGGTTTTCACAATTCCTTCTATATCGGCATCCATCTTCGGCCACCACATATAGCTCTGCGCTAGTCCTTTCATTCTGATTATGCCTGGATGATTGGTGTGTAACTGTTTCAGTAGGTCTGCACGGCCTGGGGGTGGAATGACTACTCAGGCACCCCACAAGACACAACCTGCTTGAACCCTAAGTTCCTCGTTTCCTTTTTGCATAAGCTCCAAACTCTTTTTGGCATCCTATGAGGATGAACTCTCTAACCCGCACCAAAACGGTATCTGTATCTGTCCATTTCCTCACCTGTTTGGCTTTAATCAATGGTACGCCATTTTCTTCCAGTAGAGGTACTCTCTCCCTCAGCAGAAGTCTCCAATTCCTCTCCTGCCACCGGCTCAGGCCGTCTGCATTTTGATGATCCTTTCCTGCTTTGTACACAATAGAGTACTCGTATCCACATAACGTCACAGCCCATCTCTGAATGCGGGGTGAGGCCATTTGTGGCACCTCCTTCAGTTCATTAAATAATGAGATCAGTGGTTTATGGTCTGTTACGATGGTAAATTGTCTCCCATACAAGTATGTGTGAAACTTCTTTACCCCAAAAATCACAGCAAGGCGCTCCTCAATTTGGGAATAATTTTTCTCAGCAGCATTCAGGGTACGTGAGACGAACCCTATTGGCCGGTCTGTTCCATCCTCCAGCCTGTGTGACAACACCGGCCCGATGCCATAACTGGAGGCGTCACAAGCCAGGATAATGGGTTTGTAGACATCATAATGCACCAACAAGGCATCCCACTGGAAGATGTTTGGACTTTTCAAAGGCCTCTTTTTGCTCACAACCCCAGGTCCATTTAGTCTCTTTCCTCAATAGTGTATGCAACTGTGCTAGTAAGGTAGACAAAGTTGGTAGGAATTTATGGTAATCGTTCAATAGGCCGACGTAAGCCTTTAGTTCACTCACAGACTGCGGTGTGGGCGCTTCTTGTATGGCCTGGACCTTTTCCGCAACTGGCTGCACACCTGCAGCACTAATCTTGTGACCCAGAAAAACCTCTTCCCTTCCCAGGAATTCACACTTACTCCCTTTCAGTCTCAGTCCACTTTTTTTTAGCTGAGATAAAAAACTTCCTCTAAATTTCTTAAATGTTCCTGCTCGTTGGCCCCAGTAACTAAAATGTCATCTAAGTAGACTGTGACATTCGGCATGTTTTGTAAGATGCCCTCCATAGTATGTTGGAAAATGTCTGGGCTCGACGCCACTCCAAATGGCAAACTACAGTAAGTGTACAACCCTTTGTATGTATTAACAGTCACATACTGTTTAGCGCTTTCATTGAGCACAATCTGCTGATACACATGACTCATATCCAGTTTGGAGAATTCGTGGCCTCCCGCCAACTTATATTAATGGCCTTTTCAAAGGTTAAATCCATTTCCAACAACAGCCTTCTCTGCATTCTGTTGTCATTCACGCTACACAACAACCTGTCACGAAGCATTTGTTGAAGCGTAGCCCTATACTCACAGTGTTGTGATAACTTTTTCAACTCCGCCAAAACTCAGCCACTGTCTCGTCCATTTTCTGCATGCGTGAATTAAACTTGTATCTCTGCACAATCTCACTTGGCTTTGAATTATAATGGGCCTTAAGCACAATGACAAGATCCTGATACGTTTTCTCAGCTGGCGTCGCAGGACACCACAAACGTCTCAGCAAACTATATGTGGATGCACCGACTCCACTTAACCACTTCAATGCTAAGGACGCGCTCAGCGCGTCCTCAGCATTACCGCTGGTATGCGGAGGACGCGCTGAGCGCGTCCTCGCATTGGGGTCAGCGTTCGGCCGGTTCCGGCCGATCGCTGGCCCCTCCGGTGCGGGCTGACATCCTGGATGTCAGCCCGGCATCCGGAGCAGTGGCCGCCATTATTAGGTGTCATCGCGCCCCCGCGATGACACCTAATTCAGGCGCCCCCCCCGCATGTGCGGAGGAGGCGCCTGAAAGGGAGGGGGGGAGGTCCTTCGGACCTCTCTCCCTCCCGATCGGCGGCACACAGGGGCTTAACCCAGGCATCATTTGGAAGGGCACAGCCTGCCCTTCCAAATGATGCCTGGCATTAACCCCTGGGGAGCTGGATCGCAAATCGGCGCTGAAAAGCGCCGATTCGCGATCCTTCCCGGGAGCTGGCCGACATCTTGGATGTCGGCCAAGCTTCCGGGAACTCCCCCAGAGGACTGGCGTCATCGTGCGCAGCACGATGACGCCAGTCCTACAGTTAACCCCTAACTGCCACGAACTGTGGAGATAGGGAGTTCCAATGAACTCCCTATCTCCCGATCCGTGGCAGTTAGGGGTTAAATTTTGATATGGTTGGATCGGCCAGAGCATGGCCGTTCCAACGATACCAAACATGAAAGTAAAAAAAATTGTAAAAAAAAAAAAAAAAATAAAAATAAAAAAAAATTAAAAAAAAAATTAAAAAAAAAAATAAACACTTTTTTTTTATTTTTTTTGGTTTGTAATGCAGCAATATTGTTCCCATTTCAATTATAATGTGAACAATGATGCTGCATTAACGATTTTTGTATGCGGTGCGTTTGTTAAAAATGGTGTCATTTTCCCCAAAAAAAAATGTAACGAGACCCCATCTCTAATTTTTTTAACAAGCGCACCCCATACAAAATATAACCGCAATTGCTCGCATGTTAAAATGTGGAAAAAAACACTTTACACATTGTAAATTATTGAAAATACATATTTTATTGCATTTTTTGTTATAATATACAAACATGACATAACGTATACATATAATAATGACATATTATGAATCTACCGAGTCTGACGGAAAGAACGATATATAATATGTCGGTGTCATATACTAAAATAAGCCTTAAAAACACGTTTAAACATGATGAGCAAAACCGGTAAAAAATGACCTCAGCACAGGGGCGGGAAAAGCCTCAGCAGCGAAAGGGTTAATAACACTGCTTTCTTCTTACCGGCATCAGTAATATTATTTGCTTGAAAAGAATATTCCAACATTTCTATGTATTCCTCCCATGATTGTAACTCACAGTCAAAGAGGTTCACATTTCCCACAAGTACAGCCATTGTGTCTCAGCAAACGACTTCTTTTCCTGCAGTTTTTTTTTCTGTAGCTTGACTTCGGCTGCTTTGCAGACTATGAACCTTCACATAACAGTCCCAATACACGCCAGTTTATCCTCGTCGCCAATTATGTAATATCTTCATATGACTGATGCAGAGACAGGTTGTGGATGAATTACTTCTTCTCTTTATTTGCTGGTACAGACACAGCTCTCCCACTCAGGAAACTGACAACAACAACCCTTGACCGGAAAACACTATTTACATTAACAGAAAAAAGGTAACACAAACAACTATGCCCTCTAGTGGTAGATAAGTATAACACTGAACTACTACAGTTACATCTGTAGACAATGCGAGTGCGTGTGTTTGTGTAAAACAACCGTTAAAGTTATACAGAGTGTCTGTGTGGCTGGTGAGTGACACAGTGTGCTCTCCTATAGGAGAGAGACCCTGTATAAGCCTCCTCTTTGTTTACTTGCAGACTTCAGGCACAGTGAGGCGCTGTATCGCACAGCCGATGTGTATGACGAGATATGGGTCGCACAGCCGATGTGTGTGACGAGATCTGGGTCGCACAGCCGATGTGTAATGTGAGATCTGGGTCGCACAGCTGATGTGTATGAGACCTGGATCGCACATTGATGGCATCGCTTTACCTCGGTGACCTCTGACCTTAGGACATAACGTGCAAATAACTGGTGACGGTCACTTGCTGACGCCGGTACTGCCAGCTGGCGAGAGGAAGGGGCAGAGTCTGTGATATTGAAGGTGTGCACGGTGTTAGCTCCTGGGACAAAACAGGAGCAATCGCCATGAAAACCAGTGAGCTGTGCCCACTGATTGCGCTGAGGGTGGTGACAGTGGTAGATTGCTGGTGTAATAACTCGTTACCAGGCGTAGCAGCTGTGATTTAGCGCACGGATTGAGGCATTTTGGACCACATTGATCTGTTTCACCGTGTAACCGGGACCCGGATTGTCTGATAAACAAACACTGCTGACATTTAGTCACAGCTGCCATTTGTCGTCCAGCGGGCGCGAGACTTTCTATAAAAAGAAAAGCTCCTGACACTTTAAGTATCCCGTTTCCACGAGGCGTCTGGCACCGGCCGGGAACAATACACACCCTGTGCTGCAAAACAGGTAAAATCTCAGTATTTCAACCCAGAACCTGCCAGCTACTTTCAGACGGATCTGGAAGTGTGCGGGTGTATTTCACGCGACAGACCCGGGAAGCGTGTGGGGTATTTCACATGGCAGACCCAGGAAGCACGCGGGAGTATTTCACGGGGCATACCCAGGACGCGTGCGGGGGTATTTCACGGGACAGACACAGGAAGCGTGCAGGGGTAATTATCAGGCAGACCCGGGAAGCGTGCGGGGGTATTTCAAGGGACAGACACAGGAAGCGTGCAGGGGTAATTATCAGGCAGACCCGGGAAGCGCGCAGTAATAATTCTCGTGGGAGACCTGGGAAGCGTGCAGGGGTAATTCTCGCGGGAGACCTGTGAAGCGTGCAGTAAAAATTCTCACGGGAGACCTGGAAAGTGTACAGGGACATTTCTTGCAGCAGACCCGAGAAGCGTGCAGGGGTAATTCTTGCAGCAGACCCGAGAAGCATGCAGGGGTAATTCTTGAAACAGACCTGGGAAGCGTGCAGGGGTAATTCTCAGGCAGACCCGAGAAGCGTGCAGGGGTAATTCTTGCAGAAGACCTGGGAAGCATGCAGGGGTATTTCTTGCAGCAGACCTGTGAAGCGTGCAGGAGTAATTCTTGCAGCAGACCCAAGAAGCGTGCAGGGGTATTTCTTGCAGCAGACCCGAGAAGCGTGCAGGGGTAATTCTTGCAGCAGACCAGGGAAGCCTGCAGGGGTATTTCTTGCAGCAGACCCGAGAAGCGTGCAGTAATAATTCTTGCAGCAGACCCGGGAAGCGTGCAGGGATATTTCTTCCAGCAGACCCAGGAAGCGTGCAGGGGTTTTCTCATTACAGTTCTTAGGATGCTGCGCGCTGCCGTATAATCAGTAGGATAACATGTAACAATAAGCAGGATGACGAGGAGCAAATACAACGTCTGCCATGAGCCAAGATAATGCTCAACAAGACACATGATGGGGTTAATGAGCTAATTATGGGTTAACGGGCTTTGCTTGTTAATATTATTCTTATGCTCAATAAATTGTGTTTGGGCAAATTAGAATTCCTGACATTACTCACAATCACATCACAAATATTTCATTGTGTCATTTTTCCATTTCTATTTTATTTTGTATTTTTGCAGATTTGTGTATTTTTTCGCATTTTGAATTGTATGAAATATTGCTGTGTTATACGATTTTATTGTAGTAAATAAAGGTGACGTTTTAATTGGTTTGTGGCAGTTTGTGCTGTTCCCCTTGTGCGCGCGGAACAGGTGCTATTTATTTGGTTCCATCCTATGGTTAACCCCTGAAGTGCCTGATCACCAAGAATAAGCTCCTCTCCTTGCTGCTTTTTGTAGAACTGGGTGGTTCCAGTATTGGTGCAATATAAACACATATATTAAACACAATTTACCCGCCGCTCACTACAATATATTAAATACAATATACACTAAAATACAAATGGTAAGGATTGCATTTTTGAAGACAGACAAATTGATACAATACAAATGTATCTCCAGTGTCCTGATCATTATTAACAGGAGACACAAATAAACCCACTGCACTAACAGCGGTTGTTTGTTAACCTGTCTGATAACAGGACAGAGTTCATCAAATGAGACTGGTAGAAAGGCGATTTCACCTAGAGCAGAAAGAAGATTTCCTTACAATAAGAACAGCACAGAATTCTCCACCTAGAGAAGATATACTGCCTGACTTTAAAATAGAATGAAAAAAACTTGTTGTATGTGGAAAACCAGAAAATTTCAGACATAACAGTTATGTAAAAACAGAATATTCCGGATATAATAGTTAATATGTGATAACCGAATATTCCGGATATAATAGTTACTATGGGATAACCGAATATTTCGGATATAATAGTTACTATGAGATAACAGAATATTCCGGATATAATAGTTACTATGTGATAACAGAATATTCCGGATATAATAGTTACTATGGGATAACAGAATATTCCGGATATAATAGTTACTATGGGATAACCGAATATTCCAGATATAATAGTTACTATGAGATAACAGAATATTCCGGATATAATAGTTACTATAGGATAACAGAATATTCCGGATATAATAGTTACTATGAGATAACAGAATATTCTGGATATAATAGTTACTATGAGATAACAGAATATTCCGGATATAATAGTTACTATGAGATAACAGAATATTCCGGATATAATAGTTACTATGAGGTAACAGAATATTCCGGATATAATAGTTACTATGAGATAACAGAATATTCTGGATATAATAGTTACTATGTGATAACAGAATATTCCGGATATAATAGTTACTATGGGATAACAGAATATTCCGGATATAATAGTTACTATGAGATAACAGAATATTCCAGATATAATAGTTACTATGGGATAACAGAATATTCCGGATATAATAGTTACTATGAGATAACAGAATATTCCGGATATAATAGTTACTATGGGATAACAGAATATTCCGGATATAATAGTTACTATGAGATAACAGAATATTCCAGATATAATAGTTACTATGGGATAACAGAATATTCCGGATATAATAGTTACTATGAGGTAACAGAATATTCCGGATATAATAGTTACTATGGGATAACAGAATATTCCGGATATAATAGTTACTATGGGATAACAGAATATTCCGGATATAATAGTTACTATGAGATAACAGAATATTCCAGATATAATAGTTACTATGGGATAACAGAATATTCCAGATATAATAGTTACTATGAGATAACAGAATATTCCAGATATAATAGTTACTATGAGGTAACAGAATATTCCAGATATAATAGTTACTATGGGATAACAGAATATTCTGGATATAATAGTTACTATGGGATAACAGAATATTCCGGATATAATAGTTACTATGAGGTAACAGAATATTCCAGATATAATAGTTACTATGAGATAACAGAGTATTCCGGATATAATAGTTACTATGGGATAACAGAATATTCCGGATATAATAGTTACTATGAGGTAACAGAATATTCCAGATATAATAGTTACTATGAGATAACAGAGTATTCCGGATATAATAGTTACTATGAGATAACAGAATATTCTGGATATAATAGTTACTATGGGATAACAGAATATTCCGGATATAATAGTTACTATGGGATAACAGAATACTCCGATAGAATAGTTACTATGGGATAACAGTATATTCCGGATATAATAGTTACTATGGGATAACAGAATATTCCGGATATAATAGTTACTATGGGATAACAGAATATTCCAGATATAATAGTTACTATGGGATAACAGAATATTCCGGATATAATAGTTACTATGGGATAACAGAATATTCCGGATATAATAGTTACTATGGGATAACAGAATATTCCAGATATAATAGTTACTATGGGATAACAGAATATTCCAGATATAATAGTTACTATGAGATAACAGAATATTCCAGATATAATAGTTACTATGAGATAACAGAATATTCCAGATATAATAGTTACTATGAGATAACAGAATATTCCGGATATAATAGTTACTATGAGATAACAGAATATTCCAGATATAATAGTTACTATGGGATAACAGAATATTCCAGATATAATAGTTACTATGAGATAACAGAATATTCCAGATATAATAGTTACTATGAGATAACAGAATATTCCAGATATAATAGTTACTATGAGATAACAGAATATTCCGGATATAATAGTTACTATGAGGTAACAGAATATTCCGGATATAATAGTTATTATGGGATAACAGAATATTCCGGATATAATAGTTACTATGAGATAACAGAATATTCCGGATATAATAGTTACTATGAGATAACAGAATATTCCAGATATAATAGTTACTATGGGATAACAGAATATTCTGGATATAATAGTTACTATGGGATAACAGTAAATTCCGGATATAATAGTTACTATGTGATAACAGAAGATTCTGGATATAATAGTTAGTATGTGATAACAGAATATTCCGGATATAATAGTTTCTATGGGATAACAGAAGATTCTGGATATAATAGTTAGTATGTGATAACAGAATATTCCGGATATAATAGTTACTATAGGATAACAGAATATTCCAGATATAATAGTTACTATGTGATAACAGAATATTCCGGATATAATAGTTACTATGGGATAACAGTAAATTCCAGATATAATAGTTACTATGGGATAACAGAATATTCCGGATATAATAGTTACTATGGGATAACAGAATATTCCGGATATAATAGTTACTATGGGATAACAGAATATTCTGGATATAATAGTTACTATGGGATAACAGAATATTCCAGATATAATAGTTACTATGAGATAACAGAATATTCCAGATATAATAGTTACTATGGGATAACAGAATATTCCGGATATAATAGTTACTATGGGATAACAGAATATTCCGGATATAATAGTTACTATGGTATAACAGAATATTCTGGATATAATAGTTACTATGGGATAACAGAATATTCCAGATATAATAGTTACTATGAGATAACAGAATATTCCAGATATAATAGTTACTATGAGATAACAGTATGTTCAGTAGAATTTGTACTTGGGGCGTTGGGGGTTCATATTAAGTTGAAGTCACAGTTTGGGGGTCACTTTCAGTTTAAGATGTCGTTTGGGGGTCACGTTTTGGAGATGTCGCAGTTTGGTTGTCGCATTCAGTAGAATTCGCAAATGGGGTGGTGGGGGTTCACATTCAATAGAAGTTGCAGTTTGGGATGCTCACTGTCAGGATGTATATTCAATAAGAAATTTATACGAGGTATAAGCTATCCATATTACTCAGAAATCGATCCTAAACCTGTTTTCAACATGTGCGTTTTTTTACAAAAATATAACCACAACCAACTAGATAAAAATATATATATATTTATTACGTATACGAATTGATTTATTTGACTTAAAAGTCAGAGATTTATAAACACAACATCCATCAGCACACACATATCTCTAGCTTTTAGAATTATTAGTAACTACATAAATGGTTAGTTCAATTTACTTTGATTAAATTAGTGACTAAACACATATGGTTAATATGACTTAATTCCCAGCAAACAAATATTCAAACAAGCTAGTAATCCTTTATATATATATGCATATGTATACACATATATATATCTCTGTGCTACCTGGACCAACAAAAAGATGAAGCTATCACTTATTCTATTTAGAATGATAAGTAAGAAAAACTTATTTAGTGAATCCTCCCCTAATAACGAGAATTAAGCTTCTAATCTTCTGCTTTTTATATTGTAGGTTATAAAATCCCTGCTTAGTAATTCAATCACAATAGCTCTTCCAATTTCAATATATATATATATATATGGATATACTGCAACAAATAATTTAGGATAAATTTATATCCTTTTATATCAGACCCTTCTCATATTTCTATACTGCAGGTTAGAAATATTTCAAAGATTCCAATCTAGCAATAATCTGAGATAACTCTCAGTCGATATCCATTGCAATATACACATCTGTATATATATATACAGTCAGGTCCAGAAATATTGGGACATCGACACAATTCTAACATCTTTGGCTCTATATACCACCACAATGGAGTTGGAATGAAACATACACAAAATGTGCTTTAACTGCAGACTGTCAGCTTTAATTTGAGGGTATCTACATCCAACTCAGGTGAACGGTGTACGACTTAAAGCAGTTTGCAGATGTGCCTCCCACTTGTTAAGGGACCAAAAGTAATGGGACAGAATAATAATCGTAAACCAAACTTTCTCTTCTTAATACTTGGTTGCAAATCCTTTGCATTCAATCACAGCCTGAAGTCTGGAATGCATAGACATCACCAGATGCTGGGTTTCATCCCTGGTGATGCTCTGCCAGGCCTCTACTGCAACTGTCTTCAGTTCCTGCTTGTTCTTGGGGCGTTTTCCCTTCAGTTTTGTCTTCAGCAAGTGAAATGCATGCTCAATGGAATTCAGGTCAGGTGATTGACTTGGCCATTGCATAACATTCCACTTCTGTCCCTTCAAAAACTCTTTGGTTGCTTTTGTAGTATTCTTTGGGTTAGGGATGCACCGATACCACTTTTTTAAGCCCGAGTACGAGTACCGATACTTTTGTTCAAGTACTCACCGATACCGAGTACCGATACTTTTATTTTATGTCATGTGACCACTTTACAATAAGAACAGACCTCATACAAAGCCCCCAGCTCACATTGATATGCCCCCAGGTCTCATAGATATGCCCCCCAGCTCATGGATATGCCCCATCTCATGGATATGCCCCAGCTCATGGATATGCCCCAGCTCATGGATATACTGCCCCAGCACATGGATATACTGCCCCAGCACATGGATACTGCCCCAGCTCATGGATATTGCCCCAGCACATGGATACTGCCCCAGCTCATGGATATGCCCCATCTCATGGATATGCCCCCAGCTCATTGATACTGCCCCCCCGCTCATGATAACTGCCCCCAGCTCATGGATATGCCCCAGCTCATGGATACTGCCCCCCAGCTCATGGATAATGCCCCCAGCTCATGGATAATGTCCCCCAGCTCCTGGATAATGCCCCCAGCTCATGGATAATGCCCCCAGCTCATGGATAATGCCTCCAGCTCATGGATAATGCCCCCCAGCTCATGGATAATGCCCCCGCTCATGGATAATGCCCCCCCTGCTCATGGATTTGCCCCCCAGCTCACCTGGCACTCTCCTCACATACTTACCTTCCTGGGCGGTGCCAGGAAAGTCTTCGCGTGCGCGCGCTCCTTGGAAGGCCCCCAGCCACAATCACATGGTCCCATGTGGTCGCGGCTGGGGGCCTTCCAACGAGCGCACACATGGAAACTTTCCCGGCGTCACCCAGGAAGGTAAGTAAGAACGCGGTCAGTGCCAGGTGCCTGACCGAATGCTGTATCGGCATTTGGACAGGCCCTGCAGCTGCTCTCCTCACTGTTTCATACTTACCTTCCTGGGCGACGCCGGGAAAGTTTCCGTGCGTGCGCTCGTTGGAAGGCCCCCAGCCGTGACCACGTGGGACCATGTGATCGCAGCTGGGGGCCTTCCAAGGAGCGCGCGCATGCGAAGACTTTCCTGGCGTTGCCCAGGTAGGTAAGTATGAGCGGAGAGCAGCTGCAGGGCTTGTCCGAATGCTGATAGAGCATTCGGACAGCCGCCCCAGCCCCTCAGATGCCGGCAAGCCGACTCAATGCCGGCTTCCGGTATCGGAAAAAATATCGGGGGTACTGCACGAGTACCAAGTACTCCTGCAGTACCTGGTATCGGCACCGATACCGATACTAGTATCGGTATCGGTTCAACCCTACTTTGGGTCATTGTCCATCTGCACTGTGAAGCGCCGTCCAATGAGTTCTGCAGCATTTGGCTGAATGTGAGCAGATAATATTGCCCAAAACACTTCAGAATTCATCCTGCTGCTTTTGTCAGCAGTCACATCATCAATAAATACAAGAGAACCAGTTCCATTGGCAGCCATACATGCCCACGCCATGACACTACCACCACCATTCTTCACTGATGAGGTGGTATGCTTAGGATCATGAGCAGTTCCTTTCCTTCTCCATACTCTTCTCTTCCCATCACACTGGTACAAGTTGATCTTGGTCTCATCTGTCCATAGGATCTTGTTCCAGAACTGTGAAGGCTTTGTTAGGTGTTGTTTGGCAAACTCTAATCTGGCCTTCCTGTTTTTGAGGCTCACCAATAGTTTACATCTTGGGGTGAACCCTCTGTATTCATTCTGGTGAAGTCTTCTCTTGATTGTTGACTTTGGCACACAAACACCTACCTCCTGGAGAGTGTTCTTGATCTGGCCAACTGTTGTGAAGGGTGTTTTCTTCACCAGGGAAAGAATTCTTTGGTTGTCCACCACAGTTGTTTTCCGTGGTCTCCCGGGTCTTTTGGTGTTGCTGAGCTCACCGGTGCGTTCCTTCTTTTTGAGAATGTTCCAAACAGTTGTTTTGGCCATGCCTAATGTTCTTGCTATCTCTCTGATTGGTTTGTTTTGTTTCTTCAGCCTAATGATGGCTTGCTTCACTGATAGTGACAGTTTTTTGGATCTCATCTTGAGAGTTGACAGCAACAGATTCCAAATGCAAATAGCACACTTGAAATTAACTCTGGGCCTTTTATCTGCACATTGTAATTGGGGTAATGAGGGAATATCACACACCTGGCCATGAAACAGCTGAGAAGCCAATTGTCCCATTACTTTTGATCCCTTAACAAGTGAGAGGCACATCTGCAAACTGCTGTAAGTCCTACACCGTTCACCTGAGTTGGATGTACATACCCTCAAATTAAAGCTGATAGTCTGTAGTTAAAGCACATTGTGTTTGTTTCATTCCATCTCCGTTGTGGTGGTATATAGAGCCAAAGATGTTACTATTGTGTCGATGTCCCAATATTTCTGGACCTGACTGTATTTATCTAATTTAAATCCACTTAAATTGCTTTTATGCTTTACCTGATCAATCTGGATTCAAGCCTTTCGGCAATAAATTCTTTGGATGTAATGAATTAAGTGGAGTACGCTCTGTACTGTACAGATATAGGGTAATTTACATCACTTATCACGTACTTCTCTATTTAGCATATTTGTTTCCCAATGACATCCAATGAGGACTGTCAAACTCATAATATAACACTAGATGGCAGTTTTAATTTAACAATAATTACATTATTTTTAATTCATATATATTTGAATTAATGGACAGAGGTCATAGGTCACTTTCTTATCTTCTATTGAACAAAGAACTCTTCACGGTCTCTCCAGACATAGTGTCTGTGGTTGTCAAATTAATATTTAAGACCTTCTCTATCCTACTAAATTCTCAAAATTCTTCTCAATTATTCTTATCAGTTAACATATAGACATTCCTTAACTTTTAAACTTACTATTCTAATTCAACAATTATACCGTTATAGCACTACTTACAAATATATTGAAGCATCTAGTATATTCTACTAAATATTGGATACACAAAATATATTTGAATATATGTATCTATTGTGGCAAGGGTCCTCTGTCAACCACGTCTTCTAGGGCAGTAATTGTAGCGAGACAGCAGGTCTTTTGTAAACAGTGAAGTTTATTCCTTTTTACCTTCAGAAAGGTGCACAGCAAACAGTGGCAGCTCAGCAACACAGCAATTCACAGCAACACAGCGATTCTGTGAGTTAGCAATTCAGCAGATACAGCGATACGGCAGTTCACTCTGGTGGGTGCTCGCCCACCCTTTTCTCTCTCTCTCCCTGCGGTATCAGCTTCCTTTTGTTTCTTTTTTAAACCCTTACTGGTGGACCACACCTACAGTCCTAGCTGACCCTGCTAATACCTGGTCTGGAAGTGATCCAGGTTGTTGGGATAGTGGCCCGCCCTTCACTCCACTATCCCAACCCCAGGGACCCATAACACACTTTCCAGGAGCTAGGTTGCTCCAAAAACAAACAGTTTCCCTGGGGTTCTTTTAAATGCAGTGTACCAGGCCTGGTCTCAGGTATCTCCCATTCAATACCAAGCCCTGCTTCCTATCACACACCCTCCCCCTCAGCTCAGAACCATCGGGAGGAGCGACCACAGACAGCAACGTATGTACTCGAGACAGCCCATCAACGTTACCCTGTAGCAGGCCAGCCCTGTGCTCCACAGTAAAGCTGAAAGGCTGCAGGCTGAGGAACCACCTAGTGACTCTCGCATTCGTCTCCCTGTTCTGACTCATCCATGTGAGGGGAGCATGGTCAGTGACCAGCCTGAACCTCCTCCCCAACAGGTAGTACTTCAGGGTCTCCAAAGCCCACTTAATGGCAAGGCACTCCTTCTCCACGACAGAATAGTTCTTTTCCCTCGGCAACAGCTTTCTGCTGAGGAAAAGAACAGGGTGCTCCTCACCCTGATATTCCTGGGAGAGGACCGCCCCCAATCCAGCCTCGGAGGCATCAGTCTGCACCACGAAATCCTTAGTAAAATCAGGGGACACCAAGACGGGATAGGCACATAGGGCCTCCTTCAAACCAGCAAAAGCAATTTCCGTCTCAGGAGACCATTTCACCATTACGGGGGCTCTCGCTTTCGTGAGATCTGTCAGGGGCGCGGCTATCGCAGCAAAGTTCGGTATGAACCTCCTGTAGTAGCCGGTCAACCCAAGAAATGCCCTCACCTGTTTTTTCGTCAATGGCTGCGGCCAGTTTTGTATGGCCTCAACCTTAGTGGTTTGAGGCTTGACCAATCCCTTACCGATGGTATAGCCCAAGTACTTCGCTTCCTCCAGACCAATGGTACTTTTTGCAGGGTTGGCCACCAGGCCAGCAGCCCGCACAGCATCAAGTACCCTCTGAACTTTCGGAAGGTGGGTTTCCCAATCCGTACTAAAAACTACCACATCATCTAAGTATGCAGCAGCGTAGCGGGCATGGGGTCTCAGAATCTTATCCATCAGCCTCTGAAACGTGGCTGGGGCCCCGTGCAAACCGAATGGCAACACCGTATATTGAAACAAGCCCTGGGGGGTTGAAAAGGCGGTTTTTTCCTTTGCTTGCTCAGTGAGTGGCACCTGCCAATATCCCTTCGTCAAGTCAATGGTTGTGAGATAACGCGCTTTCCCCAGCCTCTCAATCAGCTCATCAACCCTAGGCATCGGATAGGTGTCAAATTTAGAAATACTGTTTAACTTACGGAAATCATTACAAAACCTTATTGACCCATCCGGTTTGGGGACAAGCACAATGGGACTGTTCCACTCACTATGAGACTCCTCTATCACCCCTAGTTTTAGCATTTTTTCCACCTCTCTCTCTATAGCTTGTCTACGGGCCTCCGGAACCCTATAGGGTTTCAGACAGGCTTTCTTCCCTGGCTCGGTTATAATATCGTGTGTCATTATTTTGGTCCTCCCTGGTATCGCCGAGAACACCTCCCGGTTCCTTCTGAGAAACTCGTTAACTTCTGCCTTCTGATGCACCGAGAGAGGTGTCAGAAAGGTTTACCTCAGGCTTAGTGAGAGGGAGGTCTGAAGGCCTCATGGCCACTAAGACCTCTCTATCCTTCCACGGTTTTAACAGGTTTAAATGATAAATCTGCTCAGGCTTTCTCCTTCCAGGTTGGCTCACTTTATAAGTAACATCACCCACTTTGTCAATTATTTCATAGGGGCCCTGCCAGGTAGCCAAAAATTTATTTTCTACAGTGGGGACCAGGACCAATACCCTATCACCAGGTTGAAATACTCTGAGCCGGGCATTCTTATTGTAACTGTACCTTTGGGCTTCTTGGGCCTTTCTCATATGTTCTCTAACCAGGGGTATGACCGCTTCCATGCGCTCCTGCATCTGAGATATATGTTCAATGACACTGCGGTAGGGTGTCGTCTCCTGTTCCCAGGTCTCTTTAACAACATCCAGCAGACCTCTGGGATGTCGGCCATATAATAACTCGAACGGGGAGAAGCCCGTAGAGGCCTGGGGAACCTCGCGGATAGAGAACATTAAATAGGGTAGTAAAAGGTCCCAATTCCTGCCATCTCTATCAATGACCTTTCTCAGCATACTCTTAAGGGTCTTGTTAAACCGCTCCACTAACCCATCAGTTTGCGGGTGATATACCGAGGTCCTTAGTTGTTTAATGCCCATTAACTTACATAATTCCCTCATAACTCTGGACATAAATGGGGTCCCCTGGTCTGTTAGTATCTCTTTTGGTATCCCCACCCTGCTAAACATCAGCACGAGCTCTTTGGCTATTGACTTGGCAGAGCTATTACGCAGGGGCATCGCTTCCGGTATCGTGTCGCGTAATCAAGAACGACCAGTATATACTGGTGCCCCCTAGCAGATTTAACCAGGGGACCTACCAAGTCCATAGCAATTCGCTCAAACGGGATGTCAAGGATAGGCAAGGGTACCAATGGACCCCGGAAACCTGGAGTCGGAGCAGTAAGTTGGCATTTAGGGCAGGAGGTACAAAAATTCTTTATGGCAGCAAGTACTCCCGGCCAATAGAATCTCCTGAGGACCCTCTCCTTTGTTTTATCCACTCCCAAGTGTCCCCCCAGTACATGGTTATGTGCAAGGCTTAAGACAGTGTTCCTAAAATTCTGTGGTACCAATAATTGCTTAATAAAGTCAGTACCTCTCTTTTCTACGCGATAGAGCAGTTTGCTAGCCACTTCAAAATGGGGATAAGGCAATATCTTCCCGGCCTGGGTCATAATCCCATCCATAACTTGAACGTTATTCCTGGCTTCCAACAGGGTTGGGTCCTCCCATTGGGCTCTTTTAAAGTTACCAGGGCCACCCGCCAGTTCTAATAACTCTTCCGCCTGACCAACATTGATTCCTGGCTCATTACTTTGAGATGTTTGATTGCCTACTAATACCGGGATAGGACCACATGTCATGTGCTTTCCAGTGACTCCATCTTCCAGATCAGCATCAGAAAAAGGAAAAACATAAACCTCCTCTACTGGCCTCAGTTCAGGGGCTTTCCATAGTTCCAGGAAATAAGGAAAGTCTCTCCCTATGACAACTTCATGGGCCAGGTTAGGTACCACCCCCACACGATACTTCACATTCCCACACTGGGTTTCAATATCCACTTCAGCTGTGGGGTACTCCCGTTTATCACCATGCACACAGACAATCCCCAATTTCTCCATATGATTGAACACAACCCCAGGTACTATGGATTTAGTCACCAGGGTGACCATACTACCGGAGTCTAGCAAGGCTCTACGCAATCTGCCATTAACCTTTACAGTACAAAAGTGGGGATCATAGTCATTACCAGCGTGGTCATAGCCAGACAACAATGAATGTGCATCATTACAGTCCATAGGCTCATCGTTCACGCAGTCTCTGGCTATATGGCCCACCCTATTGCATTTAAAGCACCTATTCATCTGGTTATACTGAGGTGCTCTCTGCACCCTGGGAGAAATGTCTCTGCTGTTTTCTGCGTATCCAGGTTCCTCTACACCTCGCACCCTCGGTACAGTCTTACCAGTGCGTGTGGCATTCTGGGTTTTAGGGTTGCGGGCTTGGGTCGCTGACGGCGGATGCAGAACTTCTCCAGAAGCTATAAACCTTTCCACCAACGCAATCAACTGGTCGGCGGTTTGGGGGTCACCTTGGTTTACCCAGCGTCGCAGAGGGGTTGGCAATCCACGCTGAAAGCGATCCATGACCAGTTTTTCTACTATCTTCGTAGCAGAGTTGACCTCCGGTTGTAGCCACTTCCTGGCAAGATGTATTAGGTCAAACATCTGGGACCGTGCAGCTTGGTTAGGAGAGTACGCCCAGGAATGAAATCTTTGTGCCCGTACTGCTGTGGTCACCCCCAGACGCGCCATGATCTCAGCTTTAAGCTCCACATAGTCACTGGCCTGTGCTGGCTCTAAGTCATAGTAGGCCTTTTGAGGTTCTCCACTCAGAAAAGGGGCAAGTATACTCGCCCACTCAGCCGCCGGCCACCCTTCTCTCGATGCAGTACGCTCAAAGGCCAACAGGTACGCCTCCACATCATCCGCTGTAGACATTTTTTGTAGATAATGGCTGGCCCGGATTACCTTAGGGCCTTGGTGGCCGCCTGTCGGATCAGACTCCAGCTTGTCTGACACGGCCCGAATCTCTTTGTGCAGAGCATGCGTGGCAGACAACTGTTCCTCACGGACCTTGCCAATGGCCTCCATTTGAGCCATCAAGATTTGCTGTACCAGAGTCTCTGTAGTTTCTTTCTGAGCTTTGCCATAGCCATAGCATTCTCTGCCTGGGCTAATATCAGCTGCTGCAGGGTTTCCCGGGTCTCGGTAGTCCTCCTATTCGCTTCCTGCTGAGCAGCGGTAGATTGGACCAGAGCTTTCACAACGTCCTCCATGCTGTTTGTGGTTTATACTGCCCTCAGACTAGTGCGGTTGGTCCTCACACAGGGCACCATGTGTGGCAAGGGTCCTCCGTCAACCACGTCTTCTAGGGCAGTAATTGTAGCGAGACAGCAGGTCTTTTGTAAACAGTGAAGTTTATTCCTTTTTACCTTCAGAAAGGTGCACAGCAAACAGTGGCAGCTCAGCAACACAGCAATTCACAGCAACACAGCGATTCTGTGAGTTAGCAATTCAGCAGATACAGCGATACGGCAGTTCACTCTGGTGGGTGCTCGCCCACCCTTTTCTCTCTCTCTCCCTGCGGTATCAGCTTCCTTTTGTTTCTTTTTTAAACCCTTACTGGTGGACCACACCTACAGTCCTAGCTGACCCTGCTAATACCTGGTCTGGAAGTGATCCAGGTTGTTGGGATAGTGGCCCGCCCTTCACTCCACTATCCCAACCCCAGGGACCCATAACACACTTTCCAGGGAGCTAGGTTGCTCCAAAAACAAACAGTTTCCCTGGGGTTCTTTTAAATGCAGTGTACCAGGCCTGGTCTCAGGTATCTCCCATTCAATACCAAGCCCTGCTTCCTATCACACTATGCATAACTACAGTAAATTGTTGCATAGATGTATTTGTGCATATATGTGTTTTAAACCTTAAAGAGAAATATATTTTCAGACGACAATATATTTTGTCTTTTGACAAGTCTAGCACTTTATCTACTACATATATATCAAATAGAAACACTTTATAGCGTCTTCATGTCTGGCGATTATATTCTTTTTTTTAAACGCACACATAACTCTCCCTTAACATAACGCTCTCCACACATAACGCTCTCCCTCGTACTGTCAGACTTTCCCCTAACTTCTCTTCCTTCAAACGCTCCCTTAAAACATTCCTATTTAGGGAAGCCGACCACCCAACTCACTGACACAACCATCAATCACTCTCACCTTACAGTCCTCTCCTCCTGTTTCCAACCCCAACCCTCCCAGATTGTGAGTTCCTACGGGAATAGGGCCCTCATCTCCTCCTGTACTGTTTGTCAAATGTTGTTCAATATATTGTAACCCTGTCTATACTGTGCTTATTGTACAGCGCTGCGGAATATGCTGGCGCTTTATAAATAAAGAATAATAATAATAATAATAATAACTCTTATTCCCTTCTAATGAGTTTTACACTTAGTATGAACTCGTCTTCTTATAAAAAAGAATATAACTTCAGTCTGGAAAATAGGTGAAAGGTAACACAAGAAAAAAATGTCTTATAAGAAAGATATGGATTATACGAAGATTACACAAAATGGCTACAGGCATCCATTTTGTTTTTCCTATGAAAATACCCGACATCACGCTCAGTAGAAGTCACAGTTTTGGGGGCCCCCATTTCAGTTTAAGTTACAGTTGGGATGGTCATGTTCAGTAGAAGTTTCGGTTTGGGTGGATCAAGTTCAGTAGAAGTTGCGGTTTGGGTAGATCACGTTTAGTAGAAGTTGCAATTTTTGGTTATCACATTCAGTAGAAGTTTTGGTTTTGGTGGATCACGTTCAGTAGAAGTTGTGGTTTGGGTGGATCCCGTTTAGTAGAAGTTGCGGTAAAGGGGGATCACGTTCAGTAGAAGATTCAGTTTGGGTGGATCACATTCAGTAGAAGTTTTGGTTTGGGTGGATCACATTCAGTAGAAGTTGCAGTTTGGGTGGATCACGTTCAGTAGAAGGTTCGGTTTGGGTGGATCATGTTTAGTAGAAGTTGCGGTTTGGGTGGATCACGTTTAGTAGAAATTGCGGTATGGGGGATCACGCTCAGTAGAAGTTTTGGTTTGGGTGGCTCACGTTCAGTACAAGTTTCGGTTTGGGTGGCTCACGTTCAGTAGAAGTTTAGGTTTGAGTGGATCACGTTCAGAAGAAGTTTCAGTTTGGGTGGATCACGTTCAGTAGAAGTTTTGGTTTGGGTGGATCACGTTCGGTAGAAGTTTCGGTTTGGGTGGATCACGTTCAGTAGAAGTTTCGGTTTGGGCGGCTCACGTTCAGTAGCAGTTGCAGTATGGGGGATCACGTTCAGTAGCAGTTGGACCGTCTTGACGTGCGGCTTTTTTCCTCTTTTATTCAGTGACTGATGTTTTAATATTCATTATTCATGTTGTGTTTTTTCAGGCTGTCATTGTGAATCATGGAGGTCCGAGCTCCTGGCTGTGTCTTGGTCTGGGCAGTCATTCTGATTTCCGTGGTGATTCTCCTGTGCCCCATGAAGGTATCAGCGCGCTGTCACTCACCTTCTTATGGACAGACCACGTCCAGGTCCCATTTGAAGCCCCCAGGGTCTAGAGACCCTTTAGAGAAAGTATTATTGTGGTTGTTGCCTGGTGTCAGCTGCCATAATTTTGTTTTATTCTCACCCGATGATCTTCATTTTAACAGGACAATAGATACTTCTACTTTTTTGGGTCATCTTACATGTGAAAACGTTTAAATCTCCCCAATTTTCCTCAGTAAAGTAGTTTTTCAAGCTCCACGGTCACAGTGACATCACCTTGTTCACTCAGACACGAGACCAGGGATTAAACCAGTGTTTCCCAAACCTGTCCCCAGGACCCTCCGCCTTGCAGGATATCTGAAGCACAGGTGATATGATTTGCTGCTCAGTGATTGCAGGATTCAGTCTGCATTTCCCCAAGGTGATCTGAAAAATCTGGCCTGGTTGAGGGTCCCGAGGACAGGTTTGCGAAACACTGGATTAAACAAATTACTACGGATTCATAATCGATTCAAACATAAAAACCATAAATGTCAATAGTGGAAAATGAAAAAACAGCCACCACCATCCCTGACGTCGTGGAACCCACCACAGCTTGTGAGGACTGAGGAGTCCAGAACTCGCCAGCTGATTGCTAGCCAAGAGCTGAAGAGTCCTTGGTTGTGTTTCTTTACAGGGACCGGAATCTTTCTGCCTTATCCCCTTTTGACGTGAAATGGTATGGTGTACTTGGTGTACCTTACTTTAGCAGTCTGTCCCCTCTGTGCATCTCTTTAAGCTCTCAATATTGTGAAAAAGGCTGACCTTTAGTGTCCTGGTCCTCCATGCGTTCACATTAGCCAAGGACAGATCTGTTGACCTCCTGTGGTTTGTCCTGAGTGCATGGATTCAAGATGGTAATGCGTGGTTTGGTCCATGCACCTTCATTAACTGATGTCCTGTTTGTATCCATCAGGTGCATAGTAAGCAGGTGTCGAAGAGGGACATCTTCTCACCCAAGGAGGCGGTGCTAGACATGGCTACTTCATCTTACGATGACCAGTATAAAGACTGCAGCGACTTGATGGAGTCTGAAATTCCTCTACTCTTCCAGAAAGAACATTCTACAAACAAGGAGTTTGCCGAGGCCTGGGATGAGGCCACCAAACAGTGGAATGAGAGAAAGAGGCATATTTCGGTACCAAAGGGCTTCAAAGATGAGTATGCTATCGCCCTGTTTGCTTACACCATAAATGGACCTCTCCATCGATCCTTCAATGGAGCAGTGAGGGAGGCCGGGCAGTCTAGACAATATTATTTGAGGAACTTCAATTTCAAGGTTCTTCACTTTTACCTGACCAAAGCACTCCAAGTGTTGGATGCTGTGGAGACCCCTGCGTGCCACAAGGTGTTCAGGGGAATTAAAGGTGTCCGATTCAAATCCGATCCTCGGAAACCAGTCAGGTTTGGTCAGTTCACATCTTCGTCAGTAAACGACCAGAGCGCCCAGATGTTTGGAGAAGACACCTTCTTCAACATTGAAACCTGTTATGGAGTCAGGATCAAGAACTTTTCGTTCTTCCCTGGGGAGGAAGAGGTGCTCATCCCACCATTCGAAAAATTCAAGGTGACCCAATTTACCAAAGAAAATGAGAAAACCATCATCAACCTGCAGTCTCTGGACAAGTCAAGCGTTTATAACTGTGAGCTGATGAAAGGTGAGGAACCTGACGTACTTCTCTTAGAGTAACGTGCAACTCTCAGGTCAGCCTGATACTTGGATTCACAGACTCATGGTAGCATTCAACCTAAACAATCAAGTACCAAATGAGTTCTGCGATTCCGTTTGGACCGAATACAAAATCAGATGTATATCAGTAGTTTGGAAGTGACCGAATAAATCCAAATCACCAAGAGCCGAACCGAATGGCTTCCGAAATAAATCTTCTGAATTTGTCCAAAACTGCCCAAATATAATCAGATCGATTCAGATTAATTCAGGCGACTGAAAACAATGGCTCTCAACGTGCAGAGCAAAGTCCCGAAACATAAAACAAGCAGAAACAGGAACCCTAATTGTAACCCTAACCTTAATCATAAGACAAGCAGAAGCAATGACCCTGACCCTGTCACCCTAACCCTGTCATAAAACAAGCAGAAACGGTAACTCTAACCCGAATCATAAAACAAGCAGAAACAGTAACTCTAACCTTAATCATAAAACAAGCGGAAATAATAACCCTAACCCTAATCATAAAACAAGCAGAAACAGTAACCCTAACCCTAATCATAAAACAAGCAGAAACAGTAACCCTACCTGTAAACCTAATCATAAAACATGCAGAAGCAATGACCTTAACCCTATCATAAACCAAGCAGAAACAGTAACCCTAAACCGAATCATAAAACAAGCAGAAACAGGAACCCTAACTCTAATCATAAAACAAGCAGAAACAGTAGCCCTAATCCTAATCATAAAACAAGCAGAAACAGTAACCCTAACTCTAATCATAAAACAAGCAGAAACAGGAACCCTTACCATAAAACAAGCAGAAACAGGAACCCTAACTGTAACCCTAACCCTAATCATAAAACAAGCAGAAACAGTAACCCTAACCCTGTCATAAAACAAGCAGAAACACCCTAACTCAGTGGTTCTCAAACCTGTCCTCGTGACCCCCAACCAGGCCGGATTTTGCAGATAGCTGAAGCACAGCACAGGTGATATGATTTGCTGCTCAGTGAATGCAAGATTCAGTCTGCAATTCTCCAAGGTGATCTGCAAAATATGGCCTGGTTGGGGGTCCCGAGGACAGGTTTGAGAACCACTGCCCTAACTGTAACCGTAATCATAAAACAAGCAGAAACACCCTAACTGTAACCGTAATCATAAAACAAACAGAAACAATGACCCTAACCCTAAAACAAGCAGAAACAGTAACCCTAACTGTAACCCTAACCCTAATCATAAAACAAGCAGAAACAGGAACCCTAACCCTAATCATAAAACAAGCAGAAACAGTAACCCTAACCCTGTCATAAAACAAGCAGAAACACCCTAACTGTAACCGTAATCATAAAACAAACAAAAACAATTACCCTAACCCTAAAACAAGCAGAA
Organism: Leptobrachium leishanense; assembly: GCA_009667805.1. Classification (NCBI taxonomy): domain Eukaryota; kingdom Metazoa; phylum Chordata; class Amphibia; order Anura; family Megophryidae; genus Leptobrachium; species Leptobrachium leishanense. The sequence goes on along the minus strand of CM019064.1, from coordinate 467,158,805 downwards.
ACAGTAACCCTAACTGTAACCCTAACCCTAATCATAAAACAAGCAGAAACAGGAACCCTAACCCTAATCATAAAACAAGCAGAAGCAACGACCCTAACCTTGTCACCCTAAACCTGTCATAAAACCTGCAGAAACAGTAACCTTAACAGGATCCCTAATCATAAATAGGGATGGGCTGCCAGCTCGATGCGAACATGAGTTTGCATCGAACATTGGCTGTTCGACCATTCGCCGAACGGTGAACATTTCTGCGTGTTCACCCACAATGCACCACAATGGACCACAATGCACTGTGCCCTGGCCTGAAGCTTGTAATTGGCTACAGCCTTGCACCTGACTACAGGTCAGGTGCAAGACTATGCCAATCAGGACTCAGAGTCCTGATTGGGCAAATTTTGCCCAATCATGGGCTCACAAAGCTAAGTCCCGCAGCACACTATATAAGGCTTCCCTGCAGCCCTAGCGTGTGTGTTGCAGGAGTGAATCAGAGAGGAGAGGAGATTGCTGGATTTGTAGGGACAAGCTAGCAGTGGCAAATAGTAGGGAAACTGGCAGCCTGGCTGTGAAATATCATACCACAGTTGAATCAGAGTTCATCTTTATCTATTCAGACTTGAATCTGGGTCTTGTTGCCAGCTATCAGGGTTGAATCAGAGTTCTGCATATCTCCAATCTTTTTAACAGAGTTGAATCAGAGTTCTGTATATCTCCAATCTATATACCAGAGTTGAATCAGAGTTCTGCATATCTCCAATCTATATACCAGAGTTTTTATCAGAGTTCTGCATATCTCCAATCTATATACCAGAGTTTTTTGTCAGAGTTTTGCATATCTCCAATCGATATACCTGTCACGGTTCCCGGATCCCACCACACAGCCCTTAAAGCCCAACACTCCACAGAGCCAAGAAGCTACCAACAGAGTAGCCGTAGAACAATCCCTAACTGTCTGGTTCTTAAAAATTGGCCAGGTATAAGTATACTAGCTAGACAGAAAGGGTTAATCAAAGACAATGTTGTAATACAAAACCAGGTCAGCAACATGGGGTTAGTCAGACGAGCCAGAGTTAGGAATACAGAGAATAGAATAGTCAAATGGAATAGCTGGGTCGATATTGTTGCAGTAGCGTAGTACAAGGAAAATAGTCTAGCGCAACGGAAGACAGAATAGTCAGTAAACAAGCACAGGTCAATAACAGGTTAAATCACGAGAGAATTCAGGTACAAGGAGCTCAGGTATGGATAACCACGATCTGGCCTTGCTGAGAAGGAACTGTGGGTTTTTAAAGACCTTCACCAGACCGCGCCCCCCTCTCAAGCTGCGCCTCATGCAGCCACCTCCCTGCCTGTCTCTATTTAAACCGGGTGTTGGTCAGCGAGCAGCATCAGACATGCTGCCTTCAAGCACACTGGAGAGGCTGGAAGCCCCCAACGTTACAATACCAGAGTTAAATCAGAGTTCTGCATATCTCCAATCTTTATAACAGAGTTGAATCAGAGTTCTGCATATCTCCAATCTTTATAACAGAGTTGAATCAGAATTCTGTATATCTTTAATCTATATATCACTCACCATGTCAAAAAGACCAAAAAGGACAGGAAGACGCTCCCAGACACAGATAAGAGGGCAAGTAGCCTCTGTGTCGGAAGGCTGTGCCCCTGATCGTCGTGGACCTGGTGCATCCTCTGCAGGGGCACACTTGTCCTTTCTAACTGGTGCTGGCCGTCTTATGCAGCAGCAACATACAGAGGATTTGGTGGATTGGCTAACCAGGCCATACTCACCCTCCGAGTCCTCTGCCAGCCAGACTTGTAGTGGTTTACAGTCCACCTCAGCTGCCAAAGCATTTAATTCAGCCTCCATGTCCACAGCTACTCCTGCTGTAGCCTCACCATCATAAACAGAGGAGTCAGCTGAATTGTTTGACTACAATGACAGTGACATGCTGCTTGAGGATGCGCAGCAACTCCAGTGCTCTGATTCAAACTCTGAGGTTGAGGAAGGGAGTAAAATCAGCCTAGAGTGAGGGGGTGCCAGTGACACACAAAGAACTGGCACTCATGTTCCCCCAGCAGCTGTCGCATACTGCCAGGTTGGCTCCAGTGATGAGGAGATAGGGGGTGATGACGATGATGAGGTCACTGACTAAACCTGGGTGCCTGATCGAACAGAGGAGTCGAATGAGGAGCAGGAGGCACAACAAAACTGAGGCACAACGTCCTCTATGAGCAACCGTAGCCTGTCCAAGGCATCAGAAGTCAGAGCTGCTCAGGTGCAGAGCGCTGTTGTCTCAAAGCACACGTCCAGGAACTCTGCTGTCTGGGAGTTCTTCATTCACATGTGCAGCAGACTGCACAGTTGCTATTTGTAAGCTATGTCTGAAGAGGATCAAGCGTGGGAAAAACATCAGACGCTTGGGTACCACGTGCTTGATGCGACATATGACCACCTGCCACACATCCCGTTGGCACAACACTTTGCATAGGTCCTCCTCCTCATCTGTCTCTGCCCCACTATATGTCCTGCCATGTCATTGTCTACAACCTACACTAACAGGGATGATGCTACAGTAATGGGTGTACCAGGTCCTTCCTCAGAATATGACAGCATCCCATCAGCTGCAGATTCACGCAGTCAGATTTCGTTGCCCCAGCTGCTGCAGTGGAAGAAAAAATATAGTCCCAACCATCCCCTTGCACAGCATCTAAATGCCAGCTTGGCAAAATTACTCGCATTACTGCTGCTGCCTTTCCAGCTGGTGGACTCTGCCTCCTTCCGTGAATTTGCAGAATGTGCTGTACCACAGTGGCAGGTTCCAAAACACCAGTTCTTTTATGGAAGGCCATTCCAGCACTATACCAGCACGTGGAAGACAATGTTATGGAGTCATTGGGAAAGGCAGTGAGCAGCAAGGTGCACATTACTTTAGACATGTGGTTCAGCAAGCATGGACAGGGCCATTACATTTCGTTCACGGCACACTGGGTACCTCTGCTTGCAGCTGGGAGGGATCCAGGATGGGGCTCGGTGCTGGAGCTTGCTCATCCACCACGCCTCCAGAAAGCTGCTTATATGAGGTCTGTCTGCTCCACCACCTCTTCCTCTTCCTCCTCCTTCTCTGTCTCTGGCAAAGTGGCAGTTAAACCAAAGCGTGGCAGGGTCTATGCAATGGCTCAAGCAAAAAGATGCCATACTGTGCCTGAGCTGGTTTGTTTAGGGGAGCCACACCTGGCCAGAAATTATGTTAGCTCTGCAGGGGCCGGTGCATTGATGGTTAACACCACGCCAGCTTGAGCTGGGAATGGTTGTCTGTGATAATGGCAGCAACCTTCTCTCTGCCCTACGCAAGGGTAAATTGACGCATGTACCATGCCTAGCACACATCCTAAATCTGGTGGTACAGCATTTCCTAACCAGGTACCCAGGGCTGGTAGAGCTTCTCAGCCAGGCCAGAAAAGTCTGCATCTACTTCAGACGGTCATTCCCAGCAAGTGTTCGCCTGGCAGAAATTCAAAGAGAATTCCACCTTCCCACAAACCGTCTGATCTGTGACATGCCCACCAGGCGGAACTCGACATTGGCAATGCTGCAGCGTCTGCACAAGCAGCAGAGGGTCATCAATGAGTACCTGTGTGAGTATGGCACAAGGACAGGTTCAGGTCAACTTGTTTTTTTTTCTCCCGCAGTGGCTGATGATCAAGGATGCATGCACTGTACTGTCACCATTTGAGGAGGCATCGAGGATGGTGAGCAGGGACAGTGCATGCATCAGTGAAACAATTCCTTTAGTGTTCCTGCTGGAGCTCACTCTGCGGGAATTATAGATGTGGCACTAGAGGCAGAGCAGCGGGAGGAAGAGGAGGACTTCCCTAGCTCTCAAGGTCCCAGTCTTTACGCAGACAGCATTCCTGCGGGTCCTCAGATCAGACAGGAGGAGGATGATGAGGAGGAGGAATATTTAAGCCGTGGGGGCATTGAAGGTGGGGATTCCTCAAGGGAGGGTTTTGTGTCCCCAGAAATCCAAGGACTGGTACATGGCTGGGAGGAGGTAGTGCACGATGGGGTCATCCTCAATGACCAGGAAGACTCGGAAGCTAATGCCACCTCCAACCTATGCTGCATGGGCTCCCTTATCCTGCAAAGCCTGCTAAAGGACCCCAGGATTCGTGCTATCAAGGAGAGGGATCATTACTGGTTGGCAACCCTTCTTGATCCACGATACAAGGATAAGGTTGCAGAGCTCATCCTGCCCTCACAGACTGATGCCTTTTCCAATTTTTTTAGTCCACGACGCCCAGTGACGTCAACTGTAGGCACCCATTGCCAGCGTCTTCACCATATGGTGCAGGACTATCTAGGGGCAAGGGCAGACCTGGATACCTTTACAGCAGATGATCCACTGGCTTACTAGGTGTTGAGATTGGATCACTGGCCAGAATTTAGCCATATGATATGGAGCTACTAGGTTGCCCTTCATCCAGTGTGCTTTCTGAAAGGACACTCAGTGCCACTGGAGGTTTTGTCACAGAAAAAAAAGAGTGTGTCTGTCCACCGCCTCTGTAGACCGGCTGACATTTATAAAAATTAATCAGTCCTAGATCAGCAGCTATCACTCCCCTGATGCTGATGTAACTGAATAGATCGGGGATCTCTTCTGCATTCCCAAAACCTCCAGCACTGCACTCTTCCATAGAATCCACAATACCTCAGAGGGGTTACGGACGGTGTGAAGGCACTGTTGCCGACACTAAAGACCCAATTTTAAAGCACCTATTGTTACTTTCATCCAAAGCCTGCATAAGTTTCACCATAATTTAGCCACAAAATCACTAAACTTGTTCTGCGTGTCCTAAAATGTCTCCTCTTTTCCTACAGGCTGCGCCCCAAGCAGTTGTTTATGAATAGATTAAAGGAAAACATTTACCATCATTTGAAATGTCATTTTGTTTTTTTAAATGTTTCTATACATCCTAGAAATCCGCCACTTCACGGGCAGGTTACGGGGACCTCCTAGGTACGATATTTGAAGGAATTTTTCATTTTTATAAACTTTTTGTCCTTGTTTCTTGTCCCCCAGGGCACTACTCGGACCCCCATACACCTTTTATGGCCAATATCTTGCATATATGCCCTCTTGGGCACTCTAAAATTCGAACGTTCGCGTCCCATTGACTTGCATTGAGTTTGCATCGTGTTCACGTTCGAATTTGAACTTTTTCAATTGTTCGAGTTCGAATGCGAACCGAACACGGGGGTTTTCGGCCCATCACTAATCATAAATCAAGCAGAAATGGTAACCCTGACTGTAACCCTAACCTTAATTATAAATCAAGCAGAAACATTAACCCTAACTGTAACCGTAATCATAAAACAAACAGAAACAATGACCCTAACCCTAAAACAAGCAGAAACAGTAACCCTAACAGGGTTATTCAAAGAGATTCGAAAAGTCACCGCACGTTCGGTGACTTTTCGTTCTCTTCAATTCGGTTCCTTTTGCCGATCCCATTTCGGTGACCCTGCGGTGTATTCAGCAAACAGCACAGGGTCCCCGAATTGCAGGGAAAAGCTGCCGCAAACCCGACGAAAACTAACCGCAAAACCCAGCGAATGCACGCCGAAAACCTCAAACATCTGGATTAACCTGCCGAAAACCACGGAAAAAGCCCGAGCAGTAGCCGATCACACACAGCCGAAGCAGCCGAAGCAGCTGAGACGCAGACGAGGGAGGTGAAAAAATTAGCAAAACCGTTTGTATGAATCTGTGAAAATGAAACGCTGTTTGCAAAGAAACTACTGAGCAAAAATGTCTGAACTTTACATATGAGGTCCAGGGAATGATAATAAAAAGGGCTGTTACAGAAAAAAGAAGTGAACTTAAAAAAAATAAAAAAAATCGGACTTTTAAAAAAAAAAAAGAAATTAAGAAAAATGCTTAAAGTATCATAAAAAATCTATAAATAAAGAGACTTTTTGCTGCAGAATTTTATAATGAACGGTTTATTAGATATTGAATTAAAACGGGAATATTTTTAACATTGAAGTCTATGGGATTCGCCTGAATAAACCTGTCGAATGAAACCACCGAATGGCAGGGCATTAGGGGAACCTTTCACTGCTGGTTTGTGTTCTCTGAATAGCAGAAGCAGTGCTTTTTCATGGGGATTTCACTGCCCTCGAACAGGCACCGAACAGGCACCGTATGTTCAGGCAATTCGCCAGGATTTGGCGAATTGCCTGCTCTCTGGATAGCCGAATGGCCAGGAAAGCCAAGCAATTTCTCAAGCAATTCGGATCTCTTTGGATAACCCTGTAAGAGTAACCATAACCCTATTCATAAAACAAGCAGAAACAGTGACCCTAACAGTAACCATTACCCTATTCTTAAAACAAACAGAAACAGTAACCCTAACCCTAATCATAACACAAGCAGAAACAGTGACCCTAATAGTAATCATAACCCTAATCATAACACAAGCAGAAACAGTAACCCTAACTCTAATCATAAAACAAGCAGAAACAGTGACCCTAACTGTAATCATAACCCTAATCATAACACAAGCAGAAACAATAACTGTAACCCTAACCATAAAGCAAGCAGAAATAGTAAACTATCCGTTTCCCTTCACCCTTTTTATAAGATAAGGAATTGATTGGGAAAGCTGTGAGTGCAGGCACAGGCTCCCCCAGGCACCATAACCTCTCCAGTAAGATGAAGTCATGGTGCATAAAGTTATTGTCCTTTTAAACCTGACCTATTGCTGCCAACCACAGAGAATTAATCTCCGCCTGTTATTAACTCGCTAATGCTCGCTGTGAGGGACGACATTCACCAGTTATTTGTGTTTTTACAGAAAAGAGATGCAAATCCGCCTGGTGCCCTTTCAACTCAGGTGAGTCTCTGCCGTGCCCTCGCGCCCTGAGCTTGGTGACGCTGAGTTTGGTGACGCTGAGCTTGGTGACGATGGTTTATCTACTCTTATTTCCTGTTTTTTTCATAGCTGTGAGCGCCATGGTAAGGATGGATTCCCCGCAGATTGTTTTGCTGGGATTACTGGTGTTACTGGGGGATCCCTTCGTGCAGCTTCTCTGATCCCGATGCCTCGGCTACCTCCGGTATATGTGCCGCAGCCTGTGTCCCGCCAATCCACGCCGCTATCAGTACCACGTCACGCATCCCATGGATCTCAGCTGTATGTGGAGCCTCAGAAAAAGGATGGAACGAGATGTCTCAAACTCTCCCCTCCCCCTGCGCGCTACGAGAACCCGTGTAACCAAGTGCCAAGAGACCGGCAAACACGCGGCACCACAAGTCTGCATGAGCGAGCGCTTCTTTATACCTGTTTTAGGTTTTTATAAATTGTGAATACAAGCCATTTATTTTGTAAACGAAGAGAAGGAATGTGCCCCCCCCCAGGGAAACCAAATAAAATAAGGTAAAATGTGCAGGAATTGTTAATTCATAATGATTGGCGGCTCCTGTCTCCGCCCCCTGCGTCTCTCCCATGGGAAGCTTGCAGTAGGTACAGGGACGTTCAATACATGGGGACAGCTCTGGTTTTGGCCCAGTCCTATTATCTCAACTCCAGAGATATCTTCTTAAAGTTCGAAATGAGCGTGTTATTAAATATGCACAGTGCAGGGTCTCTCCAGGGCGCTGAACATCCTCCATACGAGAGCTCTGCTCTTCTTATACACTCCCTGCAGGGACATGTCCATACATGCAGAAAAAACATGGGCCGTAACAACCTCGCACTTATGGATGACATGGACCCAACCCTCGCTGAACTCTGACTGTCCCGGGACGAGCATTAGGTGCCTGTATATAGGCTATGTGAATGCCGGGATATGTGTGTATGTATGGTGGCTTACAGGAGCATTTCATGGATCGGAAGCTGTGTGAGCAGAGACAGAGGAAGGTAGACAACCTGTTCTACAGACCCATGTGGAAGCCCAGAAGTGGACAAACAACTCTTGAGGCCCCAGTGGAAAGGGAGACAATGTACAGTGTGGTATTACAGAATTTATGCCTCCACACTCATTTCAAAATTAAAATATGGCAAAGACACTGCCACTGACAAAAACACAGGGACACAAAGACACTGACAAAAACAGAGACACAAAGACACTGACAAAAACACAAAGACAATGGCAAAAACACAGGGACACTCCCAGAAACTGGCACAGAGACTGACAGACACTAAGACAAAGACAATGGAAAAAACACAGGGACACAAAGACACAGACACTGACAAAAACAGAGACACAGACACTGACAAAAACAAAGACACTGACAAAAACACAGGGACACTCCCAGAAACTGGCACAGAGACTGACAGACACTAAGACAAAGACAATGGAAATAACACAGGGACACAAAGACACAGACACTGACTAAAAAAAGAGACACAGACACTGACAAAACAAAGACACTGACAAAAACAGAGACACAAAGACACTGACAAAAACACAAAGACAATGGCAAAAACACAGGGACACTCCCAGAAACTGGCACAGAGACTGACAGACACTAAGACAAAGACAATGGAAAAAACGCAGGGACACAAAGACACAGACACTGACAAAAACAAAGACACTGACAAAAACACAGGGACACTCCCAGAAATTGACAGAGACTGACAGACACTAAGACAAAGACACTGAAAAAACACAGGGACACTAAGACACAGACACTGACAAAAACAGAGACACAGACATTGACAAAAACAAAGACACAGACACTGACAAAATCACAGGGACACTCCTAGAAACAGACACAGATATTGACAGACACTAAGACAAAGACATTGACAAGAACACAGGGACACAAAGACTCAGAATCTGACAAAAACACAGAGACACAGACACTGATAAAAACAGAGACACAGACACTGACAAAAACACAGAGACACAAACAATGACAAAAACAAAGACACTGACAAAAACACAGGGACACAGAATCTGACAGAAACACAGACACTGACAAAAACAAAGACACTGACAAAAACACAGGGGCACTCCTAGAAACAGGCACAGATAGACAGACACTAAGACAAAGACACTGACAAAAACGCAGGGACACAAAGACACAGAATCTGACAAAAACACAGGGACACAGACACTGATAAAAACACAGAGACACAAACAATGACAAAAGCAAAGACACTGACAAAAACACAGGGACACAGAATCTGACAGAAAACAGACACTGACAAAAACAAAGACACTGACAAAAATACAGGGGCACTCCTAGAAACAGGCACAGATAGACAGACACTAAGACAAAGACACTGACAAAGACACAGGGACACAAAGACACATAATCTGAGAAAAACACAGGAACACTCCTAGAAGCAGACACAGAGACTGAAAGACACAAAGATACAGACACTGACAAAAACATAAGGAGATAAAAAGGGTTATTGACAAAGCATCAACATTTCGGTGTTTTTCAATTTGGTGCACCTCACCGATTACATTATGCCGAAACTATGGTGAATTCACTATTCACAGTATTGTCACTGTAGTGCGGCAAAGATGGAGTCGCTGAAGCCTCATGAATTCGAATAATTTGGCGAATGTCACCTTGTAGTCCTCTCCTCCTGTTTCCAACCCCAACCCTCCTAGATTGTGATTTCCTACGGGAATAGGGCCTCATCTCCTCCTGTACTGTTTGTCAAATGTTGTTCAATGTATTGTAACCCTGTCTGTACTGTGCCTATTGTACAGCGCTGCGGAATATGCTGGCGCTTTATAAATAAAGAATAATAATAACTTTAAAATAATAATAACTGGCCTTGGCGAAATCCACCAAACTGAATTAAAAAAAAAAGTAACTCTCCTATTCTTCTAATAGGTTTAAACCAATAAAATGCATTAAAAACGTGTAACTAACTAAAATGTGTCTAAATAATTAAAAGGTCTGATAAATATTTTAAAAAATATGCCTTTTAAAAAAATTGGGAAACAAAAATTTAGTCTGAAAAATAAAAAGGCTTTTTTTTCTGAAAATGAACAGAATGTTTTTTTAAAAAAATAAAAAAAATAAAAATAATATTATTTTTTTACAACTTGCACTTCGTTGGCAAGTTCGGGCTTAGTGAATAGCCCCTAAAGACTCAGACACTGACAATAACACAGGGACACTCCCAGAAACAGGAATAGAGAATGAGAGACGCAAAGACACGGACAGAAACAAAAGGACAATTTTATCAAACAGGCACAGACAGGGTTAATCAAAAAGAGCCGATCTGGCCCCGAAAGGTAACTGAACAGTGAAATTCAGGGTACAGTTACCTTTCCTGGCCATTCGGCTGTTCAGAGAGCAGGCAGTTTGCCAAATCTTGGCGAATTGCCTGCACATACGGTGCCTGTTCGGTGCCTGTTCGAGGGCAGTGAAATCCCCATAGAGAAGCAATGCTTCGTCTATTCAGAGAACACAAACCAGGAGGGAAAAGTTGCTGAATTGCCCTGCTGTTCAGTGGTTCATTCGACAGGTTTATTCAGGCGAATCCCATAGGTTTCAATGTTAAAAATATTCCCGTTTTAATTCAATATCTAATAAACCGTTGATTATAATACTCTGCAGTAAAAAGTCTCTTTATTCATAGATTTTTTGGGATTTTTGGGGATTTTGTTCGGCAAAATTTTTTTCCCGTTTTTTTTAAATAGTTTTTTCTTTTTTCTGTAACAGCCTGTGATGGGGTGTATGTAAGGTTCCCTGAGGAAAGGGTTAACGTGGCAGGGTTGATCAGCCCAGCAACACACACAAAGGCTTGATGTTGTGATTTCATTTTGGTGGATTTCCCCTCAGACAGACAGAGCTCCAAAAGGTCTGTGATTTAAGGACACAATCGTTGGTTATTGTTACGGTGATTGCTGGATAGCAGAGAGAGGTTTCTTCTTTCGTTTATTTGGTTGAACCAAGCAGCTGTGCCTGTATACACCTGTGCTACAAGGGATAAAGACTGCTGTGGTGCTCACGTGACAAGGTCCACTCCATTACACAGACCTTTTTATTCTCATTCATTGGATTTTATATGTAAATTTCAGACATTTTCGCTCAGTAGTTTCTTTGCAAACAGCGTTTCACTTTTCAAACATTCAAGCAAACATTTTTTTTTTCTTTCACCTCATTCGTCTGCGGTGTCGGGTTTTTCCGGCGGCTGCTCTGCACTGTGATCGGCGGCTGCTCTGCGCTGTGATCAGCAGCTGCTCTGCTCTGTGATCGGCGGCTGCTCTGCGCTGTGATCAGCGGCTACTCTGCGCTGTGATCGGCGGCTGCTCTGCGCTGTGATCGGCGGCTGCTCTGCGCTTTGATCGGTGGCTGCTCTGCGCTGTGATCAGCAGCTGCTCTGCTCTGTGATCGGCGGCTGCTCTGCGCTGTGATCGGCAGCTGCTCTGCTCTGTGATCGGCGGCTGCTCAGCGCTGTGATCAGCGGCTACTCTGCGCTGTGATCGGCGGCTGCTCTGCGCTTTGATCGGCGGCTAGTCGGGTTTCTCACGCGGGGATAATCCAGCTGTTTCTGTGGGCTTCGGTTAGTGTTCGGCGGGTTTTGCAGTGAGTTTTCGGCGAGTTTAAGGCGGGTTTTCCCTGCACTATGGGGGCCCTGCGGTGCTTGCTGAATATACCACAGGGTCGGCGAACTAGGATTGCCAAATTGCACAGATTTACAGGGAACGAAATGTCACCGAACGTGCAATGACTTTTTGATTCTCTTTGAATAACCCTGAGAGACACGAAAACACAAAGACACAGGGACACTCCCAGAAACAGGCACAGAGACTGAGAGACACGAAAACACAAAGACACAGGGACACTCCCAGAAACAGGCACAGAGACTGAGAGACACAAAGACACAGGGACACTCCCAGAAACAGGCACAGAGAATGGGAGACATGAAAACAAAAAGACACAGGGACACTCCCAGAAACAGGCACAGAGACTGAGAGACACAAAGACACAGGGACACTCCCAGAAACAGGCACAGAGAATGGGAGACATGAAAACAAAAAGACACAGGGACACTCCCAGAAACAGGCAACAGAGACTGAGAGACACAAAGACATAGGGACACTCCCAGAAACAGGCTCAGAGACTGAGAGACACGAAATCACAAAGACACAGGGACACTCCCAGAAACAGGCACAGAGACTGAGAGACACAAAGACACAGGGACACTCCCAGAAACAGGCTCAGAGACTGAGAGACACGAAATCACAAAGACACAGGGACACTCCCAGAAACAGGCTCAGAGACTGAGAGACACGAAAACACAAAGACACAGGGACACTCCCAGAAACAGGCACAGAGAATGAGAGACACAAAGACACAGGGACACTCCCAGAAACAGGCTCAGAGACTGAGAGACACGAAAACACAAAGACACAGGGACACTCCCAGAAACAGGCACAGAGAATGAGAGACACAAAGACACAGGGACACTCCCAGAAACAGGCACAGAGACTGAGAGACACGAAATCACAAAGACACAGGGACACTCCCAGAAACAGGCTCAGAGACTGAGAGACACGAAAACACAAAGACACAGGGACACTCCCAGAAACAGGCACAGAGAATGAGAGACACAAAGACACAGGGACACTCCCAGAAACAGGCTCAGAGACTGAGAGACACGAAAACACAAAGACACAGGGACACTCCCAGAAACAGGCACAGAGAATGAGAGACACAAAGACACAGGGACACTCCCAGAAACAGGCACAGAGACTGAGAGACATGAAAACACAAAGACACAGGGACACTCCCAGAAACAGGCACAGAGAATGAGAGACACAAAGACACAGGGACACTCCCAGAAACAGGCACAGAGACTGAGAGACATGAAAACACAAAGACACAGGGACACTCCCAGAAACAGGCACAGAGACTGAGAGACACGAAAACACAAAGACACAGGGACACTCCCAGAAACAGGCACAGAGACTGAGAGACATGAAAACACAAAGACACAGGGACACTTCCAGAAACAGGCTCAGAGACTGAGAGACATGAAAACACAAAGACACAGGGATACTCCCAGAAACAGGCACAGAGACTGAGAGACACAAGACACAGACAAAAACACAGATAAAGATACTTGCAAACACAAAGACACTGGCAAAGACACACAGATGCTGATAGATGTACAGACAATGTCTTTATCTGTGGTGGTGAAGCCTTGCTGAAAGGCTGGCCTGACCAAGCCTTGGGGGAGGTCTCATGGGGTCCCTCCTAGGCCACAGCCCTCAGACAGTGCCATATTGCCTTAAAGGTCTGTCCACCCCAGTGGAAGCCAATCAGAAGACATGGATTCAAATGTTCCATGTTCCAAAGACCATAAATCCACAGCTTCACTCACTCATGTTTTGCTTCCCACTCACGCTGTCCCCATTTGATTGTTGTCTGCGTGTCTCACTCTGTCTTTGTGTCTTTCTCCAGAGCTGGTTTTCTAGTCCATCCCGTATCTTTCATTCTCCGTACCGGCCATATTTCATCACATGACACAATGCTTCATACGATGATACAGTGTATATCAACCTGTGCATCCATCTGTTGCGCTGTCTGATATCATTACGGGCCGCGTAGTTCCATATTGTGTGTTGTCTCTCCATATTACGCCCGGCATGTTCCCTGTGTAGGATTATTACCTGTTCGTGTTATTATCACACTCGCCCGGTGTCCGATTCTACACTGCAGGATCACACGAGACGTCTGTTGTGTCCCCTCACTCCCCTGTGTCTCTGTTGTGTCCCCTCACTCTCCTGTGTCTCTGTTGTGTCCCCTCACTCCCCTGTGTCTCTGTTGTGTCCCCTCACTCTCCTGTGTCTCTGTTGTGTCCCCTCACTCCCCTGTGTCTCTGTTGTGTCCCCTCACTCCCCTGTGTCTCTGTTGTGTCCCCTCACTCTCCTGTGTCTCTGTTGTGTCCCCTCACTCCCCTGTGTCTCTGTTGTGTCCCCTCACTCTCCTGTGTCTCTGTTGTGTCCCCTCACTCCCCTGTGTCTCTGTTGTGTCCCCTCACTCTCCTGTGTGTCTCTGTTGTGTCCCCTTGCTCCCCTGTGTCTCTGTTGTGTCCCCTCACTCTCCTGTGTCTCTGTTGTGTCCCCTCACTCCCCTGTGTCTCTGTGTGTCCCCTCACTCTCCTGTGTCTCTGTTGTGTCCCCTCACTCCCCTGTGTCTCTGTGTGTGTCCCCCACTCCCCTGTGTCTCTGTTGTGTCCCCTCACTCCCCTGTGTCTCTGTTGTGTCCCCTCACTCTCCTGTGTCTCTGTTGTGTCCCCTCACTCCCCTGTGTCTCTGTTGTGTCCCTCACTCTCCTGTGTCTCTGTTGTGTCCCCTTGCTCCCCTGTGTCTCTGTTGTGTCCCCTCACTCTCCTGTGTCTCTGTTGTGTCCCCTCACTCCCCTGTGTCTCTGTGTGTCCCCTCACTCTCCTGTGTCTCTGTTGTGTCCCCTCACTCCCCTGTGTCCCCTCACTCCCGTGTCTCTGTGTGTCCCCTCACTCTCCTGTGTCTCTGTTGTGTCCCCTCACTCCCCTGTGTCTCTTGTGTCCCCTCACTCCCGTGTCTCTGTTGTGTCCCCTCACTCCCCTGTGTCTCTTGTGTCCCCTCACTCCCGTGTCTCTGTTATGTCTCCTCACTCCCCTGTGTCTGTTGTGTCCCCTCACTCCCGTGTCTCTGTGTGTCCCCTCACTCTCCTGTGTCTCTGTTGTGTCCCCTAACTCCCCTGTGTCTCGTGTCCCCTCACTCCCCTGTGTCTCTGTGTGTCCCCTCATTCTCCTGTGTCTCTGTTGTGTCCCCTCACTCCCCTGTGTCTCTGTGTGTCCCCTCACTCTCCTGTGTCTCTGTTGTGTCCCCTCACTCCCCTGTGTCTCTTGTGTCGCCTCACTCCCGTGTCTCTGTGTGTCCCCTCACTCTCCTGTGTCTCTGTTGTGTCCCCTCACTCCCCTGTGTCTCTTGTGTCCCCTCACTCCCCTGTGTCTCTTGTGTCCCCTCACTCCCCTGTGTCTCTGTTGTGTCCCCTCACTCCCCTGTGTCTCGTGTCCCCTCACTCCCCTGAGTCTCTGTTGTGTCCCTCACTCTCCAGTGTCTCTGTTGTGTCCCCTCACTCCCGTGTCTCTTGTGTCCCCTCACTCCACTGTGTCTCTGTGTGTCCTCACTCACCCTGTGTCTCTTGTGTCCCCTCACTCCCGTGTCCTGTGTCCCTCCCTCACACTCTACTGTGTCTCTGTTGTCCCTCACTCCCCTGTGTCTCTTGTGTCCCCTCACTCCCCTGTGTCTCTGTTGTGTCCCCTCACTCCCGTGTCTCGTGTCCCCTCACTCCCCTGAGTCTCTGTTGTGTCCCCTCGCTCCCTGTGTCTCTGTGTGTCCCCTCACTCTCCAGTGTCTCTGTTGTGTCCCCTCACTCCCGTGTCTCTTGTGTCCCCTCACTCCCCTGTGTCTCTGTGTGTCCCCTCACTCTCCTGTGTCTCTGTTGTGTCCCCTCACTCCCCTGTGTCTCTTGTGTCCCCTCACTCCCCTGTGTCTCTGTTGTGTCTCCTCACTCCCCTGTGTCTGTGTGTCCCCTCACTTCCTTGTGTCTCTGTTGTGTCCCCTCGCTCCTAGTTCTGTCTCACCATTAGGTCTTTTCAAGGGGGGGTATGGGGGTCCATTCCCAGTGTTAAATATATTCTAAAAGTCAAATCTAAGTATTTTGCAAAACTGGAAACACAAACAAACCCGGGAGACGGACGTGACGATGCATTATTTTATTTCCATGATATTTAAATCAATGTATTAAGATCTTGTGCGCCCATTGCCCTGATTTTATTGTAGATTGAAATGTGACCCGCCTTAATGTGACCCACGTTAATGCGACCCGCCTTAATGTGGCACGCCTTAATGTGACCCGCTTTAATGCGACCCGCCTTAATGTGACACGCCTTAATGCGACCCGCCTTAATGTGACCCATGTTAATGTGATCCGCCTTAATGTAACACGCTTTAATGCGACCCACCTTAATGTGACCCATGTTAATGTGATCCGCCTTAATGCGATTTAATGTGACCAGTCTTAATGCGACCCGCCTTAACGTGACCCACCTTAATGCGACTTAATGTGACCAGCCTTAATGCGACCCCCCTTAATGCGACTTAATGTGACCCGCCTTAATGTTACCCGCCTTAATGCGACTTAATGTGACCCGCCTTAATGTGACCCACCTTAATGCGTCTTAATGTGACTCGTCTTATTGCGACCCGCCTTAATGTCACCCGCATTAATGTGAGCCCCATTAATGTGCCCCGCGTGACCCGGCTGTCCCTCCGCATCACGGAATAGATCACTGTATGTGACACGTTTAGACGGTCGGCATCACGCTGTATAGAGTATAAGATGATCTCATATTGCACCATCTAAGACTATAACCTGCCCCACCCCCACTGTTGCACCAAACCCCGAATTACTGTGTCACCAAGTGTTAAACCGGATTACCTGCTCCCCATACCATTATATCTGATACATGTGGCTGGTGACACCACGGGAACATAACCAGAGAACCTAGAATGAATACGGCGTGGAGAGACACCTGCTTCTCGTGGCTGCCCCCTCTGGCTGGGTGCAGAATCGCAGGTGCAAACATTTAACTTTTAACATTCCTCTACAATAAATCCCAATCGGTGGTTCAAGCAGCGCGTTATATCCGCCAGTGCATTGTGATAATGTGTTCAGGATCCAGCCTGCACGCCGGTATTCTGGGACACACGGGCGGCGTTACCACATTCTCCAGTTTGCCAGATTAAAGCAGGAATGCGGCTGTGACGGAGGCCGAGATCGCTTGGCTCCTGTGCTGACCCGCAGCTTCGTATGGTGGTTGGGCACAGTTCGTTGTGTCGCCCTCAGCACAGAGAGGGTTAATGCAGCCGTGGTGAGCGTCTGTATATAAGGGCTCCTCGTCCCACATGTGGATCCTCATACAGAGTGGTACAGGTTGAGCGCCCCGTTCTGTAACCGAGCGATTATAGTCATCAGGCTGAGCGCGGTGACGATGGCGACGGCGGCAGCACTGGAGCACTGTAACACAAAGGGCAGAGGAGTCTGTTAGTAAATGCGCCCTGTCTCCTGCACGTCCTCTGTCTCAGACGGTCATCCCACATCGAGCTTATCACTTGGGATGGAGAATGTGTCCGTGTGTCCACACCAAGCTAGCTATGTCCGTGTGACGAGGGACACGCCGCGTGCTGGAGGCTGGACTCTATCAACATGGAAAGCTTCATAGAACAGATTATATGAAAACCGAGACTAACCCTAACCCCGTACACCTAACTCTAACCACAACTTAACCCCAACTATAACCCTAACCCCGTACACCTAACTCTAACCACAACTTAACCCCAACTAAAACCCTAACCCCGTACACCTAACTCTAACCACAACTTAACCCCAACTAAAACCCTAACCCCGTACACCTAACTCTAACCACAACTATAACCCTAACCCCTTACGCCTAACTCTAACCACAACTTAACCCCAACTACAACCTTAACCCCTTACGCCTAACTCTAACCACAACTTAACCCAACTACAACCTTAACCCCTTACACCTAACTCTAACCACAACTATAACCCTAACCCTTACACCTAACTCTAACCACAACTAAACCCTGTACACCTAACTCTAACCACAACTTAACCCCAACTATAACATTAACCCCTTACACCTAACTCTAACCACAACTATAACCCTAACCCCTTACGCCTAACTCTAACCACAACTTAACCCCAACTATAACCCTAAACCCTTACACCTAACTCTAACCACAACTTAACCCCAACTATAACCTTAACCCCTTACACCTAACTCTAACCACAACTTAACCCCAACTATAACCCTAAACCCTTACACCTAACTCTAACCACAAACTTAACCCCAACTACAACCTTAACCCCTTACACATAACTCTAACCACAACTATAGCCCTAACCCCTTACGCCTAACTCTAACCACAACTTAACCCCAACTATAACCCTAACCCTTTACACCTAACTCTAAACACAACTAAACCCCAACTACAACCTTAACCCCTTACACCTAACTCTAACCACAACTTAACCCCAACTACAACCCTAACCCCGTAAACCTAACTCTAACCACAACTTAACCCCAACTATAACCCTAACCCCTTACACCTAACTCTAACCACAACTTAACCCCAACTACTACCTTAACCCCTTACACCTAACTCTAACCACAACTTAACCCCAACTACAACCTTAACCCCTTACACTTAACTCTAACCACAACTTAACCCCAACTATAACCTTAACCCCTTACACCTAACTCTAACCACAACTTAACCTCACAAACAACCCTAACCCCTTACACCTAACTCTAACCAAAACGTAACCCCAACTACAACCCCTTACACCTAACTCTAACCACAGTTTAACCCCAACTACAACCTTAACCCCTTACACCTAACTCTAACAAAACGTAACCCCAACTACAACCCCTTACACCTAACTCTAACCACAACTTAACCCCAACTATAACCCTAACCCCTTACACCTAACTCTAACCACAGTTTAACCCCAACTACAACCTTAACCCCTTACACCTAACCCCAAATACAACCCTAACCCCTTACACCTAACTCTAACCACAGTTTAACCCCAACTACAACCTTTACCCCTTACACCTAACTCTATCCACAACTTAACCCCAACTATAACCCTAACCCCTTACACCTAACTCTAACCACAACTTAACCCCAACTACAAACTTAACCCCTTACACCTAACTCTAACCACAACTTAACCCCATCTACAACCTTAACCCCTTACACGTAACCCCAACTACAACCTTAACCCCTTACACCTAACTCTAACCACAATTTAACCCCAACTATAACCTTAACCCCTTACACCCGTACACCTAACTCTAACCACAACTTAACCCCAGCTATAACCCTAACCCCTTACACCTAACTCTAACCACAGTTTAACCCCAACTACAACCTTAACCCCTTACACCTAACTCTAACCACAACTTAACCCCAACTACAACCTTAACCCCTTACACCTAACCCCAAATACAACCCGAGCCCCTTACACCTAACTCTAACCACAGTTTAACCCCAACTACAACCTTTACCCCTTACACCTAACTCTATCCACAACTTAACCCCAACTATAACCCTAACCCCTTACACCTAACTCTAATCACAACTTAACCCCAACTACAAACTTAACCCCTTACACCTAACTCTAACCACAACTTAACCCCAACTACAACCTTAACCCCTTACACGTAACCCCAACTACAACCTTAACCCCTTACACCTAACTCTAACCACAACTTAACCCCAACTACAACCTTAACCCCTTACACGTAACCCCAACGACAACCTTAACCCCATACACCTAACTCTAACCACAACTTAACCCAAACTATAACCCTAACCCCTTACACCTAACTCTAACCACAACTTAACCCCAACTACAACCTTAACCCCTCACACGTAACCCCAACTACAACCTTAACCCCATACACCTAACTCTAACCACAACTTAACCCCAACTATAACCCTAACCCCTTACACCTAACTCTAACCACAATTTAACCCCAACTACAACCTTAACCCCTTACACCTAACCCCAACTACAACCTTAACCTCAACTATAACCCTATCCCCTTACACCTAACTCTAACCACAACTTAACCCCAACTACAACCTTAACCCCATACACCTAACTCTAACCACAATTTAACCCCAACTACAACCTTAACCCCTTACACCTAACTCTAACCACAACTTAACCCTAACTACAACCCTTACCCCTTACAACTAACTCTAACCACAACTTAACCCCAACTACATCCTTAACCCCTTACACCTAACTCTAACCACAACTTAACCCAAACTATAACCCTAACCCCTTACACCTAACTCTAACCACAACTTAACCCCATCTACAATCGTAACCCCTTACACCTAACTCTAACCACAACTTAACCCTAACTACAACCCTAACCCCTTACAACTAACTCTAACCACAGTTTAACCCCAACTACAACCGTAACCCCTTACACCTAACACCAACTACAACCTTAACCTCAACTATAACCCTATCCCCTTACACCTAACTCTAACCACAACTTAACCCCAACTACAACCTTAACCCCTTACACCTAACTCTAACCACAACTTAACCCTAACTACAACCCTTACCCCTTACAACTAACTCTAACCACAACTTAACCCCAACTACATCCTTAACCCCTTACCCCTAACTCTAACCACAACTTAACCCAAACTATAACCCTAACCCCTTACACCTAACTCTAACCACAACTTAACCCCATCTACAATCGTAACCCCTTACACCTAACTCTAACCACAACTTAACCCTAACTACAACCCTAACCCCTTACAACTAACTCTAACCACAATTTAACCCCACCTACAACCGTAACCCCTTACACCTAACACCAACTACAACCTTAACCTCAACTATAACCCTATCCCCTTACACCTAACTCTAACCACAACTTAACCCCAACTACAACCTTAACCCCTTACACCTAACTCTAACCAGATGTAAACAGTTACGGTTGGGTGTAGGGGTAGATATAAGCGATTAGGGTTGGGCGTAGGGGTAGATGAAAACACAGGGGGCCCTATTACAGTCTTCGCACAAACGTCTGTGTCGGTGCAAAAATGTATTAACGCGAGGAGCAAAACCCTTTGAGCTGAACGTGGTATTACAATGTCAGCGCAACAAACGCGAGTAATCGCCTACTGCGGGTGAACCTGTGCGAACGCAGCGCGAGCTTACTGTACGTCGCGCGTCCTATACTTAACGTTGTGAGCGCATATGCGAATGAACGCTGGTACACGGATGGTATTACAATCTATGCGCAGTTTGTAACGCACAGCCTTTCCGCGCATAATTTTAGCAACTCCTAAAAGCTGGTGTTAATGGCAAATTCTTTCAACCTGCCAAACCCAAATACACCCGCCCCAAAAAAATACACAGCAAGGTATATTTACACATTCTACACATACCCAAGCAATAAAATGGGGAAGTTGTGCGTGCATTTATTATTGCTGCAGCATATATGCACAGATTGACTTTGAAAGCCGCAAAAACTTAACGGGGACAATTGTGGTTCTTAATTCTGATTGGCTGAATCGCGTGAAAAAACAGTCCGCACACTGGTTCCTGCGCGCAACGTTGCTGCACGCGCGTTTTGCGCGTCTGTTTTACGCGCATTATTGCTCGACGAATGAAAAAACACGCAAGGATTTTAAAACCAGCGTTGATTTACGCACGTTAACGTTCAACGCTTGGCGCACAAATTCACGCATTGCGCAAGCGTTTTAACGCAAAGATTGTAATAGGGCCCAGGGAGTTTTATGGCCAGCCCTGTCTACCCCAATCCTAAACACAGCAGGGACGTGCACTCAGGGGTGGCAGGGGAGGCGGAGCCTCCCCTGCCATGCCAGTAAATTAATGAGCTCATTGTGTGTATGTAATGACATGTGATGTGTGTGTATGTACATTTAAACTGTAAATAAATTGTTATTTATACTCATACTCACCTCTCCTCGCTCCCTCGCTGTGCTTTGCTTCTTCTCTGTCCGCTTTTTTTTTCTCCTGCGCTTTCACTTTCACAGTTTGCCGGTTGCTGTGTGTGTGTGTAATACACTACACAGACAGCAGGGGCAGCACTGAGCCAGCCTAGGCTACGCAATTTACGCAGCCCAAGACTACGCTAATTGCGGAGCTCAAGCTGGTGGCAGGCAAGCTCGTCATTGCCTCCAGGCAATGACAGCAAATGAAGCTTGAGCCAATGGGAAAGCTCCATTGTCTCAAGCAAGTTTTTTTTTATAAAAAAAAAAAAAAGCCCACCATGGGAGGCAGTGCTCCCATGGTTTGATTGACGCAGGACAGTCATGTGACTGTCCTCGTCAATCGTGGGGGGCGGGCAGGGAGATCACAGTAGTGTGACTGTGACAAACCCCCTCCAGAAAGTGCTGAGCGCATGTGTGTGCGATAAACACACACACACACATGCGCTCAGCACAGAAGGGGGGTTGTCAGACACAGTCACCCACACTCTCAAGCTCCAGCAGCTCCTCCTACATCACCTCGTGCCAGCACCACAGAGCCACGTGGGACAGGAAGCAGCCAACCTCTTCTCTCTCCACTTGGACAGCACAGCCAGTGAGGACGAGAGCTGTCTCAGGTAAATAAGGAGCCCTCCCCTGCAGGAACCCTGTGACTCTGCTGGGGCATATCCATGAGCTGGGGCACCATATCCATGAGCTGGGGCAAATCCATGTGCTGGGGCATATCCATGTGCTGCTGGGGCACATCCATGAGCTGGGGCATATCCATGAGCTGGGGGCAATATCCATGAGCTGGGGGCAATATCCATGAGCTGGGGCATATCCATGTGCTGGGGCATATCCATGTGCTGGGGGCAATATCCATGAGCTGGGGCATATCCATGTGCTGGGGCATATCCATGTGCTGGGGCACATCCATGTGCTGCTGGGGCACATCCATGAGCTGGGGCATATCCATGAGCTGGAGGGCAATATCCATGAGCTGGGGCATATCCATGAGTTGCTGGGGCATATCCATGTGCTGCTGGGGCACATCCATGAGTTGGGGCATATCCATGAGTTGCTGGGGCACATCCATGAGCTGGGGCATATCCATGTGCTGCTGGGGCATATCCATGAGCTGGGGCGCCATATCCATGAGCTGGGGCAAATCCATGTGCTGGGGCATATCCATGTGCTGCTGGGCACATCCATGAGCTGGGGCATATCCATGAGCTGGGGGGCAATATCCATGAGCTGGGGGGCAATATCCATGAGCTGGGGCATATCCATGTGCTGGGGCATATCCATGTGCTGGGGCATATCCATGTGCTGGGGGGCAATATCCATGAGCTGGGGCATATCCATGTGCTGGGGCATATCCATGTGCTGGGGCACATCCATGTGCTGCTGGGGCACATCCATGAGCTGGGGCATATCCATGAGCTGGAGGGCAATATCCATGAGCTGGGGCATATCCATGAGTTGCTGGGGCATATCCATGTGCTGCTGGGGCACATCCATGAGTTGGGGCATATCCATGAGTTGCTGGGGCACATCCATGAGCTGGGGCATATCCATGTGCTGCTGGGGCATATCCATGAGCTGGGGCATATCCATGTGCTGCTGGGGCAAATCCATGTGCTGGGGCAAATCCATGAGCTGGGGCAAATCCATGTGCTGCTGGGGCAAATCCATGTGCTGGGGCAAATCCATGTGCTGGGGCACATCCATGAGTTGCTGGGGCACATCCATGAGTTGCTGGGGCATATCCATGAGTTGCTGGGGCAAATCCATGTGCTGGGGCAAATCCATGAGCTGGGGCAAATCCATGAGCTGGGGCATATCCCATATCCATGAGCTGGGGCATATCCATGAGCTGGGGCATAGCCATGATCTGGGGCATATCCATGATCTGGGGCATATCCATGAGTTGCTGGGGCAAATCCATGTGCTGGGGCAAATCCATGAGCTGGGGCATATCCATGTGCTGCTGGGGCAAATCCATGTGCTGGGGCAAATCCATGAGCTGGGGCATATCCATGTGCTGCTGGGGCAAATCCATGTGCTGGGGCAAATCCATGAGCTGGGGCATATCATGTGCTGCTGGGGCAAATCAATGTGCTGTGGCAAATCCATGAGCTGGGGCAAATCCATGTGCTGCTGGGGCAAATCCATGTGCTGTGGCAAATCCATGTGCTGGGGCACATCCATGAGTTGCTGGGGCACATCCATGAGTTGCTGGGGCATATCCATGAGTTGCTGGGGCAAATCCATGAGCTGGGGCATATCCATGAGCTGGGGCATATCCATGTGCTGCTGGGGCAAATCCATGTGCAGGGGCATATCCATAGTCCATGAGCTGGGGCATATCCATGAGCTGGGGCATATCCATGAGCTGGGGCAATATCAATGAGCTGGGGCAATATCAATGAGCTGGGGCAATATCAATGAGAGGAGCTGGGGCATATCCATGAGAGGAGCTGGGGCATATCCATGAAAGGAGCTGGGGCAAAATCCATGAGAGGAGCTGGGGCAAAATCCATGAGAGGAGCTGGGGCAATATCCATGAGAGCTGCTGGGGCATATCCATGTGAGCTGGGGCATTATCCTTGTGTGCTGGGGGCAATATCCATGTGTGCTGGGGCATATCCATGGGAGCTGGGGCAATATCCTGTGTATATCTGGCTCTGATACAAGCCAGTGCCTCACCAGCCACTGACCTCACCGCACGTCACTGAAACACAAGGCATCTAATGTCTGGCCCTGTCTACACCAACTGCTTTCATCTGCCCCTACGCCCAACCCTAATCGCTTATATTTATCCCTACGCCCAACCCTCAACTCTTACATCAACTCACACACCCAAACCTAACCACTTACATCCACCTACACCCAAACCTAACCTCTTACATCTTCTCCTACGCCCAACCCTTATCACTTATATTTACCCATACACCCAATCTTAACTGTTTACATCTTCTCCTACGCCCAACCCTAACCTCTTACATCTATCACTACGCCCAACCCTAACCTATTACATCTATCACTACGCCCAAACCTAACCTCTTACATCTACCCCTACACTTAATCCTCACCACTTACAGCACTCCAGCTCCAGTTCTACCTCTAACCATAAACGTAACTATAACTCAAACTCCAACCTTAACCCAAACAATTAAAGAGATTAAAGAAAGTGGTGTCTGTACAAATGCCTAGTTGGTTACAGAGGTCTTGGGACATAGGTTTATTCAAGAAATAAGTCCATGTAGGGTCAGCTTTACAGAAGGACTGACCCCCAAATGGACACCTTGGAACTCAACTGCCCCGATAAATTGTGTGATTTTGGTGGACCCGTCTGTGCTGACTGTAATACAGTGGGATAATGTGATCCTGGAGTCCACGAGACTAAATGTCCTGACCTTGACTGTCTGGAAGTCCAAGTCCAAAACAGTATGACTGGGGGAGTCACAGTATACGGGTCGGCAGACACAGTGTGGGACACTCACTGCTTCCTGTCACTAAATCCATGAGCCCAGTGCTGTGTGTCATTATGGTCACGCTGTCACCGCATGTGAACACGGCATTACATTGCTACAGATATAGACCTGCCAGGTCCTTCCCTGTGTCCCCAAGGCTTCCACAATCTAATCCAGGTCAGCCATTGAGTAGGAACCTGTGATCTGTCCTCTGGTTTATATGAGAGAAACTGGCAAGTGCAGTGTGGCTACAACCTCTACCCAAATGGCAACCAAGAACTGAAGCAGCCAGGTACCTTGAGCAGGGGGCCGTGTACCGTCCAGACATATTGGAGCTGGGTTTGGAGTAACGCCAGGCTGCAGGGAACGTATGAATCCTCTTTCTCATGATCTCGGCATCTGCACAACATAAAGCAGAATATTATCATTTAACACAATCCCCCGATGCAGCGCAATGACCTGCGAGACGAGCGAGGGCCAGATATACAAAAAGTAACATTCTCTTCACATCCCTGACAATTGTCCCATGTGTTGATCTACGGACAGATACATTGTATCCACGTGTAGATCTGCAGACACATACATTGCAACCATGTTAAGATCTGCGGACAGATACATTGTGTCCATGTGACGATCTACGGACAGATATATTGTGTCCATGTTGTCCAATAGACCACATATAACCCATGCCGCATGGCCACCATGCTGTAATGCACTTTGTGTCCTTCTAGTGCATATCATATGTTCATCTCTCAGTGCTAGATAGCTGTGCTGCTCTCTGTCACACACCATGTACCCCTGTGCACTCTCCGAGGTATGAAGATGGATGTGGGTATCACCATCTCCCCATCAAACCAAGTTCGCTGCCTTGGAGTTACACTTGACTCTGCTCTTTCCTTCATCCCCCGCATCAAGTCTCTTTCCTCCTCCTGCCGATACCAACAGCGTAATATTTCCAGAATTCAGCCATTTCTTACCGCTGTCACCACAAAACAACTCATACACGCCCTGGTAATCTCCCGACTCGACTATTGCAATAATCTCTTATCTGGCCTCCCTCTGTCCCGCCTCTCCCCCCTACAATCCATCCTGAACGCCTCCGCCAGGCTAATTCACCTCACCCGCCGCTCTGTCTCTGCCGCTCCCCTCTGCGAGTCCCTTCACTGGCTCCCCATCCACTGCAGAATTAAGTTCAAAATCCTTATCCTTACCTACAAAACCCTCACTAACTCAGCTCCCCACTACCTGTCCTCACTAATCACCAAATACACCCCAGCCCGCTCCCTAAGGTCAAACAGTGACCTGCGCCTAGCTTCTCCCCGCATCACCTCTTCCCATGATAGACTGCAGGATTTCTCACGCGCAGCCCCCACTCTCTGGAACGCTCTCCCTCGTACTGTCAGACTTTCCCCTAACTTCTCTTCCTTCAAACACTCCCTTAAAACGTTCCTATTTAGGGAAGCGACCCCCCAACTCACTGACGCAACCATCAATCACTCTCACCTTACAGTCCCCTTCTCCTGTTTCCAACCCCAACCCTCCCAGATTGTGAGTTCCTACGGGAATAGGGCCTCATCTCCTCCTGTACTGTTTGTCAAATGTTGTTCAATGTATTGTAACCCTGTCTATACTGTGCTTATTGTACAGCGCTGCGGAATATGCTGGCGCTTTATAAATAAAGAATAATAATAATAATAATGTGCCCCCCTCCCAAAGTCTCCTACCTTCGATAAAGCTCCATGATGATGGTGTAGTTATTGGCATACATTGAGGTGTTGAAGCCCAGTTCACGCAGTGTAGAATGCGGGAGAGAGACTCCTTCTTCCACCAGGAGTCCAAGGTTATAGAGACCCTGGAAGGGAAGATGGCTGGTAGCAGTGCATTATCGGTAGAGAGTGGTAAAGCAGGAAGCGCTGGTTGGAGGTTTTGTATTTATGCTTTTGATAAGGGACAACACAGATGACCTTGGTTAGGAGAATGGTAAAGGTGGTTTGACCCTCGGGGCTGGCAGTAGAACGCACTATGAGCTGGGAACATGCACCGTGTAACCAGCAAACATATGACCTGTATCATGGTGAGATACACCAGGGATGTGGTTGGTTAGGGTTCGCTCAGGCTCATGAGATGGTGAGGTATACCAGGGATGTGATTGGTTAGGGTTAGCTCAAACACTGGGATGCGGTTGGTTAGTGTTAGCTCAGAGTCATGAAGAGATACCTGGGGATGCGGTTGGTTAGGGTTAGCTCAGACACTGGGATGCGGTTGGTTAGTGTTAGCTCAGAGTCATGGATAGGTACCTGGGGATGTAGTTGGGTTAGGGTTAGCTCAGAGTCATGGATAGGTACCTGGGGATGTGGTTGGTTAGTGTTAGCTCAGAGTCATGAAGAGATACCTGGGGATGTGGTTGGTTAGTGTTAGCTCAGAGTCATGAAGAGATACCTGGGGATGCGGTTGGTTAGAGTTAGCTCAGACACTGGTATGCGGTTGGTTAGTGTTAGCTCAGAGTCATGAAGAGATACCTGGGGATGCGGTTGGTTAGGGTTAGCTCAGACACTGAGATGCGGTTGGTTAGTGTTAGCTCAGAGTCATGGATAGGTACCTGGGGATGTAGTTGGGTTAGGGTTAGCTCAGAGTCATGAAGAGATACCTGGGGATGTGGTTGGGTTAGGGTTAGCTCAGAGTCATGAAGAGATACCTGGGGATGTGGTTGGGTTAGGGTTAGCTCAGAGTCATGAAGAGATACCTGGGGATGTGGTTGGGTTAGGGTTAGCTCAGAGTCATGAAGAGATACCTGGGGATGTGGTTGGCTTAGGGTTAGCTCAGACTCACGGTGACATACCTGGGGGTCTTCCTGTAGAGCAGCCTTTTTATACATCTCCACGGCAGCCTGCACATTCCGTCTCTTCCTCAAACGGTCTCCGTAATAAAAGTCTCCCATCTTTATCTGAGCTGCCGGGACAAGGGAATACATAAACTCAGCTACGGCGTATCACACGGAGATCAGCAAAATGACAGAACGATATAATGCGGAACATGACAGCACAAAACAATCCACAACATGGCAGCACAAAATGAGCCATAACATGGCAGCACACAATGATGTGTAGCAGAACAACAAAACAATTGGTAATACTTCATCACAACTGCCACGAGCACAACAGATCCTGACCAGGACCTCCATTTAATTGTGAAGCATTTTGACATGATGATAATTTACACTTTAAATGATTTACCTCCAGGCGTCTCCATTAGATTCTCCGGGGATTCCATAGATAATTCATTAAGTTTTTTGTAACAGATTAAATTAAGAGTTGTCCGAGCTGTCACTCATTAACACGGCCACATAATACACTCACCATAGGATGGCGGGCGCTCACTGTGTGTCGAGAGGTTGTAATATTTCCATGCACAGTCTATCTGGACGTGCCGGCTCACAAGACCTCTCTGTAAGAAGAACAGGATGAGCATTCGCCATTTCTTGCTACAGGGAGATAGAACAACAGTGCGGAAAGATAGAAGTGAGGAGAGAGGAGACATAGAGGAAACACAGCGAGAGGAGATGCAGAGAGAGGAGGCACAAAGAGCAGATAAACAGAGAGAGGAAAGTAAGTGATAAGACATTAAGAGACGAGAGGAGACATAAAGAGAGGGGAAATAGTGAGAGAGCATAAGAGACCATTGTGATTTTATGTAAGCGTCCAGGTTGGGCAGAGGTCAGGGTAAAGATACCAGGGAGTCAAAGGATGGAGGGTAAAGTAAAGAGAAAACAAGAGAAGAGGAATAATAGAGGAGGCGGGGAGGAGAGCCGGATATTACACAAATAAAGAAGCTTAACAGAGATACTGGCAAAGTACTTGTGTACCTGGAAAGCGGCCGGGAGGAGCCGGGGCACTGTATCAACTTACCGGGTCCTGCTCACAAAGATAAGCTGCGTTAAAGTGGGCGATCTCCACCCCGGCCTCTGCCGCCTGGATGTAATGAATAATAGCGCCCGGCCTGGGAAAGATCAAAACAGTTAAACGTGATTAACCCAATGATTATAGATGGTAACGGCATGTTTTACCGGCTCCCGGCATACATTACCGGCTCCTACCGTGAAATATCAGCTCCCTGGATGTATTACCGGCTCCCACTATGTATTACCAGCTCCTAGCATGTATTATCAGCCCCCAGCATGTATTATTGGCTCCTGGTGTGAATTACTGGCTCCCAGCGTGTATTACCGTCTCCAGGCGTGTATTAGTCTCCCGGCATGTGTTACTGGCTGATAGTGTGTATTACTGGTGTTGGAAATACAACAGCATGTACTGTAATATATAAAGACGTAATAAGCACCGGAACTGTAGATGGGGCTGTTACACTCAGGATAACTGCCTAGATATCCCTATGGACTTGTTGGTAAAGTTTACAGGAAGGAGGTTATTGTCTTTCCTGTAGTCTCCTCTCTATGATTTTTCTCTTCTTTCTCTGCTTTTTGCTGTAACCAGATTTCTGACATGTTATTGTTGAAAACCCTAAGTAAAGCCTGCTGTCATGGCGGCACCTGGTGTGAGCTGTGGTGGGGCCCATGTTCAGGATTAAATGCCAAAAGTGCAGGAGATAACACTCAGAAAATACGTATAATGACAGAAGGTGTGAACAGCACAATGCTAGGCACAGACTCATGCACGGCACAATCACAAGAAACCCTAACTCTGACAGGCCAGTCTTTAGAGTAGCCAGATCTGAGCTAGTAGAAAATACCGCAGGGCCATGCAGGGTCTCAGTATATGAACAGTATATACAGAATGGAGTCAGCAGGGTATGTGTTAAGACAAAATCGTGGTCATAGAATAGCCAGGGATCAAAACATCAGAGAGGGATGTCAGAACAAGCCAGGGTCATACACAGAAAATCAGCAGAGAAATAACTAAACCAGAAAACAAAAGCACAGCAAGTGAAAACCACGAACTGAACCACAAAAGAAACATGATGGGAAATAGCACCAAAGGAATAACCAAAATAAACCGAAGACATGACGACAGGAGTAACAAACAGACAGAGGGAAACAGAGAACTAGAATATACTAGAACAAAATATACAAACAGAACAGGAACCTGCTTGAAACAGGAGCACAATGCAACAATGGCTAGGAGTGACTCCAAATTCATGGAAAAAGCATAATGGGAGCATTGCTCTTACGTCAATAGGGAGTGGATCAGAACATCAGAGAGGCAAGTGAGTGAGCTGACTGCAAACAAGAAACCCCTGGGCTGGAACCCAAGAATGGCAACAGGAACCAAGATTCAATCCGGATCAGCTCACATACAGGGACAGGGATGGAAACATGACACCTGCACTTCTGCAAGTCACTACTGCCTCTTATTCATACATAACCAACAGGTCTTATTCCTATCAGTCAAATGCATGATGTGGCCCAGAGGCATGCTCAATCTCATGTGTTCATGTTTCATAAACTGTTGACTATCAGCCCCTATTGACCCTTACTTTGGTGGGCCATGAAACTCCCTTCTTTGTAGATACAGACGCCAACAATTCCACTTTAACAATGGAATGGAGCCTATGGCCCCTGAAATCTGCTGAGATGACTTATTTGGGGATCAGTGGAGTACCGACAGAAACCTTTGTTACCCCACCCATTGCCATTTCTTCTGCTTCTTCCCCTGCCTCTGTGTCCCATCCTTTTCATGTTCTCCCTACCTGCCCTGTTAATTTGTTAGACACAGAAAGCAAATCTCTACCTATCTCCTGCAAACCCTCAGGAGCTATTCATGATGACTCTCCCTTTCTTACCCTTGAGCCTGCTTCTAGAAGTCCTTCCCCTCCCCCTTCCACTGCTTTCCCTTCCCTTCCCTTCCTGACGATCTTGAATCCTCTGTCCCCCTTGATGTATGGGCCACTGATGACTATGATGTTGGTTTTATCTCTTGCACACCTTACTCTGCTAACCTGAAAGCATCTGCTTCCCCTGTCTATCACAAACAATATAACCTCTCCACTGCCAAAGTAGAAGGGAGTATATTTAAAAGGAAACAAAATAGAAAAACAAGAGGACATAGTCTTAGATTAGAGGGGCAAAGGTTTAAAAGTAACATCAGGAAGCATTATTTTACTGAGAGGGTGGTGGATACATGGAACAGTCTTCCAGTAGAAGTGGTAGAGGCCAAAACAGTAATTGAATTTAAGCAGGCATGGGATAGGCATAAGGCTATCCTAAACAAAAGATAAATCCAGGTAAAGTATCCATGTAATTGGGCAGACTAGATGGGCCAAAAGGTTCTTATCTGCCGACATTTTTCTATGTTTCTATGCTGCTGGCATCCTTCGTCCCATTGTAAGTCCCTCAAATACTCCCTTAAATCCTGTGCCTAAAGGAGATGAATATCGCTTACCCAGGATTTCTGAATTCTCAATGAAGTTATAATTCCCATTGCCCCAATTGTCCCTGACCACCCAACCCTTCTCACCTCCATACCCACAGACTCAACAAACTTTACTGTCATAGACCTAAATAATAATTTTATTATGTCCTAGTACACCCAGATACTCAGCCCCTTTTGGCTTATACTTTTGAGAGCTCCCAATTTTGTTGGACTGTTCTTCCACAGGGATTTATCGTGAGTCCAGCTGTTTTTTTCTTGCGCACTCTGTGAGACTCTGTTGAGTTACAGTCCGCCGGAAGGCTCCACCTTACTACAGTATGTACACAACATCCTCCTTTGTAGCCCCAGCCACGCTGCCTCTCAAACTGTATTTGTTGCTCTCCTCAACCACCTGTACTCAGACGGCCACAAGGTGTCATGACAGAAGATGCAATTTTGATCCACTTCTGCTGAGTACTTGGGTTTTGTTCTCACTCGTGGATCTCGTGTCCTCTCACCGTCCCCCATTCAGAGCCTACTCCAGCTCAAGCATCGTGCCTCCAAAACAGACCTGTTGTCCTTCCTAGGGATGGTGAACTTTTGCCGCCGGATTTCAGACTGTTCCTAATATGACTCTGGTCTTCGTGCGTCTGCTGCCTGCACAGCTCCAAACTGAATTGTTTGGACTTTGGACAATGTGTCTGCCTTTGATGCTGTAGCGCTCACTCCCGGAGGAGCCGCTGAAAATGAACCACGGGTCAGTCTCCCCGCACTAGGGAATAAATATACTCCTACACAGTTGTGGGTTTTTATCATTTAAATAGTTTACTAAAATAATAGGCAGA
The DNA here is from genome assembly GCA_009667805.1 of Leptobrachium leishanense. Classification (NCBI taxonomy): domain Eukaryota; kingdom Metazoa; phylum Chordata; class Amphibia; order Anura; family Megophryidae; genus Leptobrachium; species Leptobrachium leishanense. The sequence goes on along the minus strand of CM019064.1, from coordinate 467,126,530 downwards.
TGTTGAGATACGGTATTCACAGATATTATTACAGTACTTTCGTATTGCGGTAAAACGCGTAGCGGAAAAGAACCGAAACACGAGGCGTCGTATTTCGGAAAATAAAATATTCGTAACCGAACATAAAAGAAATGCAATTGCACGAATATTTAGAAAAAGGACATGTAGCGGAACCCCAGAATATACAATCACTTCGTATCACGGTAAACGCGCAGCGGAAAGAGAAAAATATATTTTGGAACGTATCTTTAACCCCCGTTCCGATTCGTAACAAAATGAGTCCTGCACAGGTTAAGTCCCGGAGTGTAAAAGGTGTGTATGTGTGTAAGGTACCCGGGTACTGTTCAACTGGCCAGTGAATTTACTTAAGAAATGTCTTCGACTAGTCAAGTTGGGGCCCTGTGGACTTTAAAGAGAAAACAGCAGCGTGCTCTTTGTATTATAAACGGCCTTGGAGGCCTCTCACCCATCCGCCGGTTGCTTTAGGCTCCGCTGACCCAGGACGTCTCTCCGCTGGATTTTGACTGGGGATACTAGCGGCCGGATCCGTTGTCTGACTTCCCGTAGCTTGTCCACGACTTTTCCTCAGCTCACCGCCTGCTCTCTGTACCCGATCAACTTGCGGTGACTCCTTACTCGAGGTCTTCGGTTGGTTCCATCTGCAGCAACTCTGGAACTTGGAGGGCTCCTTCTCTTGCGGCTGAATGACCTGGTAACAGAACTGACAGGTCTCACTTGCTCTCCGCCCTAGGCCCTCTCACAAAGTATGGCACTGCGTCTGCTCTCTCTCGTTCCCTGGCGCGCTCTGGCGCGTTCTCCACGAGGCAGAGGATGTAAGTGTCCAGTCCCCACCCACTTCCTGTCTTCTTGCAAAGCATGCCGGGCATTGTAGTCCCAATGTCCAGTGTCTCTGATCGCGATAGTCTCCATCTTGTGGCCAAAAATAGGTACTGCCACAGCAAGATTTTAACACAGCGCTACAATGCCTTTAAGGAACTGTTGGCCACTTCACCAGCACTGGGGCTACCGAACTATAAACTGCTTTAACAACTCTACTGCAGGGAGGATGGGTGCACAATGCCGGCTGTTCTTGCACAGGTCCAATGGGGGGGCACTGCGTCCAACTGTATTTTTATCAAAGGTCTTGCCTCCTGTTTTCCAGGGAATGCCCAATTGCCTCTGCTCCCTGGCTGCCTGTAAGATGGCTGTGGAAGCAGTCCAGTCCCTAACCCTAGGTACTGACACTGTTCTCTATACACAACACAATGTCTTGCATGTACTTCGTAACCTCTCCACCCAGCACATTTCTTCCCAACGTCTGTCTGGCTATGAAACTACACATACTTCCACCTCCAATTTGTCTGTCAGATACTCTTCTGTTACATCTGGTCCCTCTGCTGTCCTTGGCGCCCTTCTGCACCTACGCGAAGGCCATGAGGAGCCTCGTGAATTACATGATTGTCTACCTCTGATCCAGCTAACAACCTCTCTTCGCTCTGATCTTTCTGACAATCCTCTGGAAGATTCTGATGTTTGTCAAAACTTTGTTGATGGCTCCTGTTCCGTCTCTCTGTTTCCCAGTATCTGACTGGTTATGCTGTGGTTGAAATGTCTGACATTGTGCATGAATCTGCTGCTATCCCTGAAAATTCTGTTCAAGCTGCTGATCTCTATGCCTTAACAGCTGCATGTAAACTTTTTAAAGATCTTCCTGTCACCATTTACAAAGACTCTCGGTACGCATTTGGTGTTGTGCATGACTTTGGTGCTCCCTGGCACCACTGTGGTTATACTACTGCTGATGGTTGTCCTATTTCTTATTCTGGTCTGATTTCTAATCTCCTGTCTCCTATTCTATTGCCTTCTCATATTGCTGTTGTCAAATGCAAAGGTCATGACCCTGATGACTCTTTTGTTTCTCGTGGCAATCACTTAACTGATGCTACCTCTAAAGCTGATGTGCTCTCATCCTCCACCATTCCTCCTGTTTCCCACCCTCCCATTGTTACCTGCTACCTTTCTGCCCTTCTACTACCCCAGAAATGGCTGCTCAAAGAACTCAAAGCATGTGCTACTGAAGCTGATTTGTACCACTGGGCCTCTGAAGGCCTTGTGAAATCTCAAGAAATTCCTTCTGAAGTCAGAATTTATGACAAAGAAGGGAGAGGGGGCCTACCAGCTGCAGCAGCCCCCTCTTTATTTTTTCTTTTCATGATCCTGGTCACAGATCTCCCAAACTCACATACAGCGAAATGGCCAAATGTTTTTCTTTTTGTAATCTTAGGGCTATGATTGATTCCCAGCTCCATCGCTACCTTATATGTACCTGAAATAATACGCAGGGCTCAGAAACCAAAACCAAACATCTACCACCCCCTAATGGCCCATTTCAGAAACTTCAGATTGATTTCAAGCACATGCCCACTGCAAAGGGTAACCTGAAATACCTTCTGGTAATAGTTCATAAGTTTTCTAGATGGCCTAAAGCCTTCCCTACTGCAAGTTAAAATGCTGTTGCCAAAATCCTTTGTAAAGAATTAATATCCAGATATGGTTGCCCCATATCTATTGATTCAGATAATGGCCCTGCCTTCACCTCTAAGGTCACACAGGAATTGGTAAAATTAATTGCCATCCAATGGAAGTTTCACATTCTTTATAGGGATGGGCTGGCGGTTCGATCCGAACACGAGTTCGATTCGAACATTGCCCGTTCGGCGAACATCGAACATGTCTGCGTGTTCGCCGCGTGTTCGCCCACAATGCACCACAATGCACTTTTATACTGGCCTGAAGCTTGTAATTGGCTACAGCCTTGCACCTGACCACAGGTCAGGTGCAAGACAGGTGCAAGACTATGCCAATCAGGGCTCTAGGGATTTAGGGGATTTAGGGATCTATGGAGACGGCAACGGTAGACGTCATCGGACCGCGCCAAAGATCACCACGTTGGGACGCATCGTGCTAGGAGATTTTCCCTATTGGGTAGAATAGGACGGTATAAGAATTGAGATGTTGAAGACTTGGACGGATCGGGACAGTGTTCGGATCGCCTCCCTCCCTATCGTTTTAGGACTTTGCGACGAACTGCCGGTTTGTTTACATAGGGATCTATGGAGACGGCGACAGTGGACGTCATCGGACCGCGCCAAAGATCACCACGTCGGGACGCATCGTGTTAGGAGATTTTCCCTACTGGGTATAAAAGGACGGTATAAGAATTGAGACGGTAATTCTTTCTTTTATTTTGTTTTCGCTACTGATGAAGCACCGGGAAGGTGCGAAACGCGTTTAGCTCTTGATTTTATTGATTTTATTGTCCTCCACTTGCTTTTATTCCTGTGTGTTGGAAATAAATGCCTTTAGTTTAAGGCTAAAAAAAGTAAGAGAACCTCCCTCTGTTTACTTATGAGTTCGGTGAACGACAGTATTGGAGAATTATCCCCTTGGAGTCACGAGTAATCAAGTTGGCCCTACAAATACTTGAAAGATGAGCATATGAGAGCTGGTAGCTCTCAAAAACCGTGAGTGTGCACTTGGCGATTTTTGGTTATTCTTAAGTGATTAATCCAACATAATACGTTATGTAACCTATCTCCTCTTTTTGAGGTACTCACAAGATTACATACATATGTTTGTCCACTGAAGGAAGCATTAAGAAATCACCAAGAAAGGGATACACCACCTTGCTGTAAGGACTGATTATCCTTCTTTTTATGCTATTTTGTTTTGGTGTGTCTGTCTCTCATTTTTTTATTGTATATATAGAGGAGCGCTACCCAATTTTGTGTTCATTTTTGTTAACCTGAGGTATTGGGGAGAATACCTTAATTCTGGGTCTTGTATAGCGACCCTCTTCCTCTAGGTCACAAGCGCACTACTCCAATTTATTTAATGTGTTCCTTTATCCTGCAAAGTCTGCTTAAGGACCCCAGGATTCGTGCTATCAAGGAGAGGGATCATTACTGGTTGGCAACCCTTCTTGATCCACGATACAAGGGTAAGGTTGCAGAGCTCATCCTGCCCGCACAGAGGGAGCACAGGATGAAACAACTTGAGGACGCTCTAAAGCGACACTTGTGTAACACCTTTCCAGACACTGGTAGGTTACCAACTGATGACACAGGTGCTTCTGAGGCTGCTGTTTATCAGAGGAAGAGCGGTGAAGGGGGCCGCTTGACTGATGCCTTTTCCAATTTTTTTAGTCCATGACGCCCAGGGCCGTCAAATGTAGGCACCAATTGCCAGCATCTTCACCATATGGTGCAGGACTATCTAGGGGCAAGGGCAGACCTTGATACCTTTACAGCAGATGATCCACTGGCTTACTGGGTATGAACATAGAAGTTCCAAGGTGGAAGAAACCATTCCCAGAACTGAAAGTAGGTTAGAATTTAAAATTTTAAATTTAATTTTTATTGTTCGGATATTCCGAAAACACAAATAATGAAAAATTACAATGACAAAATACTGAAAACATATAAAATTGCACATAGATTGTTGAATAATAGGTTATGAGTTGGATACTCCGTAACAAAGCTGTTGACTGTTTATAGTTATCAATAGATCACTGTGACATAACATTTACCTAGCTGGTAGCATTAATAATGTCAATGAGATAGCCTGTTACTACAAAAAGCCCAACCCAGTCAGGGCGGGATATAGATCTGGAATGCAAGAAGTTAGTAACGCTTAGGCACCATATTGCGAAAAAAGAACGCTCTATAAGTCCCAAGGAGAATTTCTGGACTATTCTGTCATATTTGGATTATAGGTTCACTAACTTATACTTCTAAGATCATTGTCATTCATCATTTTTTGACACGTGTGATTTGTTTGTTTTGTTTTAAATTTTCTTTTTCCTTCCTCTTCCAAATCTTTGTTCTCTCTATAGCATATGGCCTAATTCCGAATAGTATCTCTTTATTGCAATGCGGCCGTTGTCTCCTTGTCAAATATTTCCTATTTTTTATTTGTTGAATTTTCAACTTCTACAATTGTCTGACATGTGTCATATAACTTTATGCCGATTCTACTTTTACTTCATGTTTTAGACATCCAGTAATAATATATGAACACTATAACAGGGATTTTGAGACTCTGTCCTTTTTTCTCCATTGGGCATTATAATTACTGACAGTATATTTTGATAATCTGATCTGCCCTGCTCATAAGGGATTTCACATATTTGCATATTCTAACATCTAGCCGCTTTGCGAGTATAGAAAGAGATAACAGAGACATTTCGGCCAAACCAATTGGCCCCTGATAGCCATGTGACACGAATATACGTCACTAATCCGGAAGCTGCAGGATACTTTTCAAACCAGCACACCGGCATATTTTTTAATCTAATTCGAACAGCCTCGCTTTCGAACCAACATGGGGTCCGCAGTCACTACTTATATGAGAGAGGAAGAGGGGGTAACCATCACGCTCCTGACGAAACCTTATAGCGAAACGTACGTTGAGCGCAGTACAAAATTATGGGTGATGTACCCTTTTAGCAAGCACTTTTTTTCTTCTTCTTTTTGGTTTTCAAAATGAGTTTGTGGTCTCTGTTTGCCCAATGTGGGTTTATCTGGAGCTGCTGATGCTATCTCCGGCTTTTTGACTGATTGAAAAAAATTTTCACTGTTACCTGTTTTGTGCAGTGCAACACTGTAGTGCATTGGCAATTGTTGTTGCTACAGCTCATCACTAAAATCTATTGAAATAATTGAAACTTTGGGCACTAAGCACCATTATTACCAACTGTTATAAGTCCAATTGGGACTACTTTATATCATATCAGCAAAAATAGTTCGTCTTATTTGAAAGAAGCAGTTTGACTATACCTATCCATCCTCTTGCGAGCTGAACATAGGTGACTCTCCTATTATAATTAGCTCTGAAAATATTCAAAATTTAATTACCCATCATATGTTATTCATGAACCGTATTTATCACGGCTGTGTTATTTATATTATTGGTCAAATATGCATTTGGAACTTGAGGGATTCATTCCCTAAATATATGAGTATCCATGCCTACCATGCTTTAATAATATATCTATAGGGTATATCTATAGAAATACATCCGTAGGGTCTTTTTTCTGTGGAGTCTTATCACAGTTAATTATCCATTATGTTCACCTGCGCTAGTTCGACTGAGTATTAGTCAATCTGTTAGATAAGGTTCCTTCTTTCTTTGCTGTACTATATGTCATCATTTATTATGGTTGCTATATTCAACTACATGGTTCTATAAATTCTATTTTTGCCCTCTGTTTTTGAGGCTATAAATAAAAAGCCCTCCCTGTGTGAATATCAATCACCTTAGGTCTAATTAGGAATAGTCTTGAATACATCAGCAATAGCTATTTGTTGTGTTCTATTAGAATCATCTAAATTGTATATCGATGTACTTATCCATCATCTTGCAACCCAATCAAGCAGTCTTTTTCTGGGACATTAGTCCAGTGTATTTAGACAACATTTACATTGTATGCTCTCCTTTATAATAAATTTATTTTCTGCATTTGTGGATATTCCACTTTAGGGCTCCTCGGGACTAGGGATGAGCGGTTCGGGTTCCGACGGTTCGGGGTTCGACCCGAACTTAGCCTGTTCAAGTAGATCGCGAACACCGAACATTTCCGGGTGTTCGCCGCATGTTCGACCACAATGGACCACAATGCATTTTCCCACTGGCCTGAAGCTCGTAATTGGCTACAGCCTTGCATCTGACCACAGGTCTGGTGCAACACTGGTTCAACACTATGCCAATCACCGCTCAGAGTCCTGATTGGGCAAATTTTGCCCAATCATGGGCTCACAGAGCTAAGTCCCGCAGCACACTATATAACGTTTCCACGCGCCGATTGTGCACGCATTTCAGAGGAGATTTCAAAGGAGATAGTTGTGTCTTGTTACTGCCGGTCTGCCACGCTACTGGGGGGGGTCTGGGGGGGTCTCATTTCTACCAAATATCAGGGAAATTAGGTGATGTGTGTCTTGTCACTGTGCCAGCAAGTTTTTTTGGGGTTTACAACTTTCTTTAAAACATTTGTGAATTGAGGTGATCTGTGTCTCATCACACATCCAGTACCATGCAGTATTTTGGGGGTCACAAATTTCTAAAAAACATTTGGGAATTGAAGTGATCTGTGTCTTGTCACTGCCAGCAAGTATTTTGGGGGTCTAAAATTTCTAAAAAACATTTGGGAATTAAGGTGATCTGTGTCTCGTCACACATCCAGTACCACGCAGTATTTTGGGGCTCATTAATTTCTACAAAACATTTGTGAATTGAGGTGATCTGTGTCTCGTCACACATCCAGTACCACGCAGTATTTTGGGGCTCACTAATTTCTACAAAACATTTGTGAATTGAGGTGATCGGTGTCTCGTCACACATCCAGTACCACGCTGTATTGTGGGGCTCACTAATTTCTACAAAACATTTGTGAATTGAGGTGATCTTCTGTGTCTCGTCACACAGCCAGCAAGTTTTTTTGGGGCTCACTAATTTCTTTAAAACATTTGTGAATTGAGGTGATTTTCTGTGTCTCGTCACACAGCCAGCAAGTTTTTTGGGGCTCAGTAATTTCTTTAAAACATTTGTGAATTGAGGTGATCTGTGTCTTGTCACACATCCAGTACCATGCAGTATTTTGGGGCTCACTAATTTCTTTAAAACATTTGTGAATTAAGGTGATCTGTGTCTCGTCACACATCCAGTACCACACAGTATTTTGAGGCTCACTAATTTATTTAAAACATTTGTGAATTAAGGTGATCTGTGTCTCGTCACACATCCAGTACCACGCTGTATTTTGGGGCTCACTAATTTCTACAAAACATTTGTGAATTGAGGTGATCTGTGTCTCGTCACACATCCAGTACCACGCAGTATTTTGGGGCTCACTAATTTCTTTAAAACATTTGTGAATTAAGGTGATCTGTGTCTTGTCACACAACCAGTACCACGCTGTATTTTGGGGCTCACTAATTTCTTTAAAACATTTGTGAATTAAGGTGATCTGTGTCTCATCACACATCCAGTACCATGCAGTATTTTGGGGCTCACTCATTTCTTGAAAACATTTGTGAATTAAGGTGATCTGTGTCTTGTCACACAACCAGTACCATGCATTATTTTGGGACTCAATAATTTCTACAAAACATTTGTGAATTGAGGTGATCTGTGTCTCGTCACTGGCTGCCAGCTATCAGTGTGTCTCACTGAGTTATACCAGAGTTCTTTAAATCTTTATACCAGAGTTGAATCACAGTTCTGTATATATTAATCTATAAATCACTCACCATGTCTGAAAGAACAAAAAGGACAGGCAGACGCTCCCAGACACAGATAAGAGGGCAAGCAGCCCCTGTGTCGGGAGGCTGTGTCTCTGGTCGTGGTGGAAGTGGTGCACCCTCTGCAGGGGCACGCTTGTCCTTTCTAACTGGTGCTGGCCGTCTTAAGCAGCAGCAACATACAGAGGACTTGGTGGATTGGCTAACCAGGCCATCCTCATCCTCCGAGTCCTCTGCCAGTCAGGCTTGTAGTGGTTTACAGTCCACCTCAGCTGCCAAAGCATCTAATTCAGCCTCCATGTCCACAGCTACTCCTGCCGTAGCCTCACCATCATAAACAGAGGAGTCAGCTGAATTGTTTGACTACAATGACAGTGACATGCTGCTTGAGGATGCGCAGCAACTCCAGTGCTCTGATTCAAACTCTGAGGTTGAGGAAGGGAGTAAAATCAGCCTAGAGGGAGGGGGTGCCAGTGACGCACAAAGAACTGGAACTCATGTTCCCCCAGCAGCTGCAGCATACTGCCAGGTTGGCTCCAGTGATGAGGAGATAGGAGGTGATGACGATGATGAGGTCACTGACTAAACCTGGGTGCCTGATCGAACAGAGGAGTCGAATGAGGAGGAGGAGGCACAACAAAACTGAGGCACAACATCCTCTATGAGCAACCGTAGCCTGTCCAAGGCATCAGAAGTCAGAGCTGCTCAGGTGCAGAGCGCTGTTGTCTCAAAGCACACGTCCAGGAACTCTGCTGGCTTCTAGTGCTTTACAGTCCCCCTCAGCTGCCAAAGCATCTAATGCAGCCTCCATGTCCACAGCTACTCCTGCCGTAGCCTCGCTATCACTCACGGAGGAGTCAGCTGAATTGTTTGACTACAATGAGAGTGACATGCTGCTTGAGGATGCGCAGCAAGTACAGTGCTCTGATTCAATCTCTGAGGTTGAGCAAGGGAGTATAATCAACCTAGAGGAAGGGGGTGCCAGTGATGACACACAAATAACTGGCACTCATGTTGCCCCAGCAGCTGCAGCATACTGCCAAGTTGGCTCCAGTGATGAGGAGATAGGGGGTGAAGATGACATTGATGATGAGGTCACTGACTCCACCTGGGTGCCAGATCGAACTGAGGAATCCAGTGAGGAGGAGGGGAGGAGGAGGAGGAGGCACAGCAAACACAAGGCACAACATCCTATGTGACCAATCGTAGCACTAGCCAGTCCAAGGCATCAGATGTCAGAGCTGCTCCGGTGCAGAGCGCTGTTGTCTCAAAGAACACATGCAGGAACTCTGCTATCTGGGAGTTCATTAATAAATGTACAGCAGACCCCACCGTTGCTATTTGTAATCTATGTCAGATGAGGCTGAAGCGTGGGATAAACACCGGACAGTTGGGTACCACGTGCTTGAGGCGACATATGAACAAGTGCCACACACCCCGTTGGCGCAAAACTTTGCGTAGGTCCTCCTCCTCCTCATCTGTCTCTACCCACACTGTATGTCCTGCCATATCATAGCCTATTACCTCCACCGACAGGGATGATGCTACAGTAATGGATGTACCAGGTCCTTCCTCACAATGTGACATCATCTCAGTAGCTGAAGATTTATGCAGTCAGATTACGTTGCCGCAGCTGCTGCAGCGAAAGAAAGAATATAGTCCCAACCATCCCCAAGCACAGCGTCTAAATGCCAGCTAAGCAAAATTACTCGCATTGCAGCTGCTGCCTTTAAAGCTGGTGGACTCTGCTCCCTTCCGTGAATTTGCTGAATGTGCTGTACCAAAGTGGCAGGTTCCAAAACGCCATTACTTTTCACGCAAGGCCATTCCAGCACTATACCAGCAAGTGGAAGACAATGTTATCCAGTCATTGGGAAAGGCCGTCAGCAGCAAGGTGCATGTGACTTTAGACACGTGGTCCAGCAAGCATGGACAGGGTCGTTACATTTCCTTCATGGCACACTGGGTAACTCTGATTGCAGCTGGGAGTGATCCAAGACGGGGCTCTGTGCTGGAGCTTGTTCATCCACCACGCCTCCAGAAAGCTGCTTGTATGAGGTCTGTCTGCTCCACCATCACCTCTTCCTCCTCCTCCTCCTTCTCTGTCTCTGGCGAAGTGGCAGTTAAACCGACGCCTGACAGGGTCTACGCAATGGCTCAAGCAAAAAGATGCCATACTGTGCTTGAGCTGGTTTGTTTAGGGGACAGGAGCCACACCGGGCCAGAAATTTTGTCAGCTCTGCAGGGGCAGGTGCAGAGATGGTTAAGACCACGCCAGCTTGAGCTGGGAATGATCGTCTGCAATAATGGCAGCAACCTTCTCTCCGCCCTACGCAAGGGTAAATTGACCTTTTCCTCTTCCTCCTCCTTCTCTGTCTCTGGCAAAGTGGCAGTTAAACCAAAGCGTTGCAGGGTCTATGCAATGGCTCAAGCAAAAAGATGCCATACTGTGCCTGAGCTGGTTTGTTTAGGGGAGCCACACCTGGCCAGAAATTCTGTTAGCTCTGCAGGGGCAGGTGCATTGATGGTTAACACCACGCCAGCTTGAGCTGGGAATGGTTGTCTGTGATAATGGCAGCAACCTTCTCTCTGCCCTACACAAGGGTAAATTGACGCATGTACCATGCCTAGCACACGTCCTAAATCTGGTGGTACAGCGTTTCCTATCCAAGTACCCAGGGCTGCCAGAGCTTCTCATCCAGGCCAGAAAAGTCTGCAGCCACTTCAGACGGTCATTCCCAGCAAGCGTTCGCCTGGCAGAAATTCAAAGAGAGTTCCACCTTCCCACAAACCGTCTGATCTGTGACATGCCCACCAGGTGGAACTCGACATTAGCAATGCTGCAGCGTCTGCACAAGCAGCAGAGGGCCATCAACGAGTACCTGTGTGAGTATGGCACAAGGACAGGTTCAGTTCAACTTGTTTCCCCCCCCCCCGCAGTGGCTGATAATCAAGGATGCATGCAGTGTACTGTCACCATTTGAGGAGGCAACGAGGATGGTGAGCAGGGACAGTGCATGCATCAGTGACACAATTCCTTTAGTGTTCCTGCTGGAGCACACTCTGCTGGGAATTATAGATGTGGCTCTAGAGGCAGAGCAGCGGGAGGAAGAGGAGGCCTTCCCTAGCTCTCAAGGCCCCAGTCTTTCCGCAGACAGCATTCCAGCGGGTCCTACTCAGATCAGACAGGAGGAGGATGAGGAGGAGGAGGACTATTTAAGTAGTGGGGGCATTGAAGGTGGGGATTCCTCAAGGGAGGGTTTTGTGTGCCCAGAAACAGAAGGGCTTGTGCGTGGCTGGGAGGAGGAAGTGCATGATACGGTCATCCTCATTGACCAGGAAGACTCGGAAGCTAATGCCACCTCCAACCTACGCTGCATGGGCTCCCTAATGATGCAAAGCCTGCTAAAGGACCCCAGGATTCGTGCTATCAAGGAGAGGGATCATTACTGGTTGGCAACCCTTCTTGATCCACGATACAAGGGGAAAGTTGCAGAGCTCATCCTGCTCGCACAGAGGGAGTACAGGATGAAAAAACTTGAGGACGCTCTAAAGCGACACTTGTGTAACACCTTTCCAGGCACTGGTAGATTACCAAGTACTGACACACATGCTTCTGAGGCTGCGGGTGATCAGAGGAATAGCGGTGAAGGCCAGGGCCGCTTGACTGATGCTTTTTTAAATTTTTTTAGTCCACGACGCCCAAGGACGTCAAATGTAGGCACCCATTGCCAGCGTCTTCACCATATGGTGCAGGACTTCCTAGGGGCAAGGGCAGACCTGGATACCTTTCCAGCAGATGATCCACTGGCTTACTGGGTGTTGAGATTGGATCACTGGTCAGAACTTAGCCAATATGCTATGCAGCTACTAGGTTGCCCTTCATCTAGCGTGCTTTCCGAAAGGACGTTCAGTGCCGCTGGAGGTTTTGTCACAGACAAAAGAGTGCGTCTGTCCACCGACTCTGTAGACCGGCTGACATTTATAAAAATGAATCAGTCCTGGATCAGCAGCTTTCAATCCCCTGCTGCTGAAGTAATGAAATAGATAGGGGATGTCCTCTTCTGCATTCACAAAACCTCCAGCACTGAACTCTTCCACAATACCACAAAAGGTTTACGGTGCGAAGGCACTTGCTGCCATGAAAGGCACAATATTTGGCTGCACTGATGCCTGTGCCAGATTTATATCATTTTATTTTTTTGAACCGCAGGGTCCAACCCTGCACTCTTCCACAATACCACAGAGGGGTTACTGTATGATGATACTTGCTGGCCTGGCATTAAAGGCACAATATCTGGGTGCACTGACGCCCATTACCAGATCAAAAACTTTTCAATATAGGACCACATAGTCCACCCCTGCACTCTTCCACCATACCACAGAGGGGTTACTGTATGATGATACTTGCTGCCCTGGCAGTCTTGCACCAAAGGCAGAATATCTGGGTGCACTGACGCCTTAACCAGATGCATATCTTTTTAATATAGGACCGCAAGGTCCAACCCTGCACTCTTCCACCATAACACAGAGGGGTTACTGTATGATGATACTTGCTGGCCTGGCATTAAAGGCACAATATCTGGGTGCACTGACGCCCATTAACAGATAAAAAAAACACTTTTCAATATAGGACCACATGGTCCACCCCTGCTCTCTTCCACAATACCACAGAGGGGTTAGGCTAGGGTCAGATGAGCCCATTTTCTACGGACTGTGCGTCCGTGCAGTACAGACGTACTTACTGACTGACGACAAGGTAGTGGCCACACAGTCCGTTTTTTTCACTGACGTATTTTTTGACTGATGTAGCAGGGAAAATAAATTACAATGAAAGAACATTCTGTCCGTCAAAAATGCTGGACGTATAAATGCAGTCCGTCTGACCTTTTTGCATCACTCACACACAAAGCTATGCGGACGTTGTGGACGTGGCGCACTCTGCACGTCCGTTCTAGCAGTATTACGTTCTTGCCTAACCTGCGTCCGTTTGCAGCGTCCGTCAGCCCCCGCACTTCTGTGCGGACGTACTTCGTGTGTGGGGCTCCATTTAACACAATTGTATGCTATCACAGACATACTTATGTGCGGGCAACACGGACGTTAACACTGCGTTCGTCTGACCCCAGCCTTACTGTATGATGATACTTGCTGGCCTGGCAGTCTTGCACCAAAGGCACAATATCTGGGTGCACTGACGCCTTAACCAGATGCATATCTTTTTAATATAGGACCGCAAGGTTCACCCCTGCACTCTTCCACAATAACACAGAGGGGTTACTGTATGATACTTGCTGGCCTGACATTAAAGGCACAATATCTGGGTGCACTGACGCCCATTAACAGATAAAAAAAACACTTTTCAATATAGGACCACATGGTTCACCCCTGCATTCTTCCACAATACCACAGAGGGGTTACTGTATGATGATACTTGCTGGCCTGGCATTAAAGGCACAATATCTGGGTGCACTGACGCCCATTACCAGATAAAAAACTTTTCAATATAGGACCACATGGTCCACCCCTGCACTCTTCCACAATACCACAGAGGGGTTACTGTATGATGATACTTGCTGGCCTGGCAGTCTTGCACCAAAGGCAGAATATCTGGGTGCACTGACGCCCATTCCCAGATTCATATCTTTTTAATATAGGACCGCATGGTCCACCCCTGCATTATTCCACAATACCTCAGAGGGGTTACTGTATGATAGTACTTCCAGGCCTGGCACTAAAGGCACAATATCTGGGTGCACTGCCACTGACGCCTGTATCAGATTCATATCCTCAGAGGGGTTACGGTGTGACGGCACTGTTGCCGACGCTAAAAGCACAATTTTAAAGCACCTATTGTTACTTTCATCCAAAGCCTGCATAAGTTTCACAATAATTTAGCCAAAAGAATCACTAAACTTTTTCTGCGTGTCCTAAAATGTCTTTTCATACAGGCTGCCGCCCCAAGCAGTTGTTTATGGATAGATTAAAGGAAAAGCATTTACCGTCATATGAAACGTAATTTTTTTGTTTTTAAGTGTTTCTATACATCCTAGAAATCCGCCACTTCACGGGCAGGTTATGGGGACCTCCTAGGCACGATATTTGAAGGAATTTTTGGTTTTTATTTTTAACCCTTATTTCATGGAAAACTCACTGCCCCTTTAAAAACTTTTTTTTTTTACTTTTTGTCCTTGTTTCCTGTCCCCCAGGGCACTACCCGGACCCCCATACACCTTTTATGGCAAATATGTAGCATATATGCCCTCTTGGAGGGCACTCTAAAAAAAACGAATTTTCAGCCCCATTGACTTGCATGGAGTTCGAGTTCGGGTTCGGGATCAGTCCCGAACAAATGGGAAGTTTGGGAAGCTCGGGGAGTGTTCGGCTCATCCCTACTTGGGACTTATAGAATGTTCTTTTTTCGCAATATGGTGCCTAAGCGTTACTAAGTTCTTGCATTCCAGATCTATATCCCGTTCTGACTGGGTTGGGCTTTTTGTAGTAACAGGCTATCTCATTGACATTATTAATGCTACCAGCTAGGTAAATGTTATGTCACAGTGATCTATTGATAACTATAAACAGTCAACAGCTTTGTTACGGAGTATCCAACTCATAACCTATTATTCAACAATCTATGTGCAATTGTATATGTTTTTAGTATTTTGTCACTGTAATTTTTCATTATTTGTGGTTTCAGAATATCCGAACAATAAAAATTTAATTTAAAATTTTTAATTCTAACCTACTTTCAGTTCTGGGAATGGTTTCTTCCAGCTTGGAACTTCTATGTTAATTCTTTAAATGAGGGTTTAATCCCAACTGGTTAGAACGCTCTCTAATTGGTCACCATCTCTTAGGAGATATGTGAACTATTTATTTTTTTGTGGCTTACTGGGTGTTGAAATTGGATCACTGGCCAGAACTTAGCCAATATGCTATGGAACTACTAGGTTGCCCTTCATCCAGCGTACTTTCTGAAAGGACGTTCAGTGCCACTGGAGGTTTTGTCACACACAAAAGAGTGCGTCTGTCCACCGACTCTGTAGACCGGCTGACATTTATAAAAATGAATCAGTCCTGGATCAGCAGCTATCACTCCCCTGAGGCTGATGTAACTGAATAGATCGGGGATCTCTTCTGCATTCCCAAAACCTCCACCACTGCGCTCTTCCACAATACTACAGAGGGGTTACGGTGTGAAGGCACTAGCTGGCACCAGAGGCCCAATATTTGGATGCACTGACGTGTGTACCAGATTCATATCATTGTAATATTTGACGGCAGGGTCCACCCCTGCACTCTTCCACAATACCTTAGAGGGGTTACGGTGTGAAGGCACTAGCTGGCACCAAAGGCCCAATATTTGGGTGCACTCCCGCGTTTACCAAAATCCAATCACTTTAATATTTGAATGCAGAGTCCACCCCTGCACTCTTACACAATACCTCTGAGGAGTTACGTGTGAAGGCACTAGCTGCCATCAAAGGCAAAATATTTGGGTGCACTGACGCCTGTACCAGATTCATATCATTTTAATATTTGACCACAGGGTCCAACCCTGCACTCTTCCACAATACCACAGAGGGGTTACGGTGTGACGGCACTGTTGCCGACACTAAAGGCCCAATTTTAAAGCACCTATTGTTACTTTCATCCAAAGCCTGCATAAGTTTCACCATAATTTAGCCACAAAATCACTAAACTTGTTCTGCGTGTCCTAAAACATCTCCTCTTTTCATACAGGCTGCCGCCCCAAAGCAGTTGTTTATGAATAGATTAAAGGAAAACCATTTACCATCATTTGAAATGTCATTTTTTTGTTTTTAAATGTTTCTATACATCCTACAAATCCGCCACTTCACGGGCAGGTTATGGGGACCTCCTAGGCACGATATTTAAAGTAATTTTTCTTTTTTATTCTTAACCGTTATTTCATGGAAAACTCACTGTTCCTTTAAAAACATTTTTTTTTACTTTTTGTCCTTGTTTCCTGTCCCCCAGGGCACTACCCGGACCCCCATACACCTTTTATGGCAAATATCTTGCATATATGTCCTCTTGCAGGGCACTCTAAAATTCGAACGTTCGAGTCTCATTGACTTGCATTGAGTTCGGATCTGGTTCACGTCCGAACTTGAACTTTTGAAATTGTTCGAGTTTGAATGTGAACTGAACACGGGGGAGTTCGGCTCATCCCTAATTCTTTACCACCACCAAAGCTCTGGAGTAGTAGAAAGGATTAACCGAACAATAAAAGATAAGCTTAGGCAGGCCACTGAGGGTACCTTCAAGAATTGGCCGTATTACCTTCCAGACATTCTTGCAGAAATTAGAATACCCCCCTATTCTGCCACTGGTCTCTCCCCCTTTGACGTTCTCATGGGAAGACCCATTCCTACCCCATGGATCCCTAAGGAAGGTCATGTTACCAGGTGATCTGGATGAATTTAGGGAAGACTATGTTACTCAATTACTTAAAACATTGCACAGTCTCTATGGTGTGGTTTCCTGCTCTTTCCCTCCTCTCTAAACAGAGCCCACCCACCCTGTTCTCCCAGGTGATCGAGTGCTTGTGAAGGCCCTGCACTGTCACAAAACCATTGATCCACCATATGGAGAACCGACTACAAACCTTGCTGTAACCAGAATGGCCATGCTCACTGATGAATCACCTTCCTGGATTCATGCATTAAGGATAAATAAAGTGTCATTCATACCTGATCCACATGTAACCTCCACCCCGAATGTGGGATCACTGGCTCCAACGTCTAGCTGAGCACAGGTGCATGGAGGTCAAACTGCATCTGTACGGGTGGCATCGTCCAACCCCAGCTGGTAACCTCTTCCTGTGGCGGCATACTGCTGAAGCATCTAGATTGTGGGCCTCAGCAGTTGTAAGCTCCAGCTAAACAGTTGGCTGGAATCCCAGTCGAAGAACAGTTTTTTTCTTATTTATTTTATGTCCATTAACTATCCTGTTTGCCTTGAAGCGTGGTACCTTTGTTATTTATGCAAACTGTCCACTTCTGATGAACTTCCTCCCTTACGAAGTAATACATACTGTGTTAACTCTGATTTTACACTTTCAGTGCCTATTGCTGGAACCACTCCCAAAGTGATGTGCTCTGGTTCTAAAATCTGTATTATTTTTGTTGGTTCTATTTTTATTGTCGTTATCTATCTAATTGTAATTAATGGTAGTTCCTGTTACTATCATCAATGTTTTTGGGAAGATATCATAGGTCCCTACAATATCTCCTTTGTCCGTCTTCCTGTGCTTAACATGCATTTTTAAAGAGACCTGCACCTACTGAATAACTATTCACATGTTGCTCAGACTATTTATAAACTCTCAGGCTTCAACCAGTCCTGCGGGATATATATGGCCAAACCGACTAGTTCTAAATATGGCATATCTTATGAGGGAATTGCTCTGAATCTCGGCAGCCTTTTCGATAACAATCTGTTTTCACAGACTACCTTTTCTAAAACTGCTAACCACACAGGTGCCACCTTTATCCATATCCCCCTTCTACGGGAACATTGCGGTACTGCAGCAATCTGCATGAGGTTTAACGCCACTGGTAAAATGCCTCTCTCAGATCCCAACAGCAAGGTACCTCCTTACAGGTAATTATGGACCATATGTATGTTCCCCACCAAATCTCGTGATGAATCCCCAAGCCACCTTTCGCATTTCCTTTATTTATGGCAATAGTTCCTCTGCCCAGTTCAGCACCCATGACACTACAAAGTAGTGTCCTCCCCCTTCATTCTAACCCAGGCATAATCAAAAAATGTTTACGTTTGTGGCAAAGGATGAATAAAACCTTCTCTGTAAGTTTTGGCCACACTAACTATGCCGATTCCATGTTTGGGTGTATTAATGCATCCCAACTTAATGACATCCATGGAGAAAAAGTAGGATGTGTAAATGGCGCCTAGAGGAGAAAATCGGATCGCTACACGTTCTTTCAAATATGGTGTTCCCTTCACCACAACAAAAACAGATAAAGAATAAATTGGGTGAAAGAACAGCGTTCCTCCCTAGTGTGGAATACCACGTCCTAAATGATATCACCGTGGTGTATAAATAAGGAACGGTTTTCTTACGTTTCTAATTTTTCTTGGGATGTAATATCCTCGAAAATGTTCCTTATGGTGAGGTTCAGATGTTAGATAGAAAATCTTGACCTCCGGGCACAAGGAACAAAAGGAACAAAATAGTGCAAATCAACCAACAAAAGGCTTATGTATAACCAAATGAAAGTTCAATAGTGCATTACACTCACACTCTTTGAGAGCTACCTAGCTCTATTTCTATCGCGTTATGGACTGTTACAGGCCAATCCGTCAGCCGAGCTCTCTTCTGCAGAATCACTTTTCTTTATACCTCAAAAGGAGAAAAAACTTTCATGGCACAGTCCTTATCCATAAAACAATGTCTCCAAAGAATGGAATTCTACTCACCCTCTAGGGAGCTTTACCATGCTCTAAGGGTCCAGTGCACGCAAATTGTTAGGCACAATTTTGGAAAGCCTCTTTTCGGCTAAACACCCTGTAGAGCCGCAAGATTTGCCAGAAGAGAGGGGGTTTATTCATAAAGAAACCTTAAAAACATAAAATAGCAGAGGAAGCCAGACGCATTTCGCGGGTCAAAGCGCTTCTTCATGGCAAAAGGTCACTGGTCGAGATTTTCCATCTAACATCTGAACCTCGCCATAAGGAACATTTTCGAGGACATTACATCCCAAGAAAAATTAGAAACGTAAGAAAACCGTTCCTTTTTTTTTTTTTAAATTGACAATTTTTTATTGTGCACAGATTAAAGAACAGTGTACAGTTGTACATTATAGAAACATCTAAAGTATAATAAAAAGCAACAAATGTGTTATACAAAAAGTTTGTGTCGTGCATCATTTTCTCTTTTTTCTAACGATCATATTAACAGACGATCAGCTCAATAAAGAAATATTTCTCCGTGAAAGGAAATATTAGTAATAATGTGATATGACATTAGAGCTAAGATAGCATAGGTAAACATACAATCAAACATAACAGTGGACTGCCCAGTCCAAAATACAGTTTAGATTCAAAATATAGTCTTGGAGAAAAAGGAAAGTAGGTCCAGTCTATGGTAAGGTATTATAAAGAACAGGAAGGTATGCATGTCATAAATGATGGAAATCATAATACAGGCTGAAGAGGATTATGTCCTGCTCCATCTCTGCCGAATACCAAGCAGTGTATTGTAGCGAAGCCGTGATCAGTGTAAGCATGGGAGTGTCCAGCATTGGGAAGTAACATTGCCAAGTCGTAAGAAATTTCTTAGCATGAGTTTCCTTATTAATCAAAGTGTGAAGCCAATCCATTCGAAAAAGATGATTCAATTTAGTTTGAAAAAGTGAGAGCGGAATTGCAGTAGAGTGATTCCAGGTCTGTAAAATAATTTTTCGACCCACCGCGGCAACCAAGGATAAAAAGTGTTTGTGTTGAATGTGTAGAGAGGAGGTGGGACCAAAAAGAAGAAACTCTGGAGTCAGTGGCAATGATTGTTTGGTTGTCGAAAGTATATATGCATGTACCGATGACCAGAAACGACGTGTAACTGGACAGTTCCAAAAACAATGATACAAATCAGCATGTTCATCGGGGCATTTAAAGCATGAAGAGTTTGGATTCCACCCCATTAGATATAGTCGTCGTGGTGAATAATAACTATGGTGCAATAATTTTATGAACATTTCATGATATGACACTGATGGTAAAATTTTGATCATATACGTATGAGCTGACAACAAATCATCTGTAGAGAGTGACGGCATGTGTGAGAGCCACTGAACTGGGCCCGTCTTAGTCAAGGACCAGTTGACCGTATGACGAAGTATAGTATACAACGAAGAAATAGAGTATTTATGGGAGGAGCAGTTCTTAATGTGATTATCAAGACGGTTAGTCCAGTCAGTCGGAGTGAAGTTAGATGTGACCTTAGAAAAATATGAACGCAGTTGAAAATACGCAAACCAGGGGAAAGACAGAGAAGGGTACTTGTCACAAAGAGCGGTAAGCGAAAGGAGAGTATTTGTGGAGGGGTCTAAAACCTGATGTAAGAGACGTAAACCCCCCTTAGACCAATCAATAAATGGAGAGCACGTGAAATCACAACCAAAATGTGGATTACCCATTAATGGTAAAAAGAGTGAGGACGTGGGGCATGCATTCATTGTAATGCGAGACATTTTCCATGCTTTAACAGTAACTGTAATCAACGGGTTGTGGGTCAATGTCGCAGGAAGTTCATTGTAGAGACAATGCAGCAAGAACGGGAGAGAGTAATTTGGGGACCAAGCAACGTCCAATTGGACATCAGAAAATTGCGAATGGTTTTGAATCCAGTCTACCGCATGGCAACCGTTCCTTATTTATACACCACGGTGATGTCATTTGGGACGTGGTATTCCACACTAGGGAGGAGCGTTGTTCTTTCACCCAATTTTTTCTTTAATGACATCCATATCCTGTATAAAAATACTGTGTGGAATGCAGCCTCTTTTGGGACATTTAACATGCGAAATTCCAACAACCCACCAGATTGGACCTTGCAATTGGAGTATGTCACATACCTTAGTATTGTAATGGTTGCAACATATTATGCTAATTCTTATGCTATCTTGCCCCTCAACCCCTCCTTTAATTGTTTATGTTGTAAAGGGGCATATCTGGTAATATCTAGAACAGTGTTTCCCAAACCTGCCCTCAGGACCCTCCGCCTCGCCAGGTTTGCCAGATAACTGAAGCACAGAACAGGTGATTGCAGGTGCTCAGTGCTCAGTGATTGCAGGATTCAGTCTGCTTTTCCCCAAGGTGATCTGCAAAATCTGACCCGGTTGAAGGTCCCTAGGACAGGTTTGGGAAACACTGATATAGAACCTACATTTGTGAATGTGTTTTGGGTCTTATTGGTCCATCCCATATCATTCTCCCTTATGTCCCTTCTGGTATGTGCATTAATCTCCATAATATTGTAGACTGCTCTCAACGTTGCTCCATGAGTATCAAAACCTCGGAGGCAGAGCGATTTGGCGGAATCCTGTTACCCGCATATGGTGTTGCTCGTTTGTATTCTAAATTGAACCTTTTTGTAGACCTAGTTGATGGTATATTTAATCACACCACACATGCTCTAGCAGCCGTCTCTGCTGAGCAATGTCAAATCAGAGATGCAGTAATCCAGAATCGTATGGCCCTTGACTATTTGTTAATGAAGGGAGGTGGTGTATGCGGTCTTCTTATTTTGACCCATTGTTGTTTTCATATTAATGACCTTTCAGGTAAAGTCTCTCAGGACATACATGACATTGAGGAAATTCAGGCCCAACTCAGGAAAGTCTCAAGTCCCTTATATGGATTTGACTGGACCTTTGGCCTCGGTTATATTTTTGGTAGCCTAGGTTCATCTATTTTACATGGTTTAATGTATCTCGTTATGATCGTTATTGTTATTGCTATTTTGTAAAAATTGTTGATTCTGTGCCTTGAGAAATGCTGTGCTTCTAAATCACCTATAATGTCAACCTACGTTGTACTCCCCCTCCTCCACCTCCCTTGATTCCTCTCCTCTGTTCCCCTCCCATGAGTAGTTACTAGATTCCTTCTCCTCCCTGGGCATCTAGAATGCCCAAAGGGTATAAGTGACGAAACTGCGGTCCCTGCTATGACTGGTTACAATTAGACATGTGCATTCGTTTTAGTACTAAAACGATTTAGTCCGAATTTTGGGATAATTTAGTTTTTGTATTACTCAAGAGAAACGAAACTGCTCAGTACAAAAAACGAAAGAAACTAAAATAAAATGCACTACATTTTAGTTTCAGTCCTTTTTGTGATATTACATTGAAGAGTGAAGGAGACCAGCAATGAAGAGTGCAACATCCGAAGTTCTGCACTCTCCACATGCCAATACAGTAGGATGTTCTATACAGAGAGGGGCATTAATTAATGCAGGAGGATGTTCTATACATTATGCAGAGAGGGGTATTAATGCAGGAGGATGTTATATACATTATACAGAGAAAGGTATAAATTGAGGAGGATGTTCTATACAGAGAGGGACATTAATTAATTCAGGAGGATGTTCTATATATTATAAAGAGAGGGGTATTAATTAATGCAGGAGGATGCTCTAAACATTATACAGAGAGGAGCCTTTTTTTTTAGCCCTTTAAATCCAGTGGCTGGGAGCGCTGAGATTGGCTGCTTGTTACATTATCTCTCAGTACAATGTATCAGGCTCAGCTGTTACAGTAACTGACTGTAACAGCGCTCAGAGTTTCAGTAAAACAAGGAAATAATATTGTTATAACCTCTTATATATAAAAATATCATTTACTAGTTTTACTGAAACTCTGAGCACTGTGATGAGCAGTAGTCAGTTACTGTAACAGCTTTGCCTGACACGGGGCAGTATTACAATGTTGGTGCTAACTTAACCAGAGCTGTTGTAAACTGAAAACCTCCATAGGCTATAATGGCTCTGGGAAGTTTACAACAGCTCTGGTTAAGTTAGCACCAACTATGTAATATGGCCCACATTGCGCTGAGAGTGAGAGATACTGTAACAAGCAGCGATCTCAGCCCTCTGAGGAGCCACTACAATAGTAATTGTATCCACTGGTTTTCGGATGAATGAAATTAGTTTTCATACTAAAGAACTGAAAACGAATTTCTTTAGCAACTAAATAAATTGCATTTTAGGACTAATCCATTAGTTCAAAACGAAATTCTGTGCTGTGCACATGTCTAGTTACAATGCCTTGTTTTTGTCTTATCCTTAACGTGTGAAATGTGATCAAAGGAGAGGTTGTTAAATAATCTTTTTACTTCCCTGTATCTTATGCACATATTTCCTTCCATGAAAGCTTCCCTTAGTCGACATGCCCTTAGCCCAGTTTAAAATGTTTTGCTAGCAATTTCCTATAGAAACATTGAAATGTGGAATGTTAACAAGCCATTGTCTTGAAACAGGAAGCTAGATTCTCTACCCCCCCCCCCCGACTATTGTATGAAACTTAAGTTAAATGTATAAATCAAATATAGTAGCAGACCTCTTTTAGGTTGAACTATGTAAATGATCACTGACATTGAAAATGTCTATTGGCTTGTAATCTGAGAATCTTCTTTACGTAATATCTCATATACAGGAACTGACCTAACAAAGAGCTGCCAGATTCGTGAAACAGAGACGCTTGTTTGTGTCTTTTTTTCTCCCATTATCTAGTCGCTCAAGCATGCTTTTCTAAATTGGGTCTATTAGGCGCAACAGAAATTTCCATGTTTACAGGCTCGCCAATCCTGTTGATGGGTTTAAGTAACCATTTCACTCGCCTTCTGGCATATATTGCAGGCTCCCGGCATGTATTACCGGTTGCTATTAGTGATCCAATTACCAGCGTTAATTATGAGGTGGCATTTTTCATGCACTGCCCATCAGCGTGAATATAATATGTGTCCAGGAAATCATGGTCAATGTGGCAGCCCTAGTGACTGGCTGTGTATGGGACAAAATAAGATGCCTGCGCACTGCACACGTTACCATGAGGTGTGAAGATATGCGTCTAGCGCTTTCCTCAGTAAGACGCCCAGGTGCCCGTTCTGCTCCGCCACCCATTTCGTCCACCTGAGAATTTGGAATATTCCAGATCATCAGACAAAATAAACCATTCTGCAGAAAATCCTCTTACACGTCTAATAATAAAAACTCATGGACACGCGACATCTGATGAAGTAACATCTGTTTCCATAGCGATTGGACTTTTAGGGCCATATTACATACTTGGTGCTAACTTAACCAGAGCTGTTGTAAACTTAAAGGGCCATATTATATTCTCTGCACAAATGCGCTCGCGCAGCACAATTTTTTTTGCGCGCAGTGTCCCCATTTTATTGCTTGGGTACGTGTAGAATGTGTAACTATATTCTGCTGTATTTATTTTTTCGTGCTGGTGTATTTGGTTTCGGCCAGGACGTTCAGATTTGCTGTTAACACCAGCTTTTCAAAGACGTTAAAATCTATTGAAATACCATCCGCTTAACGCATTTGTGCTCACAATGTTAAGTATAGGACGCGCACAGTTCATCACGCTCGTGCAAGTCCATCCGCGTCAAACGATAACGCGCATCGTTTGAGCGAACGTTGAAATACGACGTTCTGCGCAAATGGTTTTGTCCTCGCGCAAATGCGCATTTGTGCGCTTGCAAAACCGGTGCGCGAGGAATGCAATATGGCCCAAAACCTCCATAGACTATAATGGCTCTGGGAAGTTTACAACAGCTCTGGTTAAGTTAGCACAACTATGTAATATGGGCCTTAGAATCTGCTCTTTTCTTCCTAATAGTTCACATTATTAGGTCATGTGATACGGACACAGGGTATTATAATGGGGTCATGTGATACTGACACGGGGAATTATAATAGGGGTCATGTGATACCGACACGGGGTATAATATTGGGGGTCATGTGTTACAGACATGGGAAATTATACTATAATAGGGGTCATGTGTTACAGACACAGGGTATTCTAATGGGGGTCATGTGATACCGACATGGGCTATTATTATGGGAGTCATGTGGTACAGACATGGGGAATTATAATAGGGGTCATGTGATACCGACACGGGGTATCAAAATGGGGGTCATGTGATACCGAAACGGGGTATTATAATGGGGTCATGTGGTACTGACACAAGGAATTATATTATAATAGGCATCATGTGGTACCGACACGGGGTATTATAATGGGGGTCATGTGATACCGACACAGGGTATTCTAATGGGGGTCACGTGAAACCGACACGGGGTATTCTAATGGGGGTCATGTGATACCGACACAGGGAATTATATTATAATAGGCATCATGTGGTACCGACACGGGGTATTATAATGGTGGTCATGTGATACCGACACAAGGAATTATATTATAATAGGCATCATGTGATACCGACACGGGGTATTATAATGGTGGTCATGTGATACCGACACAAGGAATTATATTATAATAGGCATCATGTGGTACCGACACGGGGTATTATAATGGTGGTCATGTGATACCGACACAGGGTATTATAATGGGGGGGTCACGTGATACCAACACGGGGTATTCTAATGGGGGTCATGTGATACCGACACAGGGTATTATAATGGGGGTCACGTGATACCGACATGGGGTATTATAATGGGTATCATGTGATACCGACACGGGGTATTATAATGGTGGTCATGTGATACCGACTGTGACGGATCCCGCTACTCGGGGTGAGTAGATCCGCCGTCAGCGCCGAGTACACCTGGAGGTCGGTAGTGTGGTAGCGAGGTGCCGCTGGTGCTCGTAGGATACCCTGAGTTTGCAGCGCTGTAGAGAGGTCCTTGAAGCATCCCAGTTCCCAAAGCCCTGTTATCCCCAATTACTGGCCGAGGCAGGAGTAAAGGTTCAAACAAGTGATTTATTTTCATGGAGAACACAGCTTATTTATGGGGAAAAAAGACATTGTTCTCCCCTGGTCCGCCCTAAGCCCTCCCGGGGTGATTTCTGCCACTGCCTGGAGCCATGGCCCAATTTCCCTTTGTTCACCTGGGGCCCCCTTGGTGGGTGCAGCCCTTATCTTGAGGCTCGGTGCCAGCTCATCTGGTGAACTTTCCTGGGCTCTGAATGAGCGGTGAACCGGGGAAGAACAGGGAAAAGCACATTGTGGTACTTATAAAAATAAGGGCTAACGAACTTTTAATAACACACAAATAAATAAACACTTGAACTGCTGTACTGCGCTACAGCGTAGTGGCGGCCGTCCCGTCACATATCTCCCCCAAGTTACCAGTTGGCAGACCCGGTGATACCCTCTGCGGGTCCACTTGGGGATGTCCACGGACCCCACCCTAGGTCTCAAGTTCAGTCTGGCGGGATAACCCATCCGCATTGGCATTTTGCATACCAGGACGGTATTGCATAGTAAAGTTGAAGAGCTGTAGGGCCAGGCTCCACCGCAGGAGCCTGCCGTTGTCTCCGGCCACCCGGTTCAGCCATACTAGGGGGTTGTGGTCTGTGAGGACCGTGAAGGAGCGCCCATACAAATAGGGTTGGAGTTTCTTCAGTGCCCATACCAGGGCTAGGCACTCCTTCTCGATTGCCGCATAGGCAACCTCCCTGGGTAGAAGTTTCCGGCTGATGTAGGCAACCGGGTGGTCATGCCCATCTTCACCGACCTGGCTCAGCACCGCTCCCAGTCCGAACATAGAAGCGTCTGTGTGGACAACGAAACGTTTAGTTGAATCAGGAGCGGTCAACACGGGGGCCTCCACCAAGGCTCGCTTGAGCTGCTGGAAGGCTTCCTCACACTCAGGGGACCACAGTACCTGTCGGGGAAGGTTCTTGCGGGTCAAGTCAGTCAGGGGTTTGGCAATGGCGCTGTAGTTGGGGACAAAGCGGCGGTAGTACCCCGCCGTACCTAGAAATGCTAACACCTGGGTCTTGGTGCGGGGTGTGGGCCACTGGGCGACAGCTTCAACCTTGGCGAGTTCCAGGCGCTGCCTTCCGCAGCCCACCCAGTGGCCCAAGTACTGGACCTCGGACATGCCAACGTGGCACTTGTCTGGTTTGACTGTCAGACCTGCGGTGCCAAGGCGGTCCAGTACTGCCCGTAAGTGCTGTAAGTGGTCCTCCCAGGTGTTACTAAAGATGGCTATGTCATCTAGGTAGGCGCTGGTAAAGTCCTGCATCCCCTCTAGCAGACGATCCACCATGCATTGGAACGTGGCCGGGGCATTCTTCATCCCGAATGTCATGACCCGAAATTGGTACAGGCCAAACGGAGTGATGAACGCCGATTTCGGCACCCCTTTCTCGGCAAGGGGAATCTGCCAGTACCCCTTACACAAGTCAATGGTGGTGACGAAGTGACCCTGGGCAATGCGATCCAGGAGCTCGTCTACCTGGGGCATGGGGTAGGCGTAGGTAACGGTGTGTTCATTGAGCCTTCTGTAATCTACACAGAACCTGGTAGTGCCATCCTTCTTGGGTACTAGAACCACCGGGGAGGCCCATGGGCTCTCGGATGGTTCTATTACCCCTAGATCCAGCATCTCGCGGATCTCCTTCTGCATCCCGTCTCTCACTGTATCGGGGATTCGGTACGCCGTCTGCCGCAAGGGGGTTTGACTCTGGGTATCGACCCGATGCAGAGCTACAGAGGTGTAGCCGGGACGGGACGAGAACAGGTCTCGGTGCTCCCGTAGCACCTGCTGAGCCCGTTCCCTGTGGCGTGGACTGAGTCCCTCGCCCAGCCGGACATCAGCTATCCGCTGGGCGCTCGGATCCCCAGGCAGTACCGGCAGGCGGAGATCCTCCAGATCCCCCGCGTCCGGTGCGCAGATGGCGGCTACTGCCTCTTCTCTTTCATGAAATGGTTTCAGCATGTTCACATGAAAGGTTCTTTGGATCCTTTCATCCGAACATCTGGCTGCGATGAAGGTGGTATCACAGATCTTCTGTATAATTTTGTAGGGTCCCTCCCAGGCTGCCTGCAACTTATTTTGTTTGACCGGCCGGAGCGCTAACACTTTCTGCCCTAGCTGGAAGGTGCGGTCCCTAGCCGACCGGTCATACCACCTCTTCTGTTTGGTTTGGGCCGCTTTGAGATTGTCCTGTACCAGAGCGGTCAATTCCTGCAGCCGGTCCTGCAGCCGGTGGTAAGGGGAACTGTACAGGGGTTTAATCCCGCACAGTCTCCAGAGCTGCTGGGTCACCTCGGCCGTAAATTGCGTGCCCTGGTCAGACAAGATTTCCTGGGGAAATCCGACCCTGGAGAATATCTGTAGCAGAGCTCCAGCGATGGTCTCTGCGTGGATATCTCGGAGGGCCACGGCCTCGGGGTACCTGGTGGCGTAGTCTACTATGGTCAAGATATACTTCTTGCCCGTAGTACTAGGCACTGCCAGGGGTCCTATCAGATCCACTGCCACCCATCTAAAGGGTTCTCCCACTATGGGTAGGGGTCTCAGGGTTGCTTTCCGGGTGTCCCCCCTCTTCCCTACCCGCTGGCATACCTCACAGGTCCGGCAATAGTCCCTAACATCCCCGGATAACTAGGGCCAGAAGAAGCTCTGAGTCAGGCGGTGCAGTGTCCGCCTGTGCCCCAGATGGCCTGCAAGGGGAATATCATGCCCAATCTTCATCAGATCGAGCCGATATTTACCCGGCACTACCAGTTGCCTATGGGGTACCTGGTCCACTCCCCTCCTCGCTCCCCTGGAGGTCCTATACAATGTCCCCTGGTCCCAGGCAAATCTCACTTCCCCTACCCCTCCCGGCTCCCGCCCAGCCTGTTGTCGGTAAGGGGCAAGGGTGACGTCTTCCCTGGTGGCTTGGGCAAAGTCTGTCGGGGAATCCCAGGTCAGGGAGGGGGTATTGTCGGGGCCAAGGGTTGGGCTGGTCTCACTTACCGCGGTCCCCTCGGAGTCTGTGTGCAGAGCCTTCCTTGCTTGATGGCGGGTGGTGACGGGGCATACCCCGCCAGGGTGGGTGTCCTCAAAAGTAGAGGTCAGCAGACCAAGGTCGTTGCCAAGTAGTACTTCAGTTGGTAGGTCTTTCATGATCCCTACTTCCACATCCCGGGCATCCGTGCCCCAATCGAGAGGGACGCGGGCCATAGGGATCCGGTAAACATGGCCGCTGGCGACTCGGACAGCCACCGAGTAGCCTGTGGAGGCAGCTGGGGTAATAAGATGGGGCTGTGCCAGGGTAAGGGTTGCGCCGCTGTCCCGCAGGCCGTTGGCACTCCGTCCATTCATCCGGACCTTTTGGCGATGGTGCTGCCGGTTATCTTGGGCAGCTGCTTGAATTGGGTCTGCTTCATGTAGGATGCCCAAGTCTTTGTCCGGAATCGCTGTGGGATCTGGCTCCGGCTCATGTTGGCAACAATATGCCGTAGCTCTGCCCGGAGGGTTTGCTGGGCAATGCGGGGCAGGACGGTTGGCAGTCAGTGGACAGCGGTCCCCGATATGTCCGATTTGGTTGCACCCATAGCACCGGGGACCGGTCCAAGGAACCGGGGTGTGGATTGTCGGTGGCCTGGGTGCTCTCTCGGTGGGTGCGGTACGAGGCTGGGGTGCAGGATGGAACCGGGGAGGTGGGGGCCGGATGTCAGGAGGAGGTACTCGCCTGGCGTCCTGATATTCATCAGCGAGGCGGGTAGCTTCGGGCAGGGTGAGGGGATGTCGGTCTCGCACCCAATTCCGGACCTCTGGAGGTGAATAGTTATAGAACTGCTCCAGCAAGAGCAGTTGGATGATCTGGTCCGGGTGGGTGGCTTGGCATCCCTGGATCCAGCTGCGGACAGCCTGTTGCATGCGGTGCCCCCATTCCGCGTAGGAGTCATGGGTCCCTTTCTTTAGAGCTCGGAACCGGACTCGATACGCCTCGGGGGTGAGCGCATAGCGGGCCAGCAGGTGTTTCTTGACCCGCTCGTACACCATGCAGTCCTCATCTGCCACAGCCCGGTAGGCTTCAGTCGCTCTGCCCGTCAACTTACTTGCCAGTAGAGGTACCCAATCTTGGGCCGCCACCTCTTGCAGGGCACATTGTCTTTCAAAATCTTGCAGGAAGCCGTCAATATCTTCGCTTCCCTCTGAAGAGTTTGAAGGAGGCAAAGGGAATCTTTTGCTTGGGGGGTCCGGTGCTGCCCTGGGGAGTCAGAGACCCACTGGACCGTTGCTGCATTTCTGCTTGGCGGAGTCTGTCCGTATCTGCCAAGACCCTGCCAATGATGCCGGCAGAGGGGTCTGTTCCGCCGCCACTGTACCTCTTGTCGCCATTCTGAGGTCTCGGAGCCCTCGGAGGGAGCCATACAAGCACGGTCGTCCTCCATCAATTCGCTGATGATGACCACCTTCGGTTTGCCCCAGGGATCTTGCCTCTGGCTTTCAGCAATTCTTTAAGGACCGTGCGCTTCAGACCCTCGTAGTGCTGGGCCATACGGGGTTACGGCCGTTACTTGGGGTGTCCGCCTCTCAGACCCAGGGGTGTCTGAGACCAGGGTCAAGCCAGCGGCTGTTTTTCCCCCTGCTGGGCTGGGCTCAGAATCTCCCCCCGGATGGCGGCCGCTCCGGATGCTCGGCGTGTTGCGGTGGCTGAGACCGGGGTCAAGCCAGTGGCTGTATTTCCCCCTGCTTGTCTGGTCTCAGCCGATCCCACCAGGCTGCCAGCCAATGTGACGGATCCCGCGACTCGGAGTGAGTAGATCCGCCGTCAGCGCCGAGTACACCTGGAGGTCGGTAGTGTGGTAGCGAGGTGCCGCTGGTGCTCATAGGATACCCCGAGTTTGCAGCGCTGTAGAGAGGTCCTTGAAGCGTCCCAGTTTCCAAAGCCCTGTTATCCCCAATTACTAGCCGAGGCAGGAGTAAAGGTTCAAACAAGTGATTTATTTTTCATGGAGAACACAGCTTATTTATGGGGAAAAAAGACATTGTTCTCCCCTGGTCTGCCCTCAGCCCTCCCGGGGTGATATCTGCCACTGCCTCAAGCCATGGCCTAATTTCCCTTTGTTCACCAGGGGCCCCGCTGGTGGGTGCAGCCCTTATCTTGAGGCTCGGTGCCAGCTCGTCTGGTGAACTTTCCTGTAGGGATGTGCGTTTCGGGTTTCGGAATTTCGGAATGTTCACGAAATTTCCCGATTCGTGTCTTCGGATTCGGACGAATTTCCGAAATTTTTTTGATCCGAAAACGGCAGATCCGAAATGTTTTCCGAGCCGAATCGAAAAAAATTCGGAATTTTCGAATGGACTTGAAATGTGTCAAATCGAAATTTATTTTCCCTCTATTCATGATTTCGGTTCCATTCGGGATTTCGGTTCCATTTTGGTAATTCTGAACATCGTATATTTAACTATTATCGGTTATATCGCTGATTCTGTAAAGTTTGTATTTGTAAATGTGCTGGGGCAAATCAATGTGCTGGGGCAAATCCATGTGCTGGGGCAAATCCATGTGCTGGGGCAAATCAATGTGGTGGGGCAAATCAATGTGCTGGGGCAAATCCATGAGCTGGGGCAAATCCATGTGTAAGCTGGGGCAATATCCTATGAGCTGGGGAAAATCCATGAGCTGGGGCAAATCCATGTGCTGGGGCAAATCCATGTGCTGGGGCAAATCAATGTGCTGGGGCAAATCCATGAGCTGGGGCAAATCCATGTGTGAGCTGGGGCAATATCCTATGAGCTGGGGCAAATCAATGTGCTGGGGCAAATCCATGAGCTGGGGCAAATCAATGTGCTGGGGCAAATACATGAGCTGGGGCAAATCCATGTGCTGGGGCAAATCAATGTGCTGGGGCAAATCCATGAGCTGGGGCAAATCCATGTGCTGGGGCAATATCCTATGAGCTGGGGCAAATCCATGTGCTGGGGCAAATCCATGAGCTGGGGCATATCCATGTGCTGGGGCAAATCCATGAGCTGGGGCAAATCCATGTGCTGGGGCAATATCCTATGAGCTGGGGCAAATCCATGAGCTGGGGCAAATCCATGTGCTGGGGCA
Organism: Leptobrachium leishanense; assembly: GCA_009667805.1. Taxonomy (NCBI): domain Eukaryota; kingdom Metazoa; phylum Chordata; class Amphibia; order Anura; family Megophryidae; genus Leptobrachium; species Leptobrachium leishanense. The sequence continues at coordinate 467,094,648 of CM019064.1, read as the reverse complement.
AATCCATGTGCTGGGGCAAATCAATGTGCTGGGGCAAATCCATGAGCTGGGGCAAATCCATGTGTGAGCTGGGGCAATATCCTATGAGCTGGGACAAATCAATGTGCTTGGGCAAATCCATGAGCTGGGGCAAATCAATGTCCTGGGGCAAATCCATGAGCTGGGGCAAATCCATGTGCTGGGGCAAATCAATGTGCTAGGGTAAATCCATGAGCTGGGGCAAATCCATGTGAGAGCTGGGGCAATATCCTATGTGCTGGGGCAAATCCATGTGCTGGGGCAAATCAATGTGCTGGGGCAAATCCATGAGCTGGGGCAAATCCATGTGTGAGCTGGGGCAATATCCTATGAGCTGGGGCAAATCCATGTGCTGGGGAAAATCCATGTGCCGGGGCAAATCAATGTGCTGGGGCAAATCCATGAGCTGGGGCAAATCCATGTGTGAGCTGGGGCAATATCCTATGAGCTGGGGCAAATCCATGTGCTGGGGCATATCCATGTGCTGGGGCAAATCCATGTGCTGGGGCAAATCAATGTGCTGGGGCAAATCCATGTGTGAGCTGGGGCAAATCCATGAGCTGGGGCAAATCCATGTGTGAGCTGGGGCAATATCCTATGAGCTGGGGCAATATCCTATGAGCTGGGGCAAATCAATGTGCTGGGGCAAATCCATGAGCTGGAGCAAATCCATGTGCTGGGGCAAATCAATGTGCTGGGGCAAATCCATGTGCTGGGGCAAATCCATGTGTGAGCTGGGGCAATATCCTATGTGCTGGGGCAAATCCATGTGCTGGGGCAAATCAATGTGCTGGGGCAAATCCATGAGCTGGGGCAAATCCATGTGTGAGCTGGGGCAATATCCTATGAGCTGGGGCAAATCCATGTGCTGGGGCAAATCCATGTGCTGGGGCAAATCAATGTGCTGGGGCAAATCAATGTGCTGGAGCAAATCCATGAGCTGGGGCAAATCCATGTGTGAGCTGGGGCAATATCCTATGAGCTGGGGCAAATCCATGTGCTGGGGCAAATCCATGAGCTGGGGCATATCCATGTGCTGGGGCAAATCCATGTGCTGGGGCAAATCAATGTGCTGGGGCAAATCCATGTGTGAGCTGGGGCAAATCCATGAGCTGGGGCAAATCCATGTGTGAGCTGGGGCAATATCCAATGAGCTGGGGCAATATCCTATGAGCTGGGGCAAATCAATGTGCTGGGGCAAATCCATGAGCTGGGGCAAATCCATGAGCTGGGGCAAATCCATGTGCTGGGGCAAATCCATGTGCTGGGGCAAATCCATGAGCTGGGGCAAATCCATGTGCTGGGGCAAATCCATGTGCTGGACAGCTGGGGCAATAGAGTTAGACAGCTTTGAAACGAGGAGAACAGATGTTCGGAAAAAAACGAAAATTTCGGAAATAACGAAAAGCCGATCCAAAAACGAGCAAAGTGACACGAAACTACGAAAAATGGTCGATATTCCGAAAAATAAAATGCACCCGAAAAACCAATCGAGCCGAATCGAATCGAAACAGAAAGTGGTCGAAACGAGCCGAATCGAAAAGTTTAAAAATTCGAAAAATCGAACCGAATCGAACCGAAAAAAAAATCGGTGCACATCCCTACTTTCCTGGGCTCTGAATGAGCGGGGAACAAGGGAAGAACAGGGAAAAACACATTGTGGTACTTATAAAAATAAGGGCTAAAGAACTTTTAATAACACACAAATAAATAAACACTTGAACTGCTGTACTGCGCTACAGCGTAGTGGCAGCCGTCCCGTCACACAGACACAGGGTATTATAATGGGGGTCACGTGATACCGACATGGGGTATTCTAATGGGGGTCATGTGATACTGACACAGGGTATTATAATGGGGGTCACGTGATACCGACATGGGGTATTATTTATTTATTTATTTATTTATTTATAAAGGATTTTACCAGGAAGGATACATTGAGATTTCTCTCATTTTCAAGTATGTCCTGGGTTCAAGAATATTGAGTGGTTACAGAAATACAAAATAGTAAAAATGCAAGATATTAACACAAGACCAAATATACAGATTAACAGAAAAATAAATATGGAGGAAATAAAGTCATTATGTTATATTATATTATAATGGGTATCATGTGATACCGACACGGGGTATTATAATGGGGGTCACGTGATACCGACATGGGGTATTATAATGGGGGTCACGTGATACCGACATGGGGTATTATAATGGGTATCATGTGATACCGACACGGGGTATTATAATGGGGGTCACGTGATACCGACATGGGGTATTATAATGGGGGTCACGTGATACCGACATGGGGTATTATAATGGGTATCATGTGAAACCGACACGGGGTATTATAATGGGGGTCATGTGATGCCGACACAGGGTATTATAATGGGGGTCATGTGATACCAAAACGGCGTATTCTAATGAGGGTCATGTTATACCAACACGGGGTATTATAATGGGGTCAATTGATACACACACAGGGTGGTATAAAGACATGATGTAATACAGATACATACACCACAGCATCATAGGGAAGCCTTTCCACGACCCCTGGGATCCCTTGAATCCAAACAGCAGAGAGGTGCACGGCAGCATCAATGTGACCCCGCAGGGCAGACTTTAAATAATACCTGTAGGCGGCGCTCTGCGTGGAGTAAAGAAACGGCGTTAGCTGTGCACTGGGAGATGCATCATAACCTGCACTAATATGTGGTAACATAACTCCCCAAGTGACCCCAATACAGAATCTACGCACCCTGAGTATATGGAGGAGCCCCTAAAAAGACACCCACACACCCTGAATATATGGAGGAGCCCCTAAAAAGACACCCACACACCCTGAATATATGGAGGAGCCCCTAAAAAGACACCCACACACCCTGAATATATGGAGGAGCCCCTAAAAAGACACCCACACACCCTGAATATATGGAGGAAGCCCTAAAAACACACCCGCACACCCTGAATATATGGAGGAACCCCTAAAAAGACACCTGCACACCCTGAATATATGGAGGAGCCCCTAAAAACACACCCGCACACCCTGAATATATGGAGGAGCCCCTAAAAACACACCCACACCCTGAATATATGGAGGAACCCCTAAAAACACTCGCACACCCTGAATATATGGAGGAGCCCCTAAAAACACACCCGCACACCCTGAATATATGGAGGAACCCCTAAAAACACACCCACACCCTGAATATATGGAGGAACCCCTAAAAACACACCCACACCCTGAATATATGGAGGAACCCCTAAAAACACTCGCACACCCTGAATATATGGAGGAGCCCCTAAAAACACACCCGCACACCCTGAATATATGGAGGAACCCCTAAAAACACACCCACACACCCTGAATATATGGAGGAACCCCTAAAAACACTCGCACACCCTGAATATATGGAGGAGCCCCTAAAAACACACCCGCACACCCTGAATATATGGAGGAACCCCTAAAAAGACACCCACACACCCTGAATATATGGAGGAGCCCCTAAAAACACACCCGCACACCCTGAATATATGGAGGAACCCCTAAAAAGACACCCGCACACCCTGAATATATGGAGGAACCCCTAAAAACACACCCGCACACCCTGAATATATGGAGGAGCCCCTAAAAAAACACCTACACACCCTGAATATATGGAGGAGCCCCTAAAAACACACCCACACACCCTGAATATATGGAGGAGACCCTAAAAAGACACCCACACACGCTGAATATATGGAGGAACCCCTAAAAAGACACCCGCACACCCTGAATATATGGAGGAACCCCTAAAAACACACCCACACCCTGAATATATGGAGGAACCCCTAAAAAGACACCCACACACCCTGAATATATGGAGGAGCCCCTAAAAACACACCCACACCCTGAATATATGGAGGAACCCCTTAAAACACTCGCACACCCTGAATATATGGAGGAACCCCTAAAAACACACCCACACCCTGAATATATGGAGGAGCCCCTAAAAAAACACCTACACACCCTGAATATATGGAGGAGCCCCTAAAAACACACCCGCACACCCTGAATATATGGAGGAACCCCTAAAAACACACCCACACCCTGAATATATGGAGGAGCCCCTAAAAAAACACCTACACACCCTGAATATATGGAGGAGCCCCTAAAAAGACACCTGCACACTCTGAATATATGGAGGAACCCCTAAAAACACACCCGCACACCCTGAATATGTGGAGGAGCCGCTAAAAACACACCCACACACCCTGAATATATGGAGGAACTCCTAAAAAGACACCCACACACCCTGAATATATGGAGGAACCCCTAAAAACACACCCTGAATATATGGAGGAACCCCTAAAAACACACCCTGAATATATGGAGGAACCCCTAAAAACACACCCGCACACCCTGAATATATGGAGGAACCCCTAAAAACAATCCCACACACCCTGAAGACATACTCTGATTTAGCAGTTATTTAATACCCCTCCCCGCCCCCTGTGGTGGATACTGTATCCACGTGCAGTATGTTCTCCCCGATTCTCAGAATCATGCCGGTGTTCAGTGTAACACACAGTGCTAGGGATAAATATGTGAACCCACGTGGTTCCTGCCCTGCCCGGGATACAGGCCCTGGTAGTACATGATGCCGAGGTTGAACGGAGCCTCCGCATTCCCGAGCTTGTCCGCTCTCTCCCAGTACTCCACGGCCGTCTTGTAATCGCGCTCGAACGTCTCGTAGTACCAGCCCAGACTGTTAATGGCCGGAACAAAGTCCTGAGGAAAGACGGAGGATGGAAAAGCACCAAGATAATAATAATATTATAAAGGACAGAAATGCTGATAGACAGACGGGCAGATATACGGGCAGACAGGCGGACAGACACACAGGCGGACAGACATATGGACGGGAGGTCAGACAGACAGATGGACAGACAGCGTAGAAATATAATTGGTTTTGTGAGATCACGAGTCTCCGTCACGTCGGGAAATCTCACCATATCAGCCGCTTTCTTGAGGTATTTTAGGGCTTTTGGAATATCCTGATCCACTCCTTGTCCCTAAATCCAAACGTAGCAAAGAAACGTTACTGTCCATCGCACACGGGACACACTATGGGGTTATATGGTGTGACATGCAGGGACATGTGGTGAGGTCAGTGGCTGGTGAGGCACTGGCATGTAAAGGACATGTGCACCTCTATGTTAAGCAGACTGCTTCCCACAAAGTGTGTGTTATACAGAGAGCTGCTGTATATAATGCTTCATACACAGTGTGTTATACAGAGAGCTGCTGGATATAATGCTTCATACACAGTGTGTTATACAGAGAGCTGATGGATATAATGCTTCATACACAGTGTGTTATACAGAGAGCTGCTGGATATAATGCTTCATACACAGTGTGTTATATAGAGAGCTGCTGGATAGACTAACAATCTAGCAGCTCTCTGTATAACACACACTGCGTAGGAAATTCCTACAGAGAGCTGCTGGATGGACTGCTTCCTACACAGTGTGTGTTATAGAGAGAACTGCTGGATATAATGCTTCCTACACAGTGTGTGTTATACAGGGAGCTGCTGGATATAATGCTTCCTACACAGTGTGTGTTATACAGGGAGCTGCTGGATAGAGTAACGATCTAGCAGCTCTCTGTATAACATACACTGTGTAGGAAGAGGTCGCTCCAGCAGCTCCCTGTATAACACACACTGTGTAGGAAGTAGTCTATCCAGCAGCTCTCTGTATAAAACACACTGTATGAAGCGAGAGTTGCTGGATAGACTGTTTCCTACACAGTGTGCGTTATACAGAGAGCTACTAGATTGATAGTCTATCCAGCAGCTCTCTGTATAACACACACTGTGTATGAAGCATTATATACTGCAGCTCTCTGTATAACACACACTGTATGAAGCATTATATCCAACAGCTCTCTGTATAACACACACTGCAAAGAGGTGTGTTATACAGAGAGCTGCTGGAAATAATGCTTCCTACACAGTGTGTTATACAGAGAGGATCCTAGGCTGGATAAAAAACAATATAAGGAGAGGAGGCTTTAAATCCCCCCCAGCCAGTACTACATGGGGGGCGCACTCACCCTTCAGGAAGCAGATGTAGGGCCCCCGGGCCCCCCCAGGGTGTTGAGGGTGATCTGCATAGTGCTGTTCTCCTTCCTCCTCTGGCTCTTCTCCTCCACGATCAGGCCATCCAGAAGCTGCTCACGGACACCCTCCTCCTGCACTCCAGCCTGCATGGGAGGCTGCCTGGCCTATCATTGACAGGAAGGGGCATGTCTAGCTGCTAGATGTGCGCCTTCCAGTCAATGATAGGTTATCCTCCAATGCAGGCATTTTTTGGAATAGCTTCAACCAATGGTGCAATTGGTTCAAGCTTTTCCAATGCTCTATCAGTGCCTCTCTGAGGCAGTGAAGAGCGGTGTTCAGGAAGTAGGCAGCACTTGTCTCTATGACGCGTGCTGCACACTTCTTGAGCAGCTTACGTGATTAGCGCAGCAGGGAAGCGTCCCACAAATTATGGAAAAACAATAAAATAAACTCCGGATACCACAACATTATTTCAAGTGGATTTATTCAAAACCAAGTAACGACGTTTCGACCACAACTGGTCTTTGTCAAGCCTAATTCAAACATGTCATGAACAGGAAATAAATAGCATCACAGATCAATTAACAAACAATCAATCAATTATTGCAAATGGTCTGTGCATACTAACCCAGTGATTAAAAACATATATGTCCATAAGCTGGTTCTTTTATTAACACATTAATTCACATCGTCTTTATTACAAAAAGGATTATTATTCATATTGTGACGGGTTCACTCGGGGCAGGCTATGTGAGGGCCGGTACCTGAGTAGAAGGCTGGAAGTAGCCACCTTCCCAGTTCAGGGTTAACTGAGTGATTGCTCATTCACCACAGCTGCCCCACCCTTCCCTATAAGAAGTCTCAGTTCCTTCCAGTTCATTGAGGGGTTTGGAGACGGAAGGAGGAAGGAGGAAGGAGGAAGGAGTTGGAGACTGTGGTGAAAAAGTAAGGAATCTGTTATATTGGAAAGTGTGTTTTGTTTTACTGGGGGAACCTGTTTAGTGGGCCCAGGAGTAGACAGGTTTGTCTGTTGTCAGTTAGCCTCCCAATAGGGAATAGGATTTCTTTTTTTTTTGTTGTTTATTTTCTCTGTTGGTGGAAAACCCCTTTGCTGCTGCAAATAAAAACGCTTAGAAAACCCACGTTGCTGTGCCCGCAGTACCTGCTTCTCCACAAGTGGTGGCAGCGGTGGGATTTTGTACCTGCTGTGCGCTGGCAGTAGCAACAAGGGTACAGAACCCACAGTTACAATGGAGGACTTATTAAAAGCACTGGTATGTGCCACGGCAACACAGCAGGAGAGCAACCGCCTAATACAGGCACAGATTGGGGCCGTGATGGAGGCCCAGAAAGCTGACCACGAACTGCTTCAAGCAATGGTACGAGTTTGGCGACGCAAGCACCCCCTAGCCAGGAGACCAGGATTCGAGCTAGTTGCTACCTTCAGAAGATGTTGCCTGAGGATGACGTGGAAGCATACCTCCGTGCCTTTGAGCGCACTGCTACTCGGGAGGCCTGGCCTACAGACAAGTGGGCGGGGATTATCGCACCCTTCCTGATTGGAGAGGCCCAAAAGGCCTACTATGACCTGGAGGAAGTCCAGGCTACGGACTATAAACTCTTAAAGGCTGAAATCCTGGCCCGGTTCGGAGTGACAAAAGCTGTGAGAGCGCGACGCTTCTCTAACTGGACGTATGAGGAGAAGACACCACCCCGGACGCAGATGTTCGACCTAATGCATTTGGCTCGGAAGTGGCTCCAGCCTGAGCACCAAAGCCCCACGCAGATAGTGGAAACCCTGGTGTTGGATAAGTTCCTACGCGGACTCCCACGCAGCCTCCGTGAATGGGTGGGACAAGGGAACCCGGGTACCTATGATGACATGGTGGCCCAAGTAGAGCGCTACCTGGCTGCAAAAGACTTCGAGGACTCGCCCAGGAGGTCGCCAAAGGTCGTTGTGGGGAGCATCCCCACCCATAGAAAGGAGCAGCCTCAAAAAGTCTTCGGCTCCACAACTAGGTCGAACGGGTCGGCAATCCTGCCAGCACCTGGGGGACCAGTGCGTTACTCAGACCACAGCAACACTTTTCGAAGAGGGAATGAGCCCCAAAGGAACTCGATACAGTGCTTTGAGTGTGGCGAACTGGGACATATTCGAGCCAGGTGTCCTAACACGTCCGAGCCCATGCAGTGTGGGCTGGGTGAGGACCCCCGGAATTTCTGCGGACTGATATGTATGACTGGCCTGGTGGAAGGGACTCAGACTTTTCGAGTGCCCGTCCTGCTGAACGGACTACAGGCAGTGGCACTTGCGGACTCCGGTAGTGCCATAACATTGGTGTCAGGCAAACTGGTGGGCCGGGCCAATTTACAGAAAGATAAGACTGTGGGAGTGTTGTGCGTACATGGTAGTACCGTTCGTTATCCCACGGCGTTAGTCGCTGTCTCTGTGGGGGCAAGGGTACGGTCTGTCCCAGCTGTGGTGGTACCCAACTTACCCTATTCCCTTGTCTTAGGGAGGGATTTCCCAGACTTTCAGACCATATTGCAGGGGTTATCTGTTGGTACGGCCACTGCCGACCTTGATGAGGGTACTAACGACATCACCGAGGTGTTCCCATTCCACGATACGTCTTTTGTGTCAGAAACCTCCTAAACCCCGGAAAACACGCAGAGAGAGGCGAGAAGCCAAACACGGCTTTACCAGAGCTCGGGCTGAGGCTCTGGTGAACACCCCGGCCAAAAGATCTCAAAAGGGGGTGGCCACCCAGGTGACAGAGACAGAATTGGGGGTCCCTGTAACACATACGAGTGAGGAGGTGAATGAGGCTCCTAACTCTGGGGGCTCTACCTCTGATGGGAATGACTCAGGGGGAGGGGTTTCCGGGAACACTGTTTTTGGGAACGACCAAGCTAGTGATCCTTTGTTACAGACTGCGAGAAGCAGGGTGATTGAGGTGAACGGGGTGCCGGTGGAAGGGGCAATAAAGAGTTATCCGTACTTTATTTTGAAGAGTGATCTGTTGTACCGGGTCATCATGGAGGGAGGTCAGGAAATTGAACAGTTGGTGGTTCCGTCCTCTCAGACCAGAAAGGTACTCGACTTCGCTCATTCCCATGTGCTAGGAGGGCACTTAGGGGTTGAGAAGACCCAGGAGCGGGTCCTGCGCAGGTTCTTCTGGCCGGGGGTTTATGAGGCGGTGAAACGGTACTGTGCCTCATGCCCCGAATGTCAGTTGGCATCTCCTAAGCCACACTTGAGAGCCCCTCTCATACCCCTCCCGGTCATTGATGTCCCCTTTGAAAGGATCGCAATGGACATTGTGGGTCCGTTAGAAAAATCCGCACGTGGACACCAGTACATATTGGTGATCCTGGATTATGCCACTCGGTATCCTGAAGCCGTTCCCTTGCGCAAAGCAAATGCAAGAACATTGCCCGAGAGTTGGTTCAGGTATTCGCACGAGTGGGCATCCCGAAAGAGATCCTGACCGATCAGGGTACTCCTTTTGTTTCCCGTCTGATGAAAGAGCTGTGTCACTTGTTAAAGATACAGGCGCTAAAGACCTCCGTGTATCACCCGCAGACGGATGGGCTTGTCGAGCGGTTCAACCGCACCCTAAAGGGGATGCTGAGGAAGGTTGTTAACAGGGAAGGAAAGGACTGGGACATGTTATTGCCGTACTTGTTGTTTGCTATACGTGAGATTCCCCAGAGCTCGACCCGCTTCTCTCCGTTCGAACTCCTATATGGCAGGCACCCACGTGGTCTGCTGGATATACTCAGGGAAACCTGGGAGGGGCAGGGAGTGACCGGAACCAACCCGATACAATATGTTGTAGGCATACGCGAGCGGATGGCTCGGGTTATCCCCCTGGTACGCCAGCATATGGAAAGGGCACAGGAGACCCAATCCCATATCTATAACCAGAAGGCCACCGCAAGACGGTTCTCGCAAGGGGACAGGGTGATGATACTGGTCCCGACTGCAGAAAGCAAACTTCTGGCTCATTGGCAAGGACCATATGAGGTCCTGGAACAGACAGGCCCTGTTAACTACAGGATTAGGCAGCCTGACCGCCGGAAGAAGGAGCAGATCTACCATGTCAATCTCCTGAAGCCATGGCAAGACAGAGAGGCCTGCGTGTCCCAGACCGGCCATGCCCAGTCCGGTCCTCAGGCCCCAGAGCCGGGGTGGCTATTTCCCCTGAGCTGACTCCTTGCCAGGTAGAGGAAGTCAACCGAATGGTCGAGAGGAATAGGGATGTGTTCTCACCGGTACCGGGTAGAACACATGACGTGTTCCACGACATTGTGACCGAACCCGGTGTAGCGATCAGACTGAAACCCTACCGGATACCGGAAGCCAAAAGAGAGGCAGTCAGACTAGAAGTCAAGAAAATGCTAGAGCTTGGGGTCATTGAGCCATCCCACAGTAATTGGTCCAGCCCCATCGTTTTGGTGCCAAAGCCAGACGGCTCTACCAGATTTTGTAACGACTTCAGGAAGTTGAATGAAATCAGCAAGTTCGATGCCTATCCCATGCCCCGTGTGGATGAGCTGGTGGAGAGATTGGCAAAGGCCAGATACCTCTCGACTCTTGATCTGACGAAAGGGTATTGGCAGATACCCCTAACCGGAAGGGCCAGGGAGAAAACCGCCTTTGCCACCCCAGACGGGTTATTTCATTACAGAATTATGCCCTTTGGCCTTCATGGAGCCCCAGCCACCTTCCAGCGGCTCATGGACAAGCTGCTCAGGCCTCACGTCCAGTACGCTGCGGCATACCTGGATGACGTCGTCATCCATAGCACGGATTGGGAGTCCCATCTGCCGAAGGTTGAGGCTGTGCTCGACACGTTCAGAAGGTCCGGTCTAACAGCCAACCCCCCCAAGTGTTTTATTGGGCTGGCGGAGGCTAAGTACTTGGGCTATGTGGTTGGGAGGGGATCGGTGAAACCCCAAGTCCATAAGGTGGAGGCAATACGGAATTGGCCTCAACCTCTTAGAAAAAACAGGTGAGGGCCTTCCTAGGGATTGTCGGCTACTACCGCCGATTCATACCCCATTTTGCGACTAGGGCGGCGCCGCTAACCGACCTTATTAAAGGCAAAGGCCCCGATATGGTGAGATGGGACGGTAAGGCTGAGGAGGCCTTTGGCGATCTGCGCTCTGCGTTATGTGACCGGCCCATCCTCGTGGCACCGGACTTCGGGACTGAGTTCTTCCTGCAGACGGATGCCTCAGAGGTTGGTTTGGGGGCTGTGCTCTCGCAGTATGTGGATGGTGAGGAGCATCCGGTATTTTACCTGAGCAGGAAACTGCTGCCCCGGGAACAACGCTATGCCGTGATCGAGAAGGAGTGTCTAGCGATTAAATGGGCCACAGAGATGCTACGGTACTATTTACTGGGCAGGCAGTTTACCCTGGTCACCGACCACGCCCCTCTGAGGTGGATGCACAGTAACCGGGACCGCAATTCCCGGATCCTTCGGTGGTTCCTCTCCTTGCAGCCCTTCAAGTTTGTGGTGCAGCACAGGGCGGGCCTTCTCCACGGCAACGCCGATGCGCTGTCTCGGGCCCATGGGCTCTCCGCTGTGGTCGCTTCTCACCCTGGTGTTGCGCTGGGGAGGGGGATGTGTGACGGGTTCACTCGGGGCAGGCTATGTGAGGGCCGGTACCTGAGTAGAAGGCTGGAAGTAGCCACCTTCCCAGTTCAGGGTTAACTGAGTGATTGCTCATTTACCACAGCTGCCCCACCCTTCCCTATAAGAAGTCTCAGTTCCTTCCAGTTCATTGAGGGGTTTGGAGACAGAAGGAGGAAGGAGTTGGAGACTGTGGTGAAAAAGTAAGGAATCTGTTATATTGGAAAGTGTGTTTTGTTTTACTGGGGGAACCTGTTTAGTGGGCCCAGGAGTAGACAGGTTTGTCTGTTGTCAGTTAGCCTCCCAATAGGGAATAGGATTTCTTTTTTTTTGTTGTTTATTTTCTCTGTTGTGGAAAACCCTTTGCTGCTGCAAATAAAAAACGCTTAGAAAACCCACGTTGCTGTGCCCGCAGTACCTGCTTCTCCACAATATATTAACTACATATATACCAGATAATGGACATGAGTTCGCCCAATGATTGAAAATGATAGAAATTTTAGAAAAAAATAGCTTACTATTACAGCTATCAACAAAATAATTCGCTTTCCCCCTCTTTTATATCTGTGAAAAGAGAACAATAAAACACCTTTTTAATTGCGTACCACATTATGAAGGGAAAATATATAAAATATAATATAATCATATGGCGCAATCGTATGTGTCCGAAGAGGAAAACAGGACATAATTAAAAAACGTTTGAAAAGTTCTGCTTCTCTGTTGAGGCCGTGTGGGGAGAGAGTATTAAGCGTTTGATAATTGTTCCGATACAATTCTCTTCTCATCTCCACCTTCGTGTTGATTTGGTACCTCACAATAACTGATAACGCAACTGTGAAATTATTCATGTCCACTAGATAGAAAATGGTTCTGGAACTTGGGAAGTTCAGTTTTTCTGTGTTCTAATGTCTGAATCTATGTTTGATAAAACCGATTAACTTAACTTTTTGTGTGGTCTCACCACATAGATCAAACCACATGGGCTCTTTAATAAGTTAAACCACAATAAGTGGAATTACAGGTGAAGTACCCCTTGATTTTTTAAAATTTCTCCCGAATGGGGTGTGAGAAAGACTCCACCACGTATAACTGCATTGCAGCATGAACAATTGAGACATGGAAAAGTCCCATTCCTTGGTTTCCCAAGATGGTCGCTCTACCTGTATCATGTTTTAAATTCCGCCCTTACTAACTCTCTCTAAATGACTCCCTTTCTTGTAGGACATCAATGGAGTTGTTTGAAACTCTGGATCATGGGATACGCATCCCTCAAAATGTTACCAATATTTACATAAGATATTCTAACTTGTTGTGTGTGGGTCCCATATTGGACACAAATGGAATTCTCCATGTTTCTGATTCTGACGCCTATGAGACGCTTATCTGTTGGTAAGTCTAGGACACTTCTTGGCCAATAATCGTTTGGGATACCCCCTTGCTCTGAAATCTCTCAATTCATTTCCTCAAGTCTCCTTTCCTTAGCATCAGGCAAAATTGACCACCTCTCTACTCGCATTAAATTGATTACGCGGGAGGGAATCTAATAATGTGGTGGAGTGCACATCATACCTTAATAGGAATTCCTATCTGTTGGTTTACGGTAAAGATCTGTAAATAATCTGCCATCTTTTTTAACAACCAAAGTGTCTAAAAAGATGATTTGTGTAAAGCTAAATGACATTGAAAATTTAATGGATGGTGACCCGGTGTTCAGTAGAGTAAGGAATTGATCTAAGGACTCTTTGGGGCCTTCCCATATAAAGATAATGTCGAGAAGAGAATTGTATTGGATTCATCACCTTAATACTCTCTCCCCACGCGGCCTCAACAGAGAAGCAGACTTTTCACCGTTTTTATAATTATGTCCTGTTTCCTCTTGGACACATACGATTGCGCATATATATATATATATATTTTATATATTTTCCTTCATAATGTGTACAATTAAAAGGTGTTTTATTGTTCCTCTTTTCACAGATATAAAATTATTATTATTATTCTTTATTTATAAAGCGCCAGCATATTCCGCAGCGCTGTACAATAAGCACAGTATAGACAGGGTTACAATACATTGAACAACATTTGACAAACAGTACAGGAGGAGATGAGGGCCCTATTCCCGTAGGAACTCACAATCTAGGAGGGTTAGGGTTGGAAACAGGAGGAGAGGACTGTAAGGTGAGAGTGATTGATGGTTGTGTCAGTGAGTTGGGTGGTCGGCTTCCCTAAATAGGAATGCTTTAAGGGAGCGTTTGAAGGAAGAGAAGTTAGGGGAAAGTCTGACAGCACGAGGGAGAGCGTTCCAGAGAGTGGGGCTGCGCGTGAGAAATCCTGCAGTCTATCATGGGAAGAGGTGATGCGGGGAGAAGCTAGGCGCAGGTCACTGTTTGACCTTAGGGAGCGGGCTGGGGTGTATTTGGTGATTAGTGAGGACAGGTAGTGGGGAGCTGAGTTAGTGAGGCTTTTGTAGGTAAGGATAAGGATTTTGAACTTAATTCTGCAGTGGATGGGGAGCCAGTGAAGGGACTCGCAGAGGGGAGCGGCAGAGACAGAGCGGCGGGTGAGGTGAATTAGCCTGGCAGAGGCGTTCAGGATGGATTGTAGGGGGGAGAGGCGGGACAGGGAGGCCAGATAAGAGATTATTGCAATAGTCGAGTCGGGAGATTACCAGGGCGTGTATGAGATGTTTTGTGGTGACAGCGGTAAGAAATGGCCGAATTCTGGAAATATTACGCAGTTGGTATCGGCAGGAGGAGGAAAGAGACTTGATGTGGGGGATGAAGGAAAGAGCAGCGTCAAGTGTAACTCCAAGACAGCGAACTTGGTTTGATGGGGAGATGGTGATACCCTCCACCGTGATAGAGAAGTCAGGAGGTGGGGAGGCATTGGAGGGAGGAATAAGTAGGAGCTCAGTCTTTGACATGTTGATCTTTAGGTGGTGGGAGGCCATCCAGGAGGAGATGCCAGATAAACAGTCACTGACTTTTGAAAGGACAGGGGGAGAGAGATCAGGGGTAGAGAGGTAGATCTAAGTGTCATCAGCGTAGAGGTGGTAATTAAAGCCAAAGCTGTTGATGATTTTGCCCAGGGAGTAGGTGTAGATGGAAAAGAGCAGAGGACCAAGGACAGAGGGGGAAAGGAATTATTTTGTTGTAGCTGTAATAGTAAGCTATTGTTTTCTAAAATTTCTATCATTTTCATCATTGGTGAACTCATGTCCATTATCTGGTATATACTGTAGTTAATATATGAATAATAATCCTTTTTGTAATAAAGGCGATGTGAATTAATGTGTTAATAAAAGAACCAGTTTATGGACATATATGTTTTTAATCACTGGGTTAGTATGCACAGACCATTTGCAATAATTGATTGATTGTTTGTTAATTGATCTGTGATGCTATTTATTTCCTGTTCATGACATTTTTGAATTAGGCTTGACAAAGATCAGTTGTGGTCGAAACGTCGTTACTTGGTTTTGGAATAAATCCACTTGAAATAATGTTGTGGTATCCGGAGTTTATTTTATTGTTTTGAGTATTGGGGCTGCACAGCAAGAGACCTCTACTCCGTCGACCCACCAAGGGGAATGGTGCCTAAGCTTACATTTTTATGTGTTTTTTCCACAAATTATGTAGGCTGCTGTGAAAACTAATGCCCGCAGAGGCAGAGGACGGAGCTGACAGCGAGGAGCGTGGAGCAGGTGTGTTAATTACTTAATTTTTTTTACTTAATGGCAGGTGAGCCTCTGCCTCACCTGCCTCCCCTGACTGCACGTCCCTGCGTGGGGGTTATATGGAATAATAAGGGGTTATATGGAATAATAAGGGGTTAAATGGAATAATAAGGGGTTATATAGTATGTCGTGGGGGTTATATGGGGTTATCATGTAATGACTTGCTGTGTATCTCTTCGAAATATCTCACGCAGTGACTGGGATAAATACCCCACTGTAGCCCATAATCTTCCCTCTGCTGTGCACTCACCCTCAGTAACACCACGCCGTAGTCATACATCATCACGGGGTCTTTCTGCTGTTGAGCCCCCTTCTCGTAGTATTTCACCGCTGCCTGGATATTCGATGAGATTCCTTGCTGACCCCAGAACAGCATCCGGCCCACCGCTTGCTGAGGATGAGGAGCAGAGTGTAAGCTCTTAGGATCAGGGCTTCTCCATCACCTTTATTCTGTAACTTTTCACCCGCGTTAATAGTTTCTTGTGTATTTGTACACCACACCGGTTGTACCGTGACGCCAACTCAGCCACAATAACTCCCATTACACACAGACCCACACAAAGTGTCACACAATACAGACCTCACACACAAACAACACATTGCTCCTCACGCGGTTTATATTGGGGAGGGGGTGTCACCAATAGGGATTTTTGCCCATGTGCCGGATAATCTGGCCCTGGCTGGGGGATACAAGGAGAGTTCCAAAACCCTATGGAACACCCAATGGGAAAAGAATACTGGGATGAGGTTAATAGTTCCTTTCCTGCATTTCTTCTCCCCTAGGGGGCTCTCTTGTTCCTCACACTTCTGGGAATCAAATTGCCCGACCATGCAAGGAATTCTGCATTCACCGCAGGGTCCCCAGAGTGCAGGGAACTGACCAGAAAATCTGACGCCAAGCCGCTGCAACATTGTAGAAAATCCGCCGTAAAAAAAATCTGCCACAGATAAGATCCGAAATTTCGGATCGATCTGACAAACGCGATAAAATCACAAATGCCCCCAATGATCAGCCACCACAAACCCACTGGACAGCTGGCAAACGCAGCCAATGAGCCACTGAACACAGTGCCGACCAGCTGCAGGAAAATGACGACAAGCTGCCGAACGGAGTAAAAAAAAAAAAGATTGAAAGTTTCAAAATTGAAACACTGTTTGCAAAAAAACTACTGAATGAAAATGTCTGGAATTTACACATAAGATCCAATGAATGATAATAAAAAGGTCTGTTACAGAAAAAAGAAAAAACGCTTTAGAAAAAACCCTGCTACTTAAAAAAAAAATCTGTAATTTTTTTGTGAAAAATGTCTAAAAAAAATCTTTAAAAAAATAAATAAATAGAATTTTTGTTGCAGGTTAAAATAATAAACGGTTTATTAGATATTGTAGAAATACGGGAATATTTTTAACATTGAAACCTATGGGATTCGCCTGAATAAACCTGTCGAATGAAACCACTGAACATCAGGGCATTTCACTGACATTTCTCTGCTGTTCAATGTGAATAGATTAACCATTGCTTCTCTATGGAGGATTTCACTGCCGCCGAACAGCACCGTATTTCACTGCCGCCGAACAGGCAACGTATTTCACTACCGTCAAACAGACACCGTATTTCACTGTCGCCGAACAGGCACCGTATTTCACTGCCGAACAGGCACCGTATTTCACTGCCGCTGAACAGCACAGTATTTCACTGCTGCCGAACAGGCACCGTATTTCACTGCCACCAAACAGCACAGTATTTCACTGCTGCCGAACAGCACAGTATTTCACTGCTGCCGAACAGCACCGTATTTCACTGCCGCCGAACAGGCACCGTATTTCACTACCGTCAAACAGACACCGTATTTCACTGTCGCCGAACAGGCACCGTATTTCACTGCCGAACAGGCACCGTATTTCACTGCCGCTGAAGAGCACAGTATTTCACTGCTGCCGAACAGCACCGTATTTCACTGCCGCCGAACAGGCACCGTATTTCACTACCGTCAAACAGACACCGTATTTCACTGTCGCTGAACAGGCACCGTATTTCACTGCCGAACAGGCACCGTATTTCACTGCCGCTGAACAGCACAGTATTTCACTGCTGCCGAACAGGCACCGTATTTCACTGCCACCAAACAGCACCGTATTTCACTACCACCAAACAGCACCGTATTTCACTGTCACCGAACAGCACAGTATTTCACTGCTGCCGAACAGGCACCGTATTTCACTGCCACTAAACAGCACTGTATTTCACTGCCGCCAAACAGGCACCGTATTTCAGTAGCAAAATTTGGGAAACTGCCTGCTCTCTGAATAGCCGAGTGGCCACAAAATGTCACCGTACGGGGAAACTCACTGTTCGGTGCCATTTTGGGGCCAGTTCGGCTCTCTCTGAATAACCTTGTGTGTCTATGTGTCCTCTCTGCTGTTCGGACAGACAGGACGACAATAAATCAAATTAAAGCCACTGCAGTGAGCGCCGGTTTTTACAACCAATTCTATACGACATACGAAGTGAAATGTAGCTGATTGGTTCGTGTTCACCAATTGGAAGCTGAGAGATCTGCTTTGATTTGGTAGGAACTCTGATATTATTTTCCAGATCCCTATTCACCAATTTATGCGCCAGAGAAAGGCTCAACCAATTAGATATCTGGAAATGGCATCTCAGGCCATGTATTGGTGAGGCCAGGAGAGACGTTTCTCTGACACCCCGCGCACCTGGGCTGAAGACACTCCTTGCTTGGCTTGATATCTCAGCCACATGAAGAGGTCGTCGTCCTCCTTGGTCTGATGCTTCAGGATGTCCTCGTCTACCAGACGGATGAACTCAACGAAAGCCTGCGGTGATTAGAGAGAAGAAATTACTTTCTAAAAAAAAAGTTAAACTCAGCTTTTTACAAACCTTGAACCTCGACCGACCTCTATAATCACATTGAGCATCATACATTAAGCGCTGTAACTGAAGCTCCCTCTACCTCTGTGCCCTCACCCTCCTTAGCACCCTTGCTCATACTATACATGGCCGGTGTGTCTGTCAGAGAAGTGTGGATGCTGGCCTCCTGCCAAGGGACTGCGGACCAATGTGGCAAAATTAATTCTCAAGGACAATTGGCATAAGTGGGCACCTAAGGGTTAATGGGTTAAATGTAGTCCTACCTTGAAACAGTTTGTATTTTAGGAGTTGGTTTGTGTTAGTGATATAATGTAGACCTATTGTTCTTGCTGTCTGTATAACTGTTTGACCATAGATTGATCTGATATGGTTTATTTGGAAAGGTTCGTCCATCACCCACACCTAGGGGAGCTCAGGGTGAATGGAGGGTGAGTGTGAGTGTACCTGCTCCTTGCCGGGTTCCACACGGTCAGTAATGGTCTGAAAGGCGATGTTCGAGTAATAAGCATAGGAGAGATCATAGTCCAGCGGGTAGTTATCTGCCCCCATGTGATGCTTGTGGCCCAGAGACATTTGGGAGAGACGCTCGTCCTTCTGAGCCGAGAGGAGATTCAACTTCAGCGCCTGTGCGAATCAGAAACGGCGAAAAACGTGATTACACTCACTGAGCTCCACACACACTGCTACGTTTCATATCTCAACCTGCTCACCATTGCCTGGTCTTTCCGGACCCCAAATCCAGTCTGGTAGAGTGCGGCAGCCAGAAAGAGCGCTGGCTGATATCCCAGACACCCCGCCTGCAGCAGGAGAGGCATGTAGCCTCGGATACGGGAGAGACCCTCAGGGGTGGAGACTTTCCTCACGTAGCGCGAGTACAGAGCTTTCCCAAGCTTCCCAGCATCCAGGGACCCACGGCCTGCGCGGAAAGAAGTGGTCACCGTCACAAGAATCATTAAATAAAATTGACTTTTACTATTTACCCCAGATCTCAGTTTACCATCGCAATCTCGCCACCTTGTGGCCGCAGAGAGAATCGCCCCAGAAAAATGACCCGGTTTAAAAATATAAAGGAAATACAGACGATTTAATAACGTACACGTTATATTCGCCAACAAAATGTTATCATGTCTATTATTCAATGCAAGTTACCAAACACATTTTTGCCTTTTTTTGTGATATTTTCTCTGCGGCCACAAGGTGGTGACATCATGATAGGACACTCCAGCCTCTTGATGGCGCCAGGGTATTTGATCATGTTTTATTTATATTATGACACGTAGATTTATAATCGTTACATCATTATATTGCACAGGGTCCATACAGTAATGCAGGATTCCGATGGAAGGGACTGCGCACGTTGTCTGCCATGATGGACTGACACGATTACAGGAAATTTGTAACATTAATTAGGTACTGTAACAGATCTCAGTTCCCCAACAGTGTCACATCTGCCAATGTCCCTGTACAAACAGCAGAGAGTAGCAAGTAGACCCGGGTTTCCAAGCGATACACAAAAAAATCTCAATGTTTGCCCCGTGCTGTCCTTGGGACACGTGCTTTAGAAGTGATGTGCAGGTACTACATATTTAGGTTTGTTATCCTTTCTTATAATGTATTGCAATGAAATGTGTCAGGTTTTGGTGACATCTAGTGACCATGTGCTGTATTCTCCAGGGCTCACCCATGATAAATAATAATTTCCCTGTTCTATACATATAAAAGGTTATTGAAATATACCACTTAGTTAATAAGCCCTTTTCTTAAATAAATGTAACTGTAGACTACTTGCTGCAGAAAGCCCCCTCTTCCCCCTCCCCTTTCTATGACCATAACACGTGAATCTGGGCATAAAGAATGTCTTTGTCTAAACCTAAAAGTTAAATGTAAACCATATATGGAAACAGTGCTGACCGTGCTAATTATCTGTGATGTTGAGAATATCCTATTGGCTTGTAAATCTGAGATGTTCTTGAAAGGGTTAACTAAGGATATAACAGCAGGTTGTTTCCCGGAGGTGACTTTCAGGCCTCCACACAATAAACACAGCTCAATATAGAAACAATAAACACCTGCAAAATAACACCTATATAATGCAGAACAGTAACGAAGAAGGTCCCTCCAAATAGACTGTAACTCACAGGATCCCCAAGGATCATCCAGCGCAATACTCCTTGACCCGGTTACTTCTACTCACTCCCCAGAAGCTCCACCACCACCTTAGAACCAAAAAGGATGTCCAGGACACAGGATCATATATAAAATATTTACTAAAAAAACGATTAAAAAATAAATTTTGTGCTGGAAGATCCTTGGAGATCCAGTGAGTTACATTCTATTTGGAGGGATCTCTTTGATACTAGTCTACACTAAATATATATATATATGTGTGTGAGTGTGTGTGTTGTTTTGCAGGTGTTTATTGTTTCTGTATTGAGCTGTGTCTCTCTCCTGCTTTTACCCCTATCCTTTTACGGCTGGTTAATAAAGTCCCAGACTTTATCTGAGTCTCATTGACCTGTAGGAGGGTGTTCAGCCGCTTGGCGAGATCCACATAGACCCCAGGGGTTCCTGTAGCGGAAACAGGACAGTCCCAATCGCAGAGCACAGAAAACATTCTATACAGTATAAACGGGATCATTCAGGAAATCATAATAAATGTCATATATTTCTAGTGATTTAACGAGGAAACGTATGAATAAAATCTAAATAAAAGCTTTATATTGTGTCGGCTGCATGGAGACGGCATTCCGCCATCAGAAAAGGTGGAGGATCAGCATTCCCATGTGATTCGCCCCTGTATGAAGTCTCCATGGGGGTACACAGGTTTAATCGCAGGCTGTTTGGAGCCACCGCAGGGTTCGTGCCTCTCGTTTTCTCACCTGTCTTTCCCGCTACCTTCCTCAGGAGCCTAGTGACCGCAGCACGGCGAGGTGTGGGGGGCGTCTCCTGATCTGAGCACCCTGGAGCTGGAGATAGCAGCCGGTACTGGGTCACGTACTCGGTGTACACATCACTGCAGCTTTCTGGGGTCAGAGAAGTTACAAAATAATGTTAAGACACTAAAATAAAGGTTTTACAAGATATTTAATATGAGAAAAACTAATTAAATGATGACCCTGAGACCTGAGGAGGAGCCGCTGTCTGTGTCGCCATGGGTGCAGACGTTTTATTGGGGTGACATAGGCTGACCACCAGCAGGTGATACCCTCTCCTCCCAAGCTCCGAGACATAACATCGGGTTCTGCACTGTTACCCATCCCAATGCAAGCATTTGGAGATAGGATGATGTCAGCAAGCTGAGCTGACATCATCAGTCCCTGAGAGGTCCCTGGCTGGTGGGATCTTCAAAATCCCATCTGCTGAGTTATAGCTGTGTGTGGAGGATCCTCTGCCTCCTCTCTTCTCCATATACAAAGGAGCATTGTCAACAAATAGTTCCCAACGTCCGTCTGTATCCCTGGCACAGCCAGTTCACGTGGGCGTGCAGACGGTCGGTCTTCTCTCCATGGAGTCCTATGGAGAGGAGCCGCTAGCAGTAGTGGGACACGGCGTGCCGCAGCACTGCCGGAATCTGTTTCCATCTCTCTACTGTTACAAGTCGAGCCAGTAATACATTGGCTCAGTCATGATAGAGCCGGTAACATGGAGCTGCAGAGGGGTATCAGCTCACGCCCTTATTTCCCTCTCTGTTACCGGCTGCATGGGCATATTGACCCCTGGCTGTGAAAGTCCCTCAGGTTCCTCATTAAACACGAAGCGTTGGATCTATGAGACGTCTCCAGAAGGAGTGAGTTATCTTCAACAACAACGTCTCGACTGCTCAAAGTCAGAATGTCACGGACAGGGTCACATCACGTGCAATGTCTCACCATGCAGTGGAGATCGTGAAGATCAAAGTGATCACTTAATGATTTCAATTTGAGAATTATTATTATTGTCGTCATTTATATGGCGCCAACAGTATCCGCAGCGCTTCACAATAACCAAAGGGAACGAGATAAACGGAAATAGGATGAAACCAAGAGGTGTAGAGGGCCCTGCTCATAGGAGCTTACAGTCTAGAGGGATTGGGGTTGAGGAAGACAAGGGGAGTTTTACTGGACGGCAGGATCATTGGTGCCAGTGGTTTGGGAATGGTGGGGTCATAGAAGCGGCTTCAATCATGTGTGAGTCAATGAGCTGAGGGAGTAGTTGCGTCAGTGATGTGGTACAATAATCTGAATTGATGGGTTTTGATGGATTTCTTGAAGGCCTGAAGGTCAGGGGAGAGTTTGATAGGGCAAGGAAAGTCATTCCACAAGGCTGGTGCTACCCTTGAGAAGTCTTGGAGGCGAGGGCCGGCCGTGCGTGTGTTGACCAATGACAGGTGGAGATCACCGGAGTTTTCTGGACGGGACGTGCTTGCGGAGTAATGAAGGTATGTAGGGAGGGGTTGAGTTATTGAGTGATTTGAACGTGAGTGTCAGTATTTTAAACCATATCCTGAAATGTACAGGAAGCCAATGGAGGGTACAGGAAGCCAATGGATGGACCTTGCAGAGGGGGGAGGTACAGGAAGCCAATGGAGGGACTAGCAAAGGGGGAAGGTACAGGAAGCCAATGGAGGGACCGGCAGAGGGGGGAGGTACAGGAAGCCAATGGAGGGACCGGCAGAGGGGGGAGGTACAGGAAGCTAATGGAGGGACCGGCAGAGGGGGGAGGTACAGGAAGCCAATGGAGGGACCGGCAGAGGGGGGAGGTACAGGAAGCCAATGGAGGGACCGGCAGAGGGGGGAGGTACAGGAAGCCAATGGAGGGACTAGCAGAGGGGGAAGGTACAGGAAGCCAATGGAGGGACTAGCAGAGGGGGAAGGTACAGGAAGCCAATGGAGGGACCGGCAGAGGGGGGAGGTAGAGGAGGGGGGAGGGACGAGCAGAGGGGGAGGTACAGGAAGCCAATGGAGGTACCGGCAGAGGGGGGTGGTAGAGGAAGCCAATGGAGGGACCAGCAGAGGGGGGAGGTACAGGAAGCCAATGGAGGGACCGGCAGAGGGGGGAGGTACAGGAAGCCATTAGAGGGACTAGCAGAGGGGGAAGGTAGAGGAAGCCAATGAAGGGACCGGCAGATGGGGGAGGTACAGGAAGCCAATGGAGGGACTGGCAGAGTGGGAAGTACAGGAAGCCAATGGAGGGACCAGTAGAGGGGGGAGGTACGAGAGGTGCGTTTGATGAGAAAAATAAGCCTGGCGCCTGCATTCATTACAGATTGCAAAGGGGCAGTGTGGGAGTTGGGGCCAATGACTTTAATGTGCAGTTCCCTTTTGATGATGTTTGGAATAATATTTGTAACTATATAACACACGGGATTGCACGCAGTAACTGTAACAATACACAACAATCTCCATCATCTGTCCCCACAGAGAGATCTCTATGACCAGATTATCTCCATACCTGGACCTTGGTCTGACCTCAAGCGTGAGAGAAACCACTGAAATTGTGAGATACAATCCTGCTGGAAATGGTGGCATGACTGATGCCAGTGGGAGAGGTCCATGTCTTCTAACAGCTTGGGTGGTGGAGCCTGGAGAAAGAGACATGAAGACACGCTCAGTGTTAGTGTTGGCTGCGGAGCACAGGGAGAGCACAGTGACAGAATCTCTGGAAAGTGGTTGGGTCAGACATAGAAGAAGAGCAGACCCGTGAACATGGACAATTTGCACCAAACCCCTTGATCTATATTCCTAGATCTCCAGTGTGTAAAGTTTGCAATGAATTTTGTCCTTTTCGTCTTTTTTTTTGCACGTTTTCTGTGCCCTCTCCCCGAGGCCTGCGTTGTATTATTCCCTGATGTATTTATTGTAGAGTATCATGTTGTATACACTATAGGGGTTATTCAGAGAGATCCAAACTTGCCCCGAAAATTATCTAATAAACCGCTTATTATTTTAATCTGCAGCATAAAGTCTCTTTATTTACTGATTATTTAGGATCTTTTAGGCATTTTTCGGGATTTTTTTTGCCAACATTTTTTTTCTGTTCTTTTTTTAAAAACGCTTTTTTTTCTTTTTTCTGTAGCAGACCTTTTTATTATCATTCATAGGATCTTATATGGAAATTCCAGACACTTTCATCCAGCAGGTTTTTTTGCAAACAGCGATTCAAATTTGTCACTTTCAATCATTTTTTTCTTTACCACATTCGTCGGCTTATCGGGTTTTTCCGGTGTCTGGTCATCGCCATGTTTGACCGATTGTCTGCTTTTTCCGGACATGTTCAGTGGTTTATCGGACCCGATTCGATAATTTATTGGATTGGATCTGATAATTTCTGCAGATTTAAAAAAGAAAAAAAATGCCGCAAAACCGGTGAAATTATCAAATCTAATCCGATAAGACGCCGGACCCAGCAAAATTATCGGATCCAATAATTTCACTTGTTTTGCTTTTTTTTTTTTTAAATCGGTGGTTTTGCTTTTCCCCGCACTTCAGGGACCCTGCAGTGAATGCTGAATTCACCGCAGGGTCAGGAATTTGATTGCCCAAAGTGCGGGGAATTAGGGAGAATGTATATTGTATACCCTGACATTGCAGATTGCAGTTATAATGTAATATAAGAGTGTATTGTCACTGTAGTGGAATTGCGAATTATGGGTTATAACGTAAGGGTGTGGGAGTAACATTACAAGTTACAATTTTATGCCAAAAAGAGTGTTTTACAGTAAAAAAAAAAAAAAAAAATATATGAAATTATTTCTTTACTCTAAAATATTTTTTTATATAAAATATATTATATTATTGCAAAATTACAGATTTAACAGTAGGGACAATGGGAGTTATGGGTTATAACGTAAGGGTGTGGGAGTAACATTACAAGTTACAATTTTATGCCAAAAAGAGTGTTTTACAGTAAAAAAAAATTAAAAAAATATATGAAATTATTTCTTTACTCTAAAATATTTTTTTATATAAAATATATTATATTATTGCAAAATTACAGATTTAACAGTCAGGACAATGGGAGTTATGGGTTATAACGTAAGGGTGTGGGAGTAACATTACAAGTTACATTTTTATGCCAAAAAGAGTGTTTTACTGTAAAAAAAAAAAAAATTATATGAAATTATTTCTTTAATCTAAAATATTTTTTTATATAAAAAATATTAGATTATTGTAAAATGACAGATTTAACAGTCAGGACAATGGGAGTTATGGGTTATAATGTAAGGATGTGGGAGTAACATTACAAGTTACAATTTTATGCCAAAAAGAGTGTTTTACTGTAAAAAAAATTAAAATTATATGAAATTATTTCTTTAATCTAAAATATTTTTTTATATAAAAAATATTAGATTATTGTAAAATGACAGATTTAACAGTCAGGACAATGGGAGTTATGGGTTATAATGTAAGGATGTGGGAGTAACATTACAAGTTACAATTTTATGCCAAAAAGAGTGTTTTACTGAAAAAAAAATTATATGAAATTATTTCTTTAATCTAAAATATTTTTTTTATATAAAAAATATTAGATTATTGTAAAATGACAGATTTAACAGTCAGGACAATGGGAGTTATGGGTTATAATGTAAGGATGTGGGAGTAACATTACAAGTTACAATTTTATGCCAAAAAGAGTGTTTTACTGAAAAAAAAAAAAAATTATATGAAATTATTTCTTTAATCTAAAATATTTTTTTTATATAAAAAATATTAGATTATTGTAAAATGACAGATTTAACAGTCAGGACAATGGGAGTTATGGGTTATAATGTAAGGATGTGGGAGTAACATTACAAGTTACAATTTTATGCCAAAAAGAGTGTTTTACTGAAAAAAAAATTATATGAAATTATTTCTTTAATCTAAAATATTTTTTTTATATAAAAAATATTATATTATTGTAAAATGACAGATTTAACAGTAGGGACAGTGGGAGTTATGGGTTATAACGTAAGGGTGTGGAGTAACATTACAAGTTACATTTTTATGCCAAAAAGAGTGTTTTACTGTAAAAAAAAATTAAAAATTATATGAAATTATTTATTTAATCTATAATATTTTTATATATAAAAATTATTATATTATTGTAAAATGACAGATTTAACAGTAGGGACATTGTGATTTATGGGTTGACTATTGGTGGGGCAAAACACAAAAAAACACATAAATGTTTATGTAAAACATGGATTTTACATGAAAAAAATTATATTTATATCACATTTTTTACAGTAAAATACTCGTTTTTGCATTAAAAAATGTAACTCGCAAAGTAAAACCCACACTTCTACATTATACGCCGTAACTCGCACTTCCACCACAGTAAAATAAGATAGTTCACAGCAAAACACCCCCGCATTAAAACTGCGAAAACTCTACAAATAGGTGGTGTTGTGATATCAATATGTATATATCTTCCATACATACAGGGTTACACATAGAGCACCGAAATGTCGCTCTCTCGTTCCCTGCACTTCGGGGAATCAAAGTTCCCCACCTTGCGATGTATTCAGCATTTACCGCATGGTCCCCGGGGTGTAGGGAAAACCCACCACAAACCCGACGAACATTCACCGAAAACCCACAGAAACCGCTACAAAAACCATGCCGAACATGCCGGAAAAAGCCGCCGAGCCGCCGTCGGAAAAATCCAACAAGCTGACGTACGGGGTTAAAAAAAACCCCAATACACGTGAAAGTTTCAAAACTGAAATGCTGCCTGCTCTTTGAATAGACGAATAGCCCCGAAATTGCACCGTACACTGAATTTGGGAGTCCGGTACATTTCGGCAACATTTCAGACCTCTCTGAATAACCCCTATAGTGTGCCCAAAATACAACATATCAGGAACGTCATGCAGAGCGAGACACCCCAGGGCTAAAATAAACAAAATTTGTACGATATATCGTCCAGGGGGTAATTTTCCCAAATTTCAGCAAAATGTATAAAAAAAAGCCAAAAGCAGCATCACGAAATGTTACGTACGGGGAAATTCACTGTCCGGTGAAGTGTCAGGGCCAGTTCGTCTCTCTCTGAATAACCCTGATTCTCTTATTTACTTTATACGTACTATTTATTGGACGCCAGAGGGTGTCAGAAAACATTTTGCACATTTGTGTTTTATTTAATGCATTCCACTATATGTGATCTGTGACCACTGGGTGGCGCTGTAACACCCATTGTAACCACTGGCTTTACGCATGCAATGCTATTACTGGTTATGAACAGCAGGTGGCGCTCGGAACCTTATTACATTTTAGCCTCTATTTCTTTTTATTATTTTTTGTCACTTTATTATTATATCATACGCACAGATATTATTATTGTTATTATTTTATCTGACACATTGATCGTTTTATATAGTACCTCGACGGGCGTCTTGTCACATAACACAAATTTACACTCAAGGTGAAGATCTTGAATGGTGAGGAGTTATTTCTGTGTAAGACATGAAGCTTCTGGAAGAATCACCTACCACCAGTTGAGGGGATCATCTGCTACCACCTCTCTACCACCTTCTTCTGTAGTGGTAGAGAGCAGATGATCCCCTCAACTGGTGGATGGAAGCCATGACCCATCTGCAAGTCCATATAACCTTTTGTGCTCCCCTATGCCGTATTCATTAACCCAGTTCTGGAGCATTATATACATCTAGAATAGGGATGAGCCGAACACCCCCGAGTTCGGTTCGCATTCTAACTCGAACTTTTCAAAAGTTCGAACTCGAATCGAACTCAATATAAGTCAATGGGACTCAAAATTCGATTTTTAGAGTGCCCTCCAAGAGGGCATATATGTTAGATATTTGCCATAAAAGGTGTATGGGGGTCCGGGTAGTGCCCTGGGGGACAGGAAACAAGGACAAAAAGTAAAAAAAAAAAACGTTTTTAAAGGGACAGTGAGACCCACACACGACACCTGGCACCTCCAGTCTGCATACAATGTATCAAATTCATGAGACCGGACTAATTAGAAGCACATGTTATTTCCAAACACGAATTAAACACCTGTTGTTTACGCCGTTTGAGAACACAGGTCATTTAGGTGAGAATCTTTGCACCTAGACATTAGTTTTTAATTCAATATCTAATAATTTTTTATTTATTTTTTCGAACTCGAGCCGAACACGCCAAAAAGGTCGAAGTTCGCGAACTTTCGAACTGCCGATGTTCGAATCGAACTCCGAACTGATCGAACCGAACAGCTCATCCCTAATCTAGAACGGTTATAATACAAATCAGGGCCTTGGGTATGGAGATTCCAGAGGGAACATCAATGGAAACTACCCATAGGATCACGGATTCCCACCAAGAGATGAGCTTAAGGAACAGACTTCTGAAGCACAGAATGTGTGCGAATACGTGGGAGGTGCGACACGTTGTACAAAAACCTGAACCAGCCGTTGTTCTGCAGATCTTGAGTAATAACAAACATGAGGTTTGGGAAGGGGAGATGAGACGAGACGCTAGAGATATGCGATTTGCTCCGAATCAAAATTTGGAAGTGCTTCCGAAGTACGAATCGGTTCTGGGGTTGAATCTGTTGTATTCTTGTCACGGTTCCCGGATCCCACCAAGCAGTGCTTAAAACCCAACACTCCACAGAGCCCAAAAGCTACCAACAGGGTAGCCGTGGAAGAATCCCTGACTGTCTGGTCCTTAGAATTGGCCAGGTATTCTAGCTAGACAGAAAGGGTGAATCAAAGACAATGTCGTAATACAAAACCAGGTCAGCAACACGGGGTTAGTCAGACGAGCCAGAATCAGGAATACAGAGTATAGAATAGTCAAATGGAATAGCCGGGTCGATATCAGTGCAGAAGCGTAGTACAAGGAAATAGTCTAGGGCAACGGAAGGCAGAATAGTCAGAAAACAAGCAGAGGTCAATAACAGGTTAAATCACGAGAGAATTCAGGTACAAGGAGCTCAGGTATGGATAACCACGATCTGACACTGCTTAGAAGGAACTGTTGGTTTTTAAAAGACCTTCACCAGACCGCGCCCCCCTCTCAAGCCGCGCCTCATGCAACCACCTCCCTGTCTGTTTCAATTTAAACTGGGTGTTGGTGAGCGAGCAGCATCAGACATGCTGCCCTCAAGCACACCGGAAAGGCTGGAAGCCCACAACGTTACATATGGTGCTGAAACCTATTCAGTACCAAGAACAGCAGCTATTCTTGGTGCTGAAATCTATTCTATTCTAGTCCTCAGGGGGAGTTCCTAGAGGCTTGCCCGACATCCAAGATGTCGGCCAGCTGCAGGAGAGGATCACGATCCGGTGCTTTTCAGCGCCGATTCGTGAGCCGGCTCCCCAGGGGTTAATCACAGCCACCGTTTGGAAGGGCAGGCTGTGCCCTTCCAAACAGTGCCTGGATTAACCCTCTGCCCCCCGGTGATCGGGAGGGAGAGAGGTCCAAAGGACCTCCCCTCCCTCCCTTTCAGGCGCTTCCTCCACACATGCGGGTGGGGGGCGCCTGAATTAGATGTCATCGCGCCGCAGCGATGACATCTAGTTGCTCCGCCGGCGTCCCGGAGTGCTGGGCTGACATCCAAGATGTCAGCCCGCACCGGGGGCGCAGCAATCCGCCAGAATCCGGCGGATTGCTGCCTCCTGTGCATGGACGCGCTGAGCGCGTCCATAGCACAGGAGAACCACTTGGCTGGACGCGCTGAGCGTGTCCATAGCAGGCAAGTGGTTAACTGGTGTTTGAAAAAAATTCTAAATAACATCTAAAGCAATGTTATTTTTCACCTCAGGATTAAACATTCACAGGGTTATTCAGAGAGTGGTGAAAAGCAGGAGAATAACTGGAGAAGTGAAAATTCTAGGTCAAAATAGCCAAACCAGAAAAATTCTCCCATTTAACTCACTTTCCAAATTGGCTATTTGGTCTAGATTGTTCTCTTCTCCTGCCAGTTCTCCTGGCTTTCACCTCTCTCTCAGGGTTGTTCAGAGAAAGGTGAAAACCAGGAGAATGGCAGGAAAAGAGAACAATCTGGACCAAATAGCCGATTTGGAAAGTGAGATAAGGCTAGCGTCAGACTAACGCATTTTTCGCAGCGACCGTCAAAAAGTGCGTCCGAACGCATTGCCGTATTTTTTCACGGAATGCGCGAAAACGGTCATACGATGCGCATTTTTGTGCGTGATTTTTTACGGATCCAAACCAGGAAACTTTGGGTGTCTGGACGTTATGTTGGCCGGACATGAGCAGAGTCTGACGTCTCCAAATCATCAAGCAGTCATTCTCCTGCTTTTCACCGCCAAGAAATCAGTAAACTTTTTCTGCGTGTCCGAAAATGTCTCCTCTTTTCATACAGACTGCCGCCCCAAGCAGTTGTTTATGGATAGATTAAAGGAAAAGCATTTACTGTCATTTGAAATGTAATTTTTTGGTTTTTACATATTTCTATACATCCTAGAAATCCGCCACTTCACGGGCAGGTTATGGGGACCTCCTAGGCACGATATTTGAAGGAATTTTTTGTTTTTATTTTTAACCTTTATTTAATGTAAAACTCACTGTCCCTTTAAAAAAGTTTTTTTAAAACTTTTTGTCCTTGTTTCCTGTCCCCCAGTGCACTACCCGGACCCCCATACACCTTTTATGGCAAATATCTAGCATATGTGCCCTCTTGGAGGGCACTCTAAAAACTGAATTTTCAGCCCCATTGACTTGCATGGAGTTCGAGTTCGGGTTCGGACCCGAACATTTGGAAAGTTCGGGTTCGGCTTCGAACCGAACTCGGGGAGTGTTCGGCTCATCCCTAGCCATGAGGAGCTATGGTACAGAATAAGCGTCAAAAGACCCACGATAATGATACAGTTCATACAATGTCCGACGGGCGCCAAATCATACCAGGACCAACCAGCACCCAGAAGAGTATCCGAAAGAAAGGTATAGCCAGTCCATTCTTCCAAACTGAAGCACTTTTGTTAGAACAGCATCCTGAAGTGAGACATTGTTTCGACTCATACGAGTCTTTATCAAATTTCTTGACAAAGACTCGTATAAGCAGAAATGTGTTTGGACATCAGGAGTGCCCATACTTCTCTTTCAGATATACCAAAGCCATGAGCTGTGGCGGTGCCACGAATGGTAACGATATCCGGCACGAGCCATGTCTTACCTTGTAGATTGGAGTAATCCTGTTCCGGTGATAGAGGCTTGGTCCATAGAAGCCGCTCACCCCCTGGACGTACTGAGAGCCACACAAATGGAAGTGCCCAATGGTGTCGTCAACCAACACTTCAGTGGGGAGGCTGTGAATGTGAGGAAGAGCGAGGCTTTAGTAATGGACATTAATGGGGGTCCTCTGGAAGCAGATTATAAGATCCAGGAGGAGAATTATTACATGGGTTATAACATGGAACTCATGGTGGAGACCTGGGATCTACTCAGATCCAAAGCAAAGGAACAATCCAGCACCTGGAACTAAATCCCGGGGTCCAGACTCTGGGCCAGTAAACACAAGCAGGGGTTACAAATAAGACTGATAATATATTCTATGGGAGAGTTAAATTTCCTGGGGTAACTTGCAAATTTCCCTCCCCTGTCCTCAAATCGTTTTCATATTATCAGTGGTCAGTCCAGCCTTTCTACAGACCGGTTATATGGATATTTCCTTCTTCCAACCCTGGCCTCTCTCAGTATAAACTGATCACAGCGGAACATGTAGAGAAGAAAAGCAGCTTGTTTGTAGCCGTTTTTTATTGTTGTCCTTCCAGCAGGCTTTCTTCTCCCTCTAATTGACGTCTGCCTGGTGGAGCTTATGGAAGCAACTGAGCCTGTCAAAAACCTGGGGCTGTTCTAAAAGCTGCCCCATCTGGGAGCATTTTAGACATGCTCAGTCCACTTTTAGAACGGAAAGGTGACATCATCCATTCGCTTTGATTGGGACACTTAAGCCTGATGCTCCAAAAATGATAGACATGTTACTTCTGTTCCAGGACTGCTGTCAGCTCAACGACATTCAGGGACCAGAAGATTCCACCGCAACAGGACAAAGTGTTTGATCTCCGGTGGGCGGTGGGAATTGTAACTTAGAATTCCTTCTACTTTATTAACAGTTTAAATGCTTTGCCATCTGAAACACAGGCGCAACGTTGGACGGGGTTGATCACTTGGCAGACTACTGGTAATGCAGCTCCCTGGAAGAGGTCAAGTCACGCACTGTAAAAGTGAGATGACCAGCAGTGAAGTAAAGTAGGTCTGTGGTCTATCAGGGAGAGCCGGACACCCGCGCAGAGCTTTTGAGCTTCATTCAGACCATTTTATAGAATAGGTGGTTACATAGACAACACCGGACTCATTTATTATTGAAGGATTCTAAAGCTTCTGATTTCACTACTAGCCGGCTGAGCATTATGGGAATGGAGGGTAATTTACCCAGACTAATCTACGTGACTCACCTGTAACCCATCTTACTCTCCATATCTTCACATATCATGTTCAGATTGGCCTGAGGGAAAGAAAAGTTATTTCTGGAGTTATTATATGGAGGAGAGTTTACTTTTAATAGAAGAGCCTTTAACAAACAGATATTCCAGACAAGAAATATCTCACACAAAACAAACAAAGGACAGGACAGAACAACAAGACACACTGCACTTCCTTCGACAATCCCGCACTACACTCCCACCAACTGTCACGACCTGAAAAACACTTATATAGCAGGAAACAGAGAGAGATAGAACTTCCTCCTATTATAACTCAATACAGCGCCACCTACTGCCCAGTCTGATAATGCATCACACCAGTCTGATAAACACACAGGGAGCAGGAAGCTGAGATAAACAGTACTTCCTGCATAATAACTCAATACAGCGCCCCCTGCTGCCCAGCCTGATAAACACACAGAGAGCATATATATATATATATGGGATAGGATTCTCCTGTATAAACCTGTCGTACTGAATAACTGAAAATCTGGGCATTTTTCACTGACATTTCGATGCAGTTCGGTGTCCTGTGAGTATATTAAACCATTACTTCTCTATGGGACAATATCGCTGCCACCTGAGGTTGCCGAAATGCAGCGACCTACAGCGAACTGCACCGTATTTCAGTCAATTTACCAGTATTTGGTGAATTAAAAGTGTAGTGAACAGGCAAACTGCCATGAAATACACTGTTCGGCGCAATTTGGTGGCATGTTCGGCGCTTTCTGAATAAACCCTCAAGAAAACAGCATTCCACCTGTTTGTGCAATAAAGGGGCTGCTCTGCTAAACAGCATTCCACCTCTTTGTGCAATAAAGAGGCTGCTCTGCTAAACAGCATTCCACGTGTTTGTGCAATAAAGAGGCTGCTCTGCTAAACAGCATTCCACGTGTTTGTGCAATAAAGAGGCTGCTCTGCTAAACAGCATTCCACCTGTTTGTGCAATAAAGGGGCTGCTCTGCTAAACAGCATTCCACCTGTTTGTGCAATAAAGAGGCTGCTCTGCTAAACAGCATTCCACCGTTTGTGCAATAAAGGGGCTGCTCTACTAAACAGCATTCCACATGTCTGTGCAATAAAGAGGCTGCTCTGCTAAACAGCATTCCACCTGTTTGTGCAATAAAGAGGCTGCTCTGCTAAACAGCATTCCACCTGTTTGTGCAATAAAGGGGCTGCTCTGCTAAACAGCATTCCACCTGTTTGTGCAATAAAGAGGCTGCTCTGCTAAACAGCATTCCACCGTTTGTGCAATAAAGGGGCTGCTCTACTAAACAGCATTCCACATGTCTGTGCAATAAAGAGGCTGCTCTGCTAAACAGCATTCCACCTGTTTGTGCAATAAAGAGGCTGCTCTGCTAAACAGCATTCCAACTGTTTGTGCAATAAAGGGGCTGCTCTGCTAAACAGCATTCCACCTGTTTGTGCAATAAAGGGGCTGCTCTGCTAAACAGCATTCCACCTGTTTGTGCAATAAAGAGGCTACTCTGCTAAACAGCATTCCACCTGTTTGTGCAATAAAGGGGCTGCCCTGCTAAACAGCATTCCACCTGTTTGTGCAATAAAGAGGCTACTCTGCTAAACAGCATTCCACCTGTTTGTGCAATAAAGGGGCTGCTCTGCTAAACAGCATTCCACGTGTCTGTGCAATAAAGAGGCCGCTCTGCTATACAGCATTCCACCTGTTTGTGCAATAAAGTGTGCAATAAAGAGGCCGCTCTGCTAAACAGCATTCCACCTGTTTGTGCAATAAAGAGGCCGCTCTGCTAAACAGCATTCCACCTGTTTGTGCAATAAAGAGGCTGCTCTGCTAAACAGCATTCCACCTGTTTGTGCAATAAAGGGGCTGCTCTGCTAACAGCATTCCACCTGTTTGTGCAATAAAGGGGCTGCTCTGCTAAACAGCATTCCACCTGTTTGTGCAATAAAGAGGCTGCTCTGCTAAACAGCATTCCACCGTTTGTGCAATAAAGGGGCTGCTCTACTAAACAGCATTCCACATGTCTGTGCAATAAAGAGGCTGCTCTGCTAAACAGCATTCCACCTGTTTGTGCAATAAAGAGGCTGCTCTGCTAAACAGCATTCCAACTGTTTGTGCAATAAAGGGGCTGCTCTGCTAAACAGCATTCCACCTGTTTGTGCAATAAAGGGGCTGCTCTGCTAAACAGCATTCCACCTGTTTGTGCAATAAAGAGGCTACTCTGCTAAACAGCATTCCACCTGTTTGTGCAATAAAGGGGCTGCCCTGCTAAACAGCATTCCACCTGTTTGTGCAATAAAGAGGCTACTCTGCTAAACAGCATTCCACCTGTTTGTGCAATAAAGGGGCTGCTCTGCTAAACAGCATTCCACGTGTCTGTGCAATAAAGAGGCCGCTCTGCTAAACAGCATTCTACCTGTTTGTGCAATAAAGTGTGCAATAAAGAGGCCGCTCTGCTAAACAGCATTCCACCTGTTTGTGCAATAAAGAGGCCGCTCTGCTAAACAGCATTCCACCTGTTTGTGCAATAAAGAGGCTGCTCTGCTAAACAGCATTCCACCTGTTTGTGCAATAAAGGGGCTGCTCTGCTAAACAGCATTCCACCTGTTTGTGCAATAAAGGGGCTGCTCTGCTAAACAGCATTCCACGTGTTTGTGCAATAAAGAGGCTGCTCTGCTAAACAGCATTCTACCTGTTTGTGCAATAAAGAGGCTGCTCTGCTAAACAGCATTCCACCTGTTTGTGCAATAAAGAGGCCGCTCTGCTAAACAGCATTCCACCTGTTTGTGCAATAAAGAGGCCGCTCTGCTAAACAGCATTCCACATGTTTGTGCAATAAAGAGGATGCTCTGCTAAACAGCATTCCACCTGTTTGTGCAATAAAGGGGCTGCTCTGCTAAACAGCATTCCACCTGTTTGTGCAATAAAGGGGCTGCTCTGCTAAACAGCATTCCACATGTTTGTGCAAAAAAGAGGCTGCTCTGCTAAACAGCATGCCACATGTTTGTGCAATAAAGAGGTTGCTCTGCTAAACAGCATTTTAGTGCCCTGAATATTTGAAAATAACTTTAAAATCAGAGCCTTTTCTGGGTAATTCATTAATTTATGTTTCTTCTCCGTTTATTTCCAAAACTAAACTTGTGGCTCACACCAGCTCACTGCTTGGTGAATATGCCCCACATTTTTATCGCAAACCATTGGGAGGGGATATATATATTTTTCTCTTCTATCAGATCCTGGAGCTCCTGCCTAATTGGTCCATTCAATCCCATAATTACTGTAAATGAGCCTTTCACCCAGTGATGCTGATAAGGAGCAAATTACCGTAATCTCACTGATACAGGTACCTGTTAACCCTTTAATGACCCGCGCTCCACTTTGCAGGAGCCATTCAAACCTTACTGACTGATTGATCATGAAATCAATATATTTATTGATTCATATATAGACTAGTCAATCGATTGATTTGTAAATTGAATAATATGTTTATGGTCGATCAATTGATAAATTGATTGGAATATTGACTTATCGATCAATTTATTGATATGGTCATTAATATATTGAGTATCATTACATCGACCAATTATCTGAGATATTGATTCATCACAATATTAATTGACAGAGTGACCTGTTGATTATTAATTGGTATATTGATAAGTGCATATAGTAATCAATGCATATATTGATTGATAGATTGCTTATCAATACTTTGATTAACTGGTCTACTGATTTATTAATGTATTGTTGAATTAACTGATATAGCAATCTATTGATTAATTGACATATTGATTAATAAATATTTCAATCCATTGATCTGATCGGTCGCAATATGTGTCCATTTCAGACAGCACTTCCCTTCCCCTCCCAGTCACGTGCGGTGTACCCCAAGGCTCGATACTCGGCCCCCCTGCTATTCACTATATTCATAAATGATCTGCCCAACGTCTGCAAAGCCTCAACTGTACACATGTACGCAGACAACACTGTAATCTATACCAGCAAACCAGATCTCCCGCAGCTGGAGGCCGTGCTGCAAGAAGAATTCACAGAGGGAGAAAAGTGGATCAAACACAACAAACTTTTTCTAAGTGCTGACAAAACTGTAACGATGCTCTTTGGAACAAAACCTAAACTACACAAATTGCAAAATCCCAATCTATGTGTCAGGACAAAATCAAATGACACGCTGACCACAGTCACTTCTCTCAAATATCTAGGTATGTGGTTGGACCCTAATCTATCCTTTGGCCCCACATCGAAAAACTCTCATCTAAACTCTACCCCAAACTAAGTGCCCTGTACAGAAACAAATCCTGCCTGAGCCCCGCGGTAAGAAAGCAGATTGTACAACAAATGCTTATGCCGGCTATTGAATACGGAGATGTAGTGTATGCAGCCGCCCCGCAAACACACCTCCAGAAACTTACTACATTGTATAACTCATTCTACCACTTTGTGCTACAATGTAACTACATGACCCACCATTGTGACATGTTAAAAGAACTAAACTGGCCATCAAGGAACTCTAGACGCACCCTTCACCTTTCCAACCTGGTATTTAAGAGCTTTTCTGGGAAGCTGCCACCCTACCTGAATAGGCTGCTTTCCCCGGCAGTTC
Organism: Leptobrachium leishanense; assembly: GCA_009667805.1. Taxonomy (NCBI): domain Eukaryota; kingdom Metazoa; phylum Chordata; class Amphibia; order Anura; family Megophryidae; genus Leptobrachium; species Leptobrachium leishanense. The sequence continues at coordinate 467,057,244 of CM019064.1, read as the reverse complement.
CCTCATCCTATAACCTCCGATCCAGGACCAGCACCTTACTTGCAATACCACAATACAAAAAGCAAGTGGCTCGATCCTCATTTTCCTACAGAGCACCACAATTATGGAATAACCTTCCAGACACCATCAAATCTTCCCCCAGTCTAAAGTCACTCAAGAGCTCCCTATTAATATACCTCAATACAGAATGCACCTGTAAACATGTAACACAGTGACTATATACAGAATGCACCTGTAAACATGTAACACAGTGACTATATACAGAATGCACCTGTAAACATGTAACACAGTGACTATATACAGAATGCACCTGTAAACATGTAACATAGTGACTATATACAGAATGCACCTGTAAACATGTAACACAGTGACTATATACAGAATGCGCCTGTAAACATGTAACATAGGGACTATATACAGAATGCACCTGTAAACATGTAACACAGTGACTATATACAGAATGCACCTGTAAACATGTAACACAGTGACTATATACAGAATGCACCTGTAAACATGTAACATAGTGACTATATACAGAATGCACCTGTAAACATGTAACACAGTGACTATATACAGAATGCACCTGTAAACATGTAACATAGTGACTATATACAGAATGCACCTGTAAACATGTAATGCAGTGACTATATACAGAATGCACCTGTAAACATGTAACACAATGACTATATACAGAATGCACCTGTAAACATGTAACACAGTGACTATATACAGAATGCACCTGTAAAAATGTAACATAGTGACTATATACAGAATGCGCCTGTAAACATGTAACACAGTGACTATATACAGAATGCGCCTGTAAACATGTAACATAGGGACTATATACAGAATGCACCTGTAAACATGTAACATAGTGAATATATACAGAATGCACCTGTAAACATGTAACACAGTGACTATATACAGAATGCACCTGTAAACATGTAACATAGTGACTATATACAGAATGCGCCTGTAAACATGTAACACAGTGACTATATACAGAATGCGCCTGTAAACATGTAACATAGGGACTATATACAGAATGCACCTGTAAACATGTAACACAGTGACTATATACAGAATGCACCTGTAAACATGTAACACAGTGACTATATACAGAATGCACCTGTAAACATGTAACATAGTGACTATATACAGAATGCACCTGTAAACATGTAACACAGTGACTATATACAGAATGCACCTGTAAACATGTAACATAGTGACTATATACAGAATGCACCTGTAAACATGTAACACAGTGACTATATACAGAATGCGCCTGTAAACATGTAACATAGGGACTATATACAGCATGCACCTGTAAACATGTAACACAGTGACTATATACAGAATGCACCTGTAAACATGTAACACAGTGACTATATACAGAATGCACCTGTAAACATGTAACATAGTGACTATATACAGAATGCACCTGTAAACATGTAACACAGTGACTATATACAGAATGCACCTGTAAACATGTAACATAGTGACTATATACAGAATGCACCTGTAAACATGTAATGCAGTGACTATATACAGAATGCGCCTGTAAACATGTAACACAGTGACTATATACAGAATGCACCTGTAAAAATGTAACATAGTGACTATATACAGAATGCGCCTGTAAACATGTAACACAGTGACTATATACAGAATGCGCCTGTAAACATGTAACATAGGGACTATATACAGAATGCACCTGTAAACATGTAACATAGTGAATATATACAGAATGCACCTGTAAACATGTAACACAGTGACTATATACAGAATGCACTGTAAACATGTAACACAGTGACTATATACAGAATGCACCTGTAAACATGTAACATAGTGACTATATACAGAATGCACCTGTAAACATGTAACACAGTGACTATATACAGAATGCACCTGTAAACATGTAACATAGTGACTATATACAGAATGCACCTGTAAACATGTAATGCAGTGACTATATACAGAATGCACCTGTAAACATGTAACACAATGACTATATACAGAATGCACCTGTAAACATGTAACACAGTGACTATATACAGAATGCACCTGTAAACATGTAATGCAGTGACTATATACAGAATGCACCTGTAAACATGTAACACAATGACTATATACAGAATGCACCTGTAAACATGTAACATAGTGACTATATACAGAATGCACCTGTAAACATGTAATGCAGTGACTATATACAGAATGCACCTGTAAACATGTAACACAATGACTATATGCAGAATGCGCCTGTAAACATGTAACATAGTGACTATATACAGAATGCACCTGTAAACATGTAACACAGTGACTATATACAGAATGCGCCTGTAAACATGTAACATAGGGACTATATACAGAATGCACCTGTAAACATGTAACATAGTGACTATATACAGAATGCACCTGTAAACATGTAACCCAGTGACTATATACAGAATGCACCTGTAAACATGTAGCATAGTGACTATATACAGAATGCACCTGGAAACATGTAACACAGTGACTATATACAGAATGCACCTATAAACATGGAACACAGTGACTATATACAGAATGCACCTGTAAACATGTAACATAATGACTATATACAGAATGCGCCTGTAAACATGTAACACAGTGACTATATACAGAATGCACCTGTAAACATGTAACATAATGACTATATACAGAATGCACCTGTAAACATGTAACATAGTGACTATATACAGAATGCGCCTGTAAACATGTAACACAGTGACTATATACAGAATGCACCTGTAAACATGTAACATAATGACTATATACAGAATGCACCTGTAAACATGTAACATAGTGACTATATACAGAATGCGCCTGTAAACATGTGACATAATGACTATATACAGAATGCACCTGGAAACATGTAACATAGTGACTATATACAGAATGCACCTGTAAACATGTAACACAGTGACTATATACAGAATGCACCTGTAAACATGTAACATAATGACTATATACAGAATGCACCTGGAAACATGTAACATAGTGACTATATACAGAATGCACCTGTAAACATGTAACATAATGACTTTATTTCCTACATATTTATTTTCTGGGTTAATTTGTATATTTGTGTTTTTTTTAATATCTTGCATTTTATTATTTTGCGTTTCTGTAACATTTTAGGCTAGGGTCAGACTGAGGCAGTGCGAACGCGCGTTCTGGCGCACATAATCACGGCCGCACTAGCAGCAGATGACGGGCAATGACAGCCAATATACGAAGTACGGTCGCACAAAAGTCCGGCCGCGCAACGCAAGTGGAAAATGAACGCATTTTTTCGAGAACGTTAAACCGCTGGTACTGACGTACAGAGTGCGCTGCGGCCGCATAGCAGCGTGTGTGCGTGATTAGGAGATGTCAGACGCTGCTAGTGTGCGGCCAACATAACGTTCAAACAGCCGGATTTCCCTAGACTTCTTTTCACCCCATCGTCATGAAATACGTCCAGAATTGCGCATCGTCTGACCACTTAAGCGTATTCCGTGAAAAAATGCGTGCGCACGCATCGACGTACATTTTGACGGTGGCCGCAGAAAATGCGCTCATCTGTCCCTAGCCTTAATGTTCTTGAACCCAGGACATACTTGAAAACGAGAGAAATCTCAATGTATCCTTCCTGGTAAAATCCTTTATAAATAAAATAAATAAATAAAATAAATATACTGATTCATTTATATGGAGTGACAGATCATAATATTGATTGATATATTTATCGATTTATTGATTGATGGTAAGTGTTGCCCCTGGATTCACGAGAAGGAGGATACTTAAATTCTTACCTTGGATCCATCCAGCGTCAGCTGTATCTGGCACCAGACATTCACCGGAACGGGTAACAAGCTCTGAACCGCGTGGGCCTCTCCTGACACCAGCAAGAACTGGACGTGCAAATAACCTGTGGAGCCGGAGGGACAGAGGCGTTACGGGCGCTGGCACCGTCATACTTTAAGCAGTGACATTTCACCTGGGGAAATCTGAGTGATTTTAAGTGGGTAATCTTTCCACTTGGTTCTTAATCCAACAAAAAAATCACTGTTTAGTGAATCATCCCCAGTACATTTTCCAAGGTTTCTTTCCTCCCTCCTGTTTCACTGCCTGGGGATTATTGCAGTTTAATCCCATTTGGTTGCAGCCCAGGCACTCCCTAAAATCTCCACGTTGCAGCGCAGGTAACGCTCAGGAGCCGCTACCTGGGAGACTCTGTGTTTTGGTCTTTGGGGATGAACTAGTTAACAGGACTCTGCGTATAAAGTGCAAACACATCACACACATTTTCCAGGCACCTGCTCTGAAGGGATTCACTCATTCCATTTCACGCCACTTATCAGAGTTTCCACTCACGGCGCAGTAATAGTTAACAGGACATTGTGTGTAAATTAGGGGAGCAGAATTTCCATGATGAGCGAGGGGTTAAATGTATTTACACTACACATTATATGGCTTGCCCTGCGCTGTTTTCACTATGTGCAGAATGCGTAATGTGTGTGTGCGCTATGTGTGTAACTTATGTGTGATGTGCGTAGTGCGTGTGTGTGATATGAGTAATGTGCATATGGGTGATATGAGAAATGTGCATATGGGTGATATGAGTAATGTGCATACGGGTGATGTGAGTAATGTGCATACGAGTGATATGAGTAATGTGCATACGGGTGATGTGAGTAATGTGCATACGGGTGATTTGAGTAATGTGCATATGGGTGATATGAGAAATGTGCATATGGGTGATATGAGTAATGTGCATACGGGTGATGTGAGTAATGTGCATACGAGTGATATGAGTAATGTGCATACGGGTGATGTGAGTAATGTGCATACGGGTGATTTGAGTAATGTGCATATGGGTGATATGAGTAATGTGCATATGGGTGATTTGAGTAATGTGCATACGAGTGATATGAGTAATGTGCATACGGGTGATATGAGTAATGTGCATACGGGTGATGTGAGTAATGTGCATACGGGTGATATGAGTAATGTGCATATGGGTGATATGAGTAATGTGCATACAGGTGATGTGAGTAATGTGCATATGGGTGATGTGAGTAATGTGCATACGAGTGATATGAGTAATGTGCATACGGGTGATGTGAGTAATGTGCATACGGGTGATGTGAGTAATGTGCATACGAGTGATATGAGTAATGTGCATACGGGTGATGTGAGTAATGTGCATACGGGTGATTTGAGTAATGTGCATACGAGTGATATGAGTAATGTGCATACGGGTGATGTGAGTAATGTGCATACGGGTGATTTGAGTAATGTGCATATGGGTGATATGAGTAATGTGCATATGGGTGATTTGAGTAATGTGCATACGAGTGATATGAGTAATGTGCATACGGGTGATGTGAGTAATGTGTATCCGGGTGATGTGAGTATTGTGTATACGGTTGATGTGAGTAATGTGCATACGGGTGATATGAGTAATGTGCATACGGGTGATGTGAGTAATGTGCATACGGGTGATGTGAGTAATGTGTATCCGGGTGATGTGAGTATTGTGTATACGGGTGATGTGAGTAATGTGCATATGGGTGATGTGAGTAATGTGCATAAGGGTGATGTCAGTAATGTGCATACAGGTAATGTGAGTAATGTGTATACGGGTGATATGAGTAATGTGCATAAGGGTGATATGAGTAATGTGCATATGGGTGATATGAGTAATGTGCATATGGGTGATATGAGTAATGTGCATATGGGTGATATGAGTAATGTGCATAAGGGTGATGTGAGTAATGTGCATAAGGGTGATGTGAGTAATGTGCATACGGGTGATGTGAGTAATGTGTATACGGGTGATATGAGTAATATGCATACGGGTGATATGAGTAATGTGCATACGGGTGATATCAGTAATGTGCATATGGGTGATATCAGTAATGTGCATATGGGTGATATGAGTAATGTGCATAAGGGTGATATGAGTAATGTGCATATGGGTGATATGAGTAATGTGCATATGGGTGATATGAGTAATGTGCATAAGGGTGATGTGAGTAATGTGCATAAGGGTGATGTGAGTAATGTGTATACAGGTGATGTGAGTAATGTGCATACAGGTGATGTGAGTAATATGCATACGGGTGATATGAGTAATGTGCATACGGGTGATGTGTGTAATGTGCATACAGGTGATGTGGGTAATGTGCATATGGGTGATATGAGTAATGTGCATACGGGTGATATGAGTAATGTGCATATGGGTGATATGAGTAATGTGCATACGGGTGATATGAGTAATGTGCATATGGGTGATATGAGTAATGTGCATATGGGTGATGTGAGTAATGTGTGAGTAATCTCACCTATAATCACCATCTTCAAAGCTCCCAAGATCTGAGAATATATTTCCCAGGACGCTTTGTGGAAGAGAATCCATGGAGCATGTTATTAGTGTATTTACTCCGCCCACCAGTGGATTAAGAGGCTGACCCTAGCAATGCTTTACACAGCTCCACAAATCAGTGGAGGGAATTACAAGGCTCAGCCCACCATGGTTTACACAGCACCACTTACAAATGCTTTACAGAGCCCCGCCCACCAATAGTTTACACAGCTCCATCTGCTAATGGTTTACAGAGTCCCGCCCACCAATAGTTTACACATCACCACTTACAAATGCTTTACAGAGTCCTGCCCACCAATAGTTTACACAGCTCCATCTGCCAATGGTTTACACAGCTTTGTCCATCAATGAATTCCACAGTTATGCCTAGTAAGGATTTTGATGGCCACACCCATCAATGGTTTCTTGGCTTCACCCACTCTACTTAGCCTCAAAACTTTCCAAATGTTATGCTAATGGTGAAGTGGAAATAGGCTGGAAGACGGCCGCCATTGTACACAGGCGGCCATCTTGTTCAGAATATTGGTTCACTTGTATATAACTAGACAGGTTTGTAGCTGAGACTAGAATGAGGTATACGTAGAAATTTAGGAATGCGTTTAGATTAGCAGAAAAGCAATTAAAGTCTTATGAAAGATCTTTGCTGTTTTTAGCATGGAGAAGTAGATATTCAAGGTCGTTGGGCCCGTGAAAAGACGAAGGAGTATAGAAGACCGGGCCCCAGGCCATCTGAATAAACATAGCCGATAGGGAGGGAGGCACTGCCCGGAGAAAGACAGCACAAACAAATCACAGACTGTCAAACTAACGAGAAGTGTATCAATTTATAGTTATATGTGGAATGTTCTTTGTGTTCGAATTAATGATGGGAGGTATTAACCCACGTGGGGTGGAATAGAGTGTCATAGGGAGGTGGGCTAATGGGGATGTACCTAATTATGTATTTGGGGCATAAAACCTCATGTCTCTGTGTAATCGGGGCTCACTCTAAGCGATTCAATCCTGTGTGAGCACTTGTGTGATGACACAATAAACTCTTGCCTTTCCTGAAGAGACTCGTGTTTGGACAATCCTTGCTTGTGTCTGGTCCGGCGCCGTTAATGAAGTGAACCTGTCTGACTCCGGCTACAATGGGATCCAGGAAACGAGCATTAATAAATAAGTGGTAACACGGGCCTGTGCGGTCACTTATCAGTATATTATTCCCAGAATGCACTGCATGCATATTATTTCTGTATATCACACGGTATTGACAAAAAGCTTTGAGGCTGCCTGAAATCCGAGTTGCTGGGGGTGTGGGACGTGGGACCTGTCCTGGGCATGTTTAGGGCCTGGGTGTCCAAACCCTGGGTCTGTCCCAGCAAGTGGCAGCCATGAGCCTTGGATATTAATGTACCTGTGTTGGTCAGTAAAATGGAGGGGGAGCTGTATTCATGGTTGTCATCCAGGTGGTAGAGGACGCCACAGAACCTCACAGGACACCATTCCACCAGATAGAGCCACGTGCTGAAGCTGGTGCTGTGAACACAAAACATGGCTGTGGTGAGCACAGGGCATTCAAAATGGCCGACAATGTCAACATGGTGAGGATTGCGCATAACAAAAGGTCTGTCAGCGGTCACGGGTTCCAGTCGGCACGGTGCAGGTTGCAGATAATAATGAGAGTCAGGTTATCAAATTAAGGTTCTTCTTTTCCTACAGGTCAGGGTGGAGTAAAGTGTTCTTGGTTTGTGTAAATAAAGTTGGAAACAATGACACTGAGAGCAGCTGTAGGGGCACCAGGAATGTATGTCTGAGTTTGTGTCCAGACTCTGTGATGTTCAGTGGATAAGGCTGGCCATCCGCTGGGTCCGTATTTGTGTGATCGTACAATTGTCAGTCGTCTTAAATCATCATCTGACCAATCCCACAACATGGAGGAGTTTCAGAACTCGTCCACAGCCTCCGGCTTCCACCAGACGACTTTATGTGATTACAACAGACTAGCGACCTTTCCCATTTGAATGGGATTTATCAGACTTTTCAGGACGATCTGGTAGAATTTTCATGAATAAAAGATGTTATATAGCTAAACCGCTTTGCGGTGGCAGGGAAACATGAAACAGATGAGTTGTATAGCTAAGCCGCTGTGCGTTGGCAGGGAAACATGAAACAGATGAGTTGTATAGCTAAACCGCTTTGCGGTGGCAAGGAAACATAAAACAGATGAGTTGTATAGCTAAACCGCTGTGCGGCGGCAGGGAAACATGAAACAGATGAGTTGCATAGCTAAGCCGCTGTGCGATGGCAGGGAAACATGAAACAGATGAGTTGTATAGCTAAACCGCCTTGCGGTGGCAGGGAAACATAAAACAGATGAGTTGTATAGCTAAGCCGCTGTGTGTTGGCAGGGATACATGAAACAGATGAGTTGCATAACTAAACCGCTGTGTGGTGGCAGGGAAACATGAAACAGATGAGTTGTATAACTAAAACGCTTTGCGGTGGCAGGGAAACATGAAACAGAGGAGTTGTATAGCTAAACCGCTTTGCGGCGGCAGGGAAACATGAAAAAAGATGAACTGTATAGTTAAACTGCTTTGCGGCGGCAGATAAATTGTTCCATAGAGAAGTGATTCAGTTCGACAGGTGAAGCCCATACGATTCAATGTAAAATAATATTTTTTATTCAACCGTTTATTCTTTTCATCTGCAGCAAAAACAATATATTTTTTTAAAAATATATATATTTGCAAAAGGTTTGATTCCCGATTTTTTTTTTTTTTAAAGTTTTTTTTTTCCTTTGCAGCCAAAGTGAAGAAAAAAAAAACACCGCCGGATGCTGTTGGAGATTCTGACTGCTGTCCCTGGTGCTGAAAGGGCTTATTAATTATTCTTTTTCAGTTCGTCAGCATTCGGCGGTCTTCCCAACGGCTGATCTCGGTCATCTATAGTCTCTTGCAGTGGACAACTCAGATTGTCCGAAAAACTTGTCCGCAGTCGGACAGCTAAATCGTCATCAGACTATAGACGCAGTGGATGGCCAGCCTTAAGCGTTTTGCATGCAGCTTTGGTGATGGAGCCCAAAGCCTTTTGTGGATAAACCTGAATCACTTTATTGATTGTCCCCATGGGGTTTATCCAACCATTAGGTTCCTTGAAGGATGATTAGTAACTTACTGTGGAGAGAAGACAGATTTCCGCCTCTTTCCTTCTAAAACATGATCTCTGTATGGTTCAACCGCTCGCAGAACACCAAAGCTCTCCCCAGTGCAGGCATAGAGGAACTTCAGAAGATGGACAGCTTCTACAAAAGCAAAAAGCAAGGGTGAGAACCTGGAACACATCACGCTGTATACCAAGAAAGTACCCGGAACACACATCCCACTTTATACAAAGACAGAACCTGGAACACACATCACACTTTATACCAAGAAAGAACCTGGAACACAAATCACAATTTATATCAAGAAAGAACCTGGAACACACATCACACTTTATACCTCAATACAGAATGCACCTGTAAACATGTAACCTAGTGACTATATTTCCTACATATTTATTTTCTGTTAATCTGTATATTTGTGTTGTTTTTTTTTTAATATCTTGCATTGTATTACTTTGTATTTCTGTAACTGTAACACTTCAATGTTCTTGAACCCAGGACATTCTTGAAAACGAGAGAAATCTCAATGTATCCTTCCTGGTAAAATCCTTTATAAATAAATAAATAAATAAATACCAAGAAAGAACCTGGAACAAACATCACACTTTACACAAAGAGAACCTGGAACAAACATCACACTTTATACCAAGAAAGAACCTGGAACAAGCATCACACTTTATACCAAGAAAGAACCTGGAACACACATCACACTTTATACCAAGAGAGAACCTGGAACACACCGTCACACTTTATACCAAGAAAGAATCTGGAACATACATTACACTTTTAACCAAGAAAGAACCTGCAACACACATCACACTTTATACCAAGAAACAACCTGGAACAAACATTACACTTTACACAAAGAGAACCTTGAACAAACATCACACTTTATACCAAGAAAGAACCTGGAACAACCAACACACTTTATACCAAGAGAGAACCTGGAACAATCATCACACTTTATACCAAGAGAGAACCTGGAACAAGCATCACACTTTATATTAAGAGAGAAGCTTGAACAAACATCACACTTTATACCAAGAGAGAACCTGGAACAAGCATCACACCCTATACCAAGGGAGCGGACCTGGAACAAACATCACACTTTATACCAAGAAAGAACCTTAAACACACATCACACTTTATACCGAGAGAGAACCTGGAACACACATCACACTTTATACCAAGAAAGAACCTTGAACACACACGTCACAATTTATACCAAGAAAGAACCTGTAACAAACATCACACTTTATACCAAGAAAGAACCTGGAACAAACATCACACTTTATCCCAGAGAGAACCTGGAACAAACGTCACACTTTACACAAAGAGAACCTTGAACAAACATCACACTTTATACCAATAAAGAACCTGGAACAACCAACGAACTTTATACCAAGAAAGAACTGGGAACAAACATCACACTTTATACCAAGAAAGAACCTGGAACAACCCGCACACTTTATACCAAGAGAGAACCTGGATCACACTTTATACCAAGAAAGAACCTGGAACAAGCATCACACTTTATACCAAGAGAGAAGCTTGAACAAACATCACACTTAAGGCTAGGGTCAGACGAACGCATTTTTCACGTCGACCGTGGGAAAGTGCGGTCGAACGAACGGACATATTTTTTCACGGAATACGCGGTAGCGGTCATACGATGCGCCTTTTCGTCCGTGATTTTGTACGGAATCATCAATAAAACACTTTTTGTGTCTGGACGTTATGTTGGCCGGACATTAGCAGCGTCTGATGTCTCCCAATCACACACACACGCCGCTATGCGGCCGCAGCGCACTCTGTACGTCAGTAGTAGCGGTTTTGACGTTCTCGAAAAAATGCGTTCGATTGCCACTTGCGTTGCGCGGACGAACTTTCGTGCGGCCGTACTTCGTGTGTTCCCCGGCATTGGACGTCATTTGCTGCTAGCACGGCCGTGATTTTGTGCGGCTAAACGCACGTTAAAGCTGCGTTCGTCTGACCCTAGCCTTATACCAAGAGAGAACCTGGAACAAACATCACACCCTATACCAAGGGAGATGACCTGGAACATACATCACATGTTATACCAAGAAAGAACCTGGAACAAACGTCACACTTTATACCAAGAAAGAACCTGGAACAACCAACACACTTTATACCAAGAGACAACCTGGAACAATCACACTTTTTACCAAGAGAGAACCTGGAACAAGCGTCACACTTTATACCAAGAGACAACCTGGAACAAACATCACACCCTATACCAAGGGGGAGGACCAGGAACAAACATCACACTTTATACCAAGAAAGAACCTTAAACACACATCACACTTTTTAAGAAAAGAAAGAACCTGGAACACACATCACACTTTATACACAGAGAGAACCTGGAACAAACATCACACTTTATACCAAGAAAGAACTTTATACCGAGAGAGAACCTTGAACAAACATCACACTTTATACCGAGAAAGAACCTGGAACACACACACTTTATACCGAGAGAGAACCTGGAACACACATCACACTTTATACCGAGAGAGAACCTGGAACACGCATCACACTTTATACCGAGAGAGAACCTGGAACACACATCACAATTTATACCGAGAGAGAACCTGGAACAAACATCACACTTTATACCGAGAGAGAACCTGGAACACACATCACACTTTATACCGAGAGAGAACCTGGAACACACATCACACTTTATACCGAGAGAGAACCTGGAACAAACGTCACACTTTATACCGAGAGAAAACCTGGTACAAACATCACACTTTATACCAAGAAAGAACCTGGAACACACACCACACTTTATACCGAGAGAGAACCTGGAACACACATCACATTTTATACCAAGAAAGAACCTGGAACAAACATCACACATTATGCCAAGGGGGAGGACCAGGAACAAACATCACACTTTATACCAAGAAAGAACCTTAAACACACATCACACTTTTTAAGAAAAGAAAGAACCTGGAACACACATCACACTTTATACACAGAGAGAACCTGGAACAAACATCACACTTTATACCAAGAAAGAACTTTATACCGAGAGAGAACCTTGAACAAACATCACACTTTTACCGAGAAAGAACCTGGAACACACACACTTTATACCGAGAGAGAACCTGGAACACACATCACACTTTTATACCGAGAGAGAACCTGGAACACGCATCACACTTTTATACCGAGAGAGAACCTGGAACACACATCACAATTTATACCGAGAGAGAACCTGGAACAAACATCACACTTTATACCGAGAGAGAACCTGGAACACACATCACACTTTATACCGAGAGAGAACCTGGAACACACATCACACTTTATACCGAGAGAGAACCTGGAACAAACGTCACACTTTATACCGAGAGAAAACCTGGTACAAACATCACACTTATACCAAGAAAGAACCTGGAACACACACCACACTTTATACCGAGAGAGAACCTGGAACACACATCACATTTTATACCAAGAAAGAACCTGGAACAAACATCACACTTTATCCCAGAGAGAACCTGGAACACACATCACACTTTATACCGAGAGAGAACCTGGAACACACATCACACTTTATACCGAGAAAGAACCTGGAACACATATCACACTTTATACCGAGAGAGAACCTGGAACAAACATCACACTTTATACCGAGAGAGAACCTGGAACACACATCACACTTTATACCGAGAGAGAACCTGGAACACATATCACACTTTATACCGAGAGAGAACCTGGAACAAACATCACACTTTATACCGAGAGAGAACCTGGAACAAACATCACACTTTATACCGAGAGAGAACCTGGAACACACATCACACTTTATACCGAGAGAGAACCTGGAACAAACGTCACACTTTATACCGAGAGAAAACCTGGTACAAACATCACACTTTATACCAAGAAAGAACCTGGAACACACACCACACTTTATACCGAGAGAGAACCTGGAACACACATCACACTTTATACCGAGAGAGAACCTGGAACACACATCACACTTTATACCGAGAGAGAACCTGGAACAAACGTCACACTTTATACCGAGAGAAAACCTGGTACAAACATCACACTTTATACAAGAAAGAACCTGGAACACACACCACACTTTATACGAGAGAGAACCTGGAACACACATCACACTTTATACCGAGAGAGAACCTGGAACACACATCACACTTTATACCAAGAGACAACCTGGAACAAACATCACACCCTATACCAAGGGGGAGGACCAGGAACAAACATCACACTTTATACCAAGAAAGAACCTTAAACACACATCACACTTTTTAAGAAAAGAAAGAACCTGGAACACACATCACACTTTATACACAGAGAGAACCTTGAACAAACATCACACTTTATACCAAGAAAGAACTTTATACCGAGAGAGAACCTTGAACAAACATCACACTTTATACCGAGAAAGAACCTGGAACACACACACTTTATACCGAGAGAGAACCTGGAACACACATCACACTTTTATACCGAGAGAACCTGGAACACGCATCACACTTTATACCGAGAGAGAACCTGGAACACACATCACAATTTATACCGAGAGAGAACCTGGAACAAACATCACACTTTATACCGAGAGAGAACCTGGAACACACATCACACTTTATACCGAGAGAGAACCTGGAACACACATCACACTTTATACCGAGAGAGAACCTGGAACAAACGTCACACTTTATACCGAGAGAAAACCTGGTACAAACATCACACTTTATACCAAGAAAGAACCTGGAACACACACCACACTTTATACCGAGAGAGAACCTGGAACACACATCACATTTTATACCAAGAAAGAACCTGGAACAAACATCACACTTTATCCCAGAGAGAACCTGGAACACACATCACACTTTATACCGAGAGAGAACCTGGAACACACATCACACTTTATACCGAGAAAGAACCTGGAACACATATCACACTTTATACCGAGAGAGAACCTGGAACAAACATCACACTTTATACCGAGAGAGAACCTGGAACACACATCACACTTTATACCGAGAGAGAACCTGGAACACACATCACACTTTATACCGAGAGAGAACCTGGAACAAACATCACACTTTATACCGAGAGAGAACCTGGAACACACATCACACTTTATACCGAGAGAGAACCTGAACAAACGTCACACTTTTATACCGAGAGAAAACCTGGTACAAACATCACACTTTATACCAAGAAAGAACCTGGAACACACACCACACTTTATACCGAGAGAGAACCTGGAACACACATCACACTTTATACCGAGAGAGAACCTGGAACACACATCACACTTTATACCGAGAGAGAACCTGGAACAAACGTCACACTTTATACCGAGAGAAAACCTGGTACAAACATCACACTTTATACCAAGAAAGAACCTGGAACACACACCACACTTTATACCGAGAGAGAACCTGGAACACACATCACACTTCACACATCACACCAAGAAAGAACCTGGAACACACATCACATTTTATACCAAGAAAGAACCTGGAACACACATCACACTTTATACCGAGAGAGAACCTGGAACACACATCACACTTTATACCGAGAGAGAACCTGGAACACACATCACACTTTATACCGAGAGAGAACCTGGAACACATATCACACTTTATACCGAGAGAGAACCTGGAACAAACATCACACCTTATGCTGCTTTTTGTA
Source organism: Leptobrachium leishanense (assembly GCA_009667805.1). Classification (NCBI taxonomy): domain Eukaryota; kingdom Metazoa; phylum Chordata; class Amphibia; order Anura; family Megophryidae; genus Leptobrachium; species Leptobrachium leishanense. The sequence continues at coordinate 467,041,996 of CM019064.1, read as the reverse complement.
CATTTCTGTTAATGAACAGGCGCTTCTTCTCGTGAATCTGTCCTTTATATATTTCAAACACAATACAATATTTTTTATAATAATAATAAATATTTCCTAAAATAACACGACTTTCTAGCTGTTTTTTTTTAACTAGAATCAGGTATTTGTTTTGTGAGGTTTATTATGTTTTTTTATCTTTTCTCTGTCCCTTGGTCATTTGTACCATGTTTTCTTATAACCTGGTGCAGGTGATTTATATAGAGAGGGTTAATCAGATGGTAAAATGTACACTCTCCATCTCTCGGTATCAGTCACGCTGTGTTCTGGACTTTACGGCAGCTGACTGACGCTGTGCACTAACGTCTCCCTGTTCCATTATTTTAACCTAAATATTTAATGATTTTCCAGGACTAAATAATATCTCATTTAACCTCTTCTTGTCCAGCAATGCCCCAAAATGCACAGGTTTCTGACTATACCATCCTGTGATATGAGATGGCTGCCCTTTCTGAGATGATTATGGGGTGTATGTATATGTGGATGATGTCTGATTCTCAGACTTTATAGATGTAAGTAACATGTATAACCACACGGAATGTAGGAATGTTTGCAAATATCATTGGACTTTCTCTGCTGAGCAGAACATCCTACATGTCAGCGTGTGGGGTGTTTGTTTTATTTGTTAATCCTAACCAGTTTGCTTTGCATGGTTCACTCCTCAAATCACATGTTTGCTTTAAAATGGGTTTATAGACTGTAATTCTGCAGGGATTAAGTCCTCTTTAACGAACCGCATCTTGTTTGGATCTGTATAATACACTCTGACTTATCTGATGACTGACCTTCCGAATGTTCCTCCACCTCCGACAAAATATCTTTACTTTATGTATCAATACCAGGAATGCTCAACTTCGGCTCTCCAGATGTTTTGGGTCTACATCTTCCACGATACTCTTTCACTCATTAGGCTGACAGGGCTGTGGGAGATACAGTTCCAAAACACCTGGAGGGCCGTGGTTGGGCACACCTAACCTATACAAACCATGACTGTAACATGTTACAGTCGTGGTGTCTGTAGATTGACATCTCAAACTGCAGACACCGCGACTGTAACATCTCAATCTACAGGCACTGCGACTGTAACATCTCAACCTAAAGACACCGCGACTGTAACATCTCAACCTACACTGTGACTGTAACATCTCAATCTGCAGACACCGCGACTGTAACATCTCAATCTACAGGCACTGCGACTGTAACATCTCAACCTAAAGACACCGCGACTGTAACATCTCAACCTACACTGTGACTGTAACATCTCAATCTGCAGACACTGCAACTGTAACATCTCAACCTAAAGACACTGTGACTGTAACATCTCAACCGACAGACACTGCGACTGTAACATCTCAATTTACGTACACCGTGACTGTAACATCTCAACCTACAGACACCGCGACTGTAACATGTCATTCTACAGACACTGTGACTGTAACAGCTCAACCTACAGACACTGCGACTGTAACATCTCAACCTACAGACACTGTGACTGTAACATCTCAACTTACAGACAATGTGACTGTAACATCTCAATCTACAGACACTGTGACTGTAACATCTCAACCTACAGACACTGCGACTGTAACATCTCAACCTACAGACACTGTGACTGTAACATCTCAACCTACAGACACCATGACAGTAACATCTCAATTTACAGACACCGTGACTGTAACATCTCAACCTACAGACACTGTGACTGTAACATCTCAACCTACAGACACTGTGACTGTAACATCTCAATCTACAGACACCGTGACTGTAACATCTCAACCTACAGACACTGTGACTGTAACATCTCAACTTACAGACAATGTGACTGTAACATCTCAATCTACAGACACTGTGACTGTAACATCTCAACCTACAGACACTGCGACTGTAACATCTCAACCTACAGACACTGTGACTGTAACATCTCAACCTACAGACACCATGACAGTAACATCTCAATTTACAGACACCGTGACTGTAACATCTCAACCTACAGACACTGTGACTGTAACATCTCAACCTACAGACACTGTGACTGTAACATCTCAATCTACAGACACTGCGACTGTAACATCTCAACCTACAGACACTGTGACTGTAACATCTCAACCTACAGACACCATGACAGTAACATCTCAATTTACAGACACCGTGACTGTAACATCTCAACCTACAGACACTGTGACTGTAACATCTCAACCTACAGACACTGTGACTGTAACATCTCAATCTACAGACACCGTGACTGTAACATCTCAACCTACAGACACAGCGACTGTAACATCTCAACCTACAGACACCATGACAGTAACATCTCAATTTACAGACACCGTGACTGTAACATCTCAACCTACAGACACTGTGACTGTAACATCTCAACCTACAGACATCGTGACTGTAACATCTCAACCTACAGACACTGTGACTGTAACATCTCAACCTACAGACACAGCGACTGTAACATCTCAACCTACAGACACCATGACAGTAACATCTCAACCTACAGACACTGCGACTGTAACATCTCAACCTACAGACACCATGACTGTAACATCTCAATCTACAGACACAGAGACTGTAACATCTCAACCTACAGACACCGTGACTGTAACATCTCAACCTACAGACACTGTGACTGTAACATCTCAACCTACAGACATCGTGACTGTAACATCTCAACCTACAGACACCGTGACTGTAACAGCTCAACCGACAGACACTGCGACTGTAACATCTCAATTTACGTACACCGCGACTGTAACATCTCAACCTACAGACACAGAGACTGTAACATCTCAACCTACAGACACAGAGACTGTAATATCTCAGAAAAAAAGAACTTTTGCCTCAAGGACAATGGAGTCAAACCAGCACATTTAAGGATTAAACCTATATTTCATAACAAAAAAACAACAACAAGAGAGATTGTGGCAAATACAACACAGCTGTAATAAGCTGGTTAAAACCACTTGCGCTGGTATCAAATAGAAGACATAAATTAAACATAAATTTTTATTGGATTGATTCTAAAGATAGATAGACATACAATTCTATATAGAAAAAATACTCAGTATACTGAAAAACAGTGAGAAAATGTGTATAATGAGAGACCAAAATAGTATGAATTATCCCTATCCTCAATCCAGCAAATACAACTTAATTGGTTGATTAGTTAGCAGGATAGCTGGTCTCCTTAAGACATTAGTGTATGGTTAGAATATCACTTAACAGTAGATAGAGGGTGTAGAGTAGACAACTGGATGAGCTAATGTACTGCAGTATAAGGATAATAAACTTGGTCTCAGTCCTAAAAGGGATACACCAAGCACCAATGAGCTAAGTTAGGTAATGATTAAATATCACCAACCTATACCATGGACAATTAAACCATTCAATTGCTCGATATCTCATGTCCAGAAGTACAGCCCTAAATACGAACGTTCATTTGGAAAACATGTTATATCAAAGTTGAGTAGTTAAATACATACAAGAAAGGGGTCAATAAACTGTGTTTGAATAAAGATAGGTATCGCCGACACATACCATGGACAAATACACCATTTAATTGGTAAGTAACTCGTGTCCAGAAGGTGCTGCCCCGAATAAAGAAGAATCTAGTGCTGACCCAATCTACAAAAAACACACAGTACTACACAATGAATTATTCAAGTTGGTTGCTGCAGTAAAAATAGCCCCAATGGCAATAAATTGTTTATAAATATTGTATCAAAGTTGGATAGTTGAATAAATTCAAAAAAAGGGATCAATGAACTGTATTGAATAGATTGGTATCGCCGACACATACCATGGACAAATACACCATTAAATGGTAAGTAACTCGTGTCCAGAAGGTGCTGCCCTGAATAAAATGGAGAATCTTGCGCTGACCCAATCTACAAAAACACACAATACTGCACAATGGATTATTCAAGTTGGTTGCTGCAGTGAAATAGCCCCAATGGCAATAAATTGTTTGTAACCATAACACCAGTGACAACAGTATACATGAGCCAACTGCTAAAAATAATGTGACATGATCAGTAACAAACGCTAACGCGCGTTTCGCCACTAAACAAGAGCGGCTTCGTCCAGAGCATATTCTAACCATACACTAATGTCTTAAGGAGACCAGCTATCCTGCTAACTAACCAACCAATTAAGTTGTATTTGCTGAATTGAGGATAGGGAGAATTCATACTATTTTGGTCTCTCATTATACACATTTTCTCACTGTTTTTCAGTATACTGAGTATTTTTTCTATATAGAATTGTATGTCTATCTATTTTTAGAATCAATCTAATAAAAACTTATGTTTAATTTATGTCTTCTATTTGATACCAGCGCAAGTGGTTTGAGGCTAGGGTCAGACTGAGGCAGTGCGAACGCGCGTTCTGGCGCACTTAATCACGGCCGTAGTAGCAGCAGATGCCGGGCAATGATGGCCAATATACGAAGTACGGTCGCACAAAAGTCCGGCTGCGCAACGCAAGTGGAAAATGAACGCATTTTTTCGAGAACGTTAAACCACTAGTACAGACGTACAGAGTGCGCTGCGTCCGCTAGCGGCGTGTGTGCGTGAATTGGAGACGTCAGACGCTGCTAATGTCCGGCCAACATAACGTCCAGATGCAAGAAGTGTTTTATTGATGATCCGTACAAAATCACGGATGAAACTGCGCATCGTATGACCGCTATTGCGTATTCCGTGAAAAAATACGTCCATTCTTCGAACGCACATTTTCACGGACAACGTGAAAAATGCGTTAGTCTGACCCTAGCCTTAACCAGCTTATTATAGCTGTACTGTAACATCTCAACCTACAGACTCCGCGACGGTAACATCTCAATCTACAGACACAGCGACGGTAACATCTCAATCTACAGACACAGCGACTGTAACATCTCAACCTACAGACACAGCGACTGTAACATGTCAACCTACAGACACAGCGACTGTAACATCTCAACCTACAGACACTGTGACTGTAACATCTCAATTTACGTACACTGTGACTGTAACATCTCAACCTACAGACACAGAGACTGTAACACCTCAACCTACACTGCGACTGTAACATCTCAACCTACAGACACTGTGACTGTAACATCTCAACCTACAGACACTGCGACTGTAACATCTCAACCTACAGACACCGCAACGGTAACATCTCAACCTAAAGACACCGCAACTGTAACATCTCAACCTAAAGACACTGTGACTGTAACATCTCAATCTGCAAACACCGTGACGTAACATCTCAACCTACAGACACCGCGACTGTAACATCTCAATCTACAGACACAACGACTGTAACATCTCAACCTACAGACACCATGACTGTAACATCTCAATTTACGTACACAGCGACTGTAACATCTCAACCTACAGACACCGCGACTGTTACATCTCAATCTACAGACACAGCGACTGTAACATCTCAACCTACAGACACCATGACAGTAACATCTCAACTTACGTACGCAGCGACTGTAACATCTCAACCTACAGACACAGCGACTGTAACATCTCAACCTACAGACACTGTGACTGTAACATCTCAATTTACAGACACTGCGACTGTAACATCTCAATCTACAGACATCGTGACTGTAACATCTCAACCTACAGACACTGAGACTGTAACATCTCAACCTACAGACACAGCGACTGTAACATCTCAACCTACAGACACCATGACAGTAACATCTAAACTTACAGACACTGTGACTGTAACATCTCAACCTACAGATACTGTGACTGTAACATCTCAACTTACAGACACCGTGACTGTAACATCTCAATCTACAGACACCATGACAGTAACATCTCAATTTACGTACACTGTGACTGTAACATCTCAGCCTACAGACACAGAGACTGTAACATCTCAACCTACAGACACCGCGACTGTAACAGCTCAACCTACAGACACTGCAACTGTAACATCTCAATTTACATACACCGTGACTGTAACATCTCAATCTACAGACATCGTGACTGTAACATCTCAACCTACAGACACCGCGACTGTAACATCTCAATTTACAGACACTGTGACTGTAACATCTCAACCTACAGACACCGTGACTGTAACATCTCAACCTACAGACACCGCGACTGAAACATCTCAACCTACAGACACAGCGACTGTAACATCTCAACCTACAGACACTGTGACTGTAATATCTCAACCTACAGACACAGAGACTGTAACATTTCTACCTACACTGCGACTGTAACATCTCAACCTACAGACACCGCAACGGTAACATCTCAACCTAAAGACACCGCAACTGTAACATCTCAACCTACAGACACCGCAACGGTAACATCTCAACCTAAAGACACCGCAACTGTAACATCTCAACCTACAGACACCGCAACGGTTACATCTCAACCTAAAGACACCGCAACTGTAACATCTCAACCTACAGACACCGCAACTGTAACATCTCAACCTACAGACACCGCAACTGTAACATCTCAATCTACAGACACCATGACTGTAACATCTCAATGTACAGACACAACAACTGTATCATCTCAACCTACAGACACCATGACTGTAACATCTCAATATACAGACACAGCAACTGTAACATCTCAACCTACAGACACCGCGACTGTAACATGTCATTCTACAGACACTGTGATTGTAACAGCTCAACCTACAGACACAGCGACTGTAACATCTCAACCTACAGACAATGTGACTGTAACATCTCAATCTACAGACACTGTGACTGTAACATCTCAACCTACAGACAATGTGACTGTAACATCTCAATCTATAGACACTGTGACTGTAACATCTCAACCTACAGACAATTTGACTGTAACATCTCAACCTACAGACACCGCGACTGAAACATCTCAACCTACAGACACAGCAACTGTAACATCTCAGCCTACAGACACAGCGACTGTAACATCTCAACGTACAGACACAGCGACTGTAACATCTCAACCTACAGACACCATGACAGTAACATCTCAACTTACGTACGCAGCGACTGTAACATCTCAACCTACAGACACTGTGACTGTAACATCTCAATTTACAGACACTGCGACTGTAACATCTCAATCTACAGACATCGTGACTGTAACATCTCAACTTACAGACACTGAGACTGTAACATCTCAACCTACAGACACAGCGACTGTAACATCTCAACCTACAGACACCATGACAGTAACATCTAAACTTACAGACACTGTGACTGTAACATCTCAACCTACAGATACTGTGACTGTAACATCTCAACTTACAGACACCGTGACTGTAACATCTCAATCTACAGACACCATGACAGTAACATCTCAATTTACGTACACTGTGACTGTAACATCTCAGCCTACAGACACAGAGACTGTAACATCTCAACCTACAGACACCGCGACTGTAACAGCTCAACCTACAGACACTGCAACTGTAACATCTCAATTTACATACACCGTGACTGTAACATCTCAACCTACAGACACAGTGACTGTAACATCTCAATCTACAGACATTGTGACTGTAACATCTCAACCTACAGACACCGCGACTGTAACATCTCAATTTACAGACACTGTGACTGTAACATCTCAACCTACAGACACCGTGACTGTAACATCTCAACCTACAGACACCGCGACTGAAACATCTCAACCTACAGACACAGCGACTGTAACATCTCAACCTACAGACACTGTGACTGTTACATCTCAATTTACGTACACTGTGACTGTAATATCTCAACCTACAGACACAGAGACTGTAACATCTCTACCTACACTGCGACTGTAACATCTCAACCTACAGACACTGTGACTGTAACATCTCAACCTACAGACACCGCAACGGTAACATCTCAACCTAAAGACACCGCAACTGTAACATCTCAACCTACAGACACCGCAACGGTAACATCTCAACCTAAAGACACCGCAACTGTAACATCTCAACCTACAGACACCGCAACGGTTACATCTCAACCTAAAGACACCGCAACTGTAACATCTCAACCTACAGACACCGCAACTGTAACATCTCAATCTACAGACACAACAACTGTATCATCTCAACCTACAGACACCATGACTGTAACATCTCAATGTACAGACACAACAACTGTATCATCTCAACCTACAGACACCATGACTGTAACATCTCAATATACAGACACAGCAACTGTAACATCTCAACCTACAGACACCGCGACTGTAACATGTCATTCTACAGTTACTGTGATTGTAACAGCTCAACCTACAGACACAGCGACTGTAACATCTCAACCTACAGACACTGTGACTGTAACATCTCAACCTACAGACACTGTGACTGTAACATCTCAATTTACAGACACCGCGACTGTAACATCTCAATTTACAGACACAGCGACTGTAACATCTCAATCTACAGACACTGTGACTGTAACATCTCAACCTACAGACACTGTGACTGTAACATCTCAATTTACAGACACCGCGACTGTAACATCTCAATCTACAGACACTGTGACTGTAACATCTCAACCTACAGACACTGCGACTGTAACATCTCAATCTACAGACACTGTGACTGTAACATCTCAATTTACAGACACAGCGACTGTAACATCTCAATCTACAGACACTGTGACTGTAACATCTCAACCTACAGACACTGTGACTGTAACATCTCAATTTACAGACACCGCGACTGTAACATCTCAATCTACAGACACTGTGACTGTAACATCTCAACCTACAGACACTGTGACTGTAACATCTCAATTTACAGACACTGTGACTGTAACATCTCAACCTACAGACATCGTGACTGTAACATCTCAACCTACAGACACAGCGACTGTAACATCTCAACCTACACTGCGACTGTAACATCTCAATCTACAGACACTGTGACTGTAACATCTCAACCTACAGACACTGTGACTGTAACATCTCAACCTACAGACACTGTGACTGTAACATCTCAACCTACAGACACTGTGACTGTAACATCTCAACTTACAGACACTGTGACTGTAACATCTCAATGTACAAAGTGACTGTATTTGTTTGATAGGCCTTGTGTTCTGTATGGAAGCTTCTCACCTTGCTCCGCCTCACATTGAGGGATTTTATCCTTCTTGATTCTCCATATAACTTCCTGGTCCCACCGTAACGTCTTCTGGTGTTGTTTATAAGGTCTGCTATAAAGTGGAAGAGGTTCTAGAAAGTGATAGGTCCTTGCAATCGCTCTGCTATACGAGTTCCCTTGCATCCCGCTGCCAGGATGGAAGTATTCAGAAATCCAGGCCCTCAGAAGGACATCCAGGACATCTATGGGATGGTGTATGAAATAGTCTTCTCGATATACCAGCTGGTCTGGAAAGTCCAGTTTTATTTCTCGTTTCTTTACTGAAGGTCCTGGAGAGCAGATCCATTTTTTCTTATAAATCCCTACCAGAGACTTGGTAGGAGAAGAGGCTAAAACCCAAACATTCACCACCTGGACCTCCTCACAGTGATATAGAACTTGTAGAACATGTCCATGCGTCAGCAGCTCTGGTGGGTTTAGGAACCTGATGGAGGATCTGTGGATGGTTTGAGTTTGAGACGCAGCCCAAGATGTGAGAAGCTAAAACAAAGAGTAATATGGAGTTAGGGAGGATTTTATATGAATGGGTAGAATTCCAGCAATCTCTATGCCTGGTGTGTCCCAACCACTGGCGTGCGCTTTCCATTATTCAATGATCATTTATTATTTACAAAATGTATCAAAATATGTTGATTTTCATGCAACTTATCATGTACTACATAAAAACATCCAAAATGGATCCATGTTAAGGTTTGCCAGGGCAGGCCAGGTCACCTCCTGAGCACACCAGTGTGCCCGGAAATCTCAGTAATCTGCCTGAGATAGACCTCATGGAACTCTACAAAAGCGAAAATAATCAGTAAGATGTGCAGCCAGGAGCATTGGCACATTACTTACATCCATAAACTCGACACACATTGTTACCATATGTCACAGACATCGAGCGAGGAAGCCGAACCACCATAACCACCATAAAGTCCAATGTGTCACATACCTGGCAGACAACGAAGAAGCTGCAGAGCGTCTTTCCCCGGAGAGTCTCCAATGTCAACGGTCTCATTCTCTGGAGATGTTGTCTCCTATGACCTAGTGCAAGGGCAGAGAAAATACCATTGCCATTGGTGCCCAGGTTGAATATTCAGCAACAGTGGTGCCTGGCTCTTATGTTCATGCCAGTGGTGCCTGGCTCTTACATTAGGTGCAAGTGGTGCCTGGCTCTTATGTTACGTGCCAGTGGTGCCTGGCTCTTACGTTAGGTGCCAGTGGTGCCTGGCTCTTACGTTAGGTGCCAGTGGTGCCTGGCTCTAATGTTCATGCCAGTGGTGCCTGGCTCTTATGTTAGGTGCCAGTGGTGCCTGGCTCTTATGTTCATGCCAGTGGTGCCTGGCTCTTACATTAGGTGCCAGTGGTGCCTGGCTCTTATGTTAGGTGCCAGTGGTGCCTGGCTCTTACGTTAGGTGCCAGTGGTGCCTGGCTCTAATGTTCATGCCAGTGGTGCCTGGTTCTTATGTTAGGTGCCAGTGGTGCCTGGCTCTTATGTTAGGTGCCAGTGGTGCCTGGCTCTTATGTTAGGTGCCAGTGGTGCCTGGCTCTTACGTTAGGTGCCAGTGGTGCCTGGCTCTTACGTTAGGTGCCAGTGGTGCCTGGCTCTTATGTTAGGTGCCAGTGGTGCCTGGCTCTTATGTTAGGTACCAGTGGTGCCTGGCTCTTATGTTAGGTGCCAGTGGTGCCTAGCTCTTATGTTCATTGCCAGTGGTGCCTGGCTCTTACGTTAGGTGCCAGTGGTGCCTGAGTCTTATGCTAGGTGCCAGTGGTGCCCAAGGAACCCGAGGATGAGATTCAAAGGATACATTTGCCCAATGTGTATACTTAATCCCAACCAGTGACTAATGCACCTGACCTGCAAACAGAGGTAAATCATGCCAATCTGTTAATCTCCTATTTTGACCAATCTCAAATCTGGACCAGTGGGTAATATCACTATGTTACCCTCAATGACAGTTATGTCTTATTATTTTTGGTGCCAAGTGAAGAAGTACCCAGCATAGCAGCAATACCAAGAACCCCCTGTATCTAGTGAAGGGCAGTGCCCGCTGCGCTCAGGGCTTTATTTCTCAACTGACTAAACCAAAGCAGCAACGGCTGTCCGAAAAAAGTGGATCTCAAAGACAAAGCCCTCCGAACTTTACAGTGACTGTGCCCGGTTATTGCCCACAATGCCAGTAAACCTCAGGGCCTGCATGTCCAAGATGCCTCAATGCCCACCATGCCAGGAAACTTCATGCCCCCTGTGCCCAGGAATGTCAGTGTCTAATATGTTCAAAGATAATCAGTGCCCACTGTACCAGGAAACCTTGGTGCCCCCTGTGCACAGAAAATTTTACTGCCATCTCAGTGCCAGGAAACCTGAGTGCTCACCATGCTCAGGAAATGTGAAAGCCTACTGTGCCAAGCAATCTCAGCTTCTGTGTGCCATCAAACATTAGTGTCTCTTGTGCCCTGGAAATTGCAGTGCCTATTGTACCAGGAAACATCTGTGTCCACTGTAACTGGAAACCTCAGTGAGCACCGTGCCCGGGAAATGTCAACGCCTACTGTGCCCAGCAAATCTCAATACCCACTGTACCAGGAAATGTAAGTGCCCGCTGTGCCAGGGATACCCAGTACCCACTGTGACAAGAAGCCTCAGTGCCCGAGCTACTCAGGAGTCTTGCCTGCCATGCCAGTAAGTGTCAGGGTCAGTCTTCACAGCAGCTCATACTGGCACATCTCATTAAATGCTGCAGATGTTGAATAGTTAACCCTTTCCTGAGTTCCTGAGTCTGGCAAGGCTGGCACAGTATTATCCGTTGCTCATATCAGATCTCTGGTCTACAGGCAAAGGAAACTGTGAACGGACTTGGCATCGGCTCCTGTGAATAAAGCCATTAAATATCTTCCAAGAACAGAAATCAAACACCTGCCCAGGTGAGGTGGGTGCAGTGTGTGCGGTGTGTACGGCGGCCGGGCGACACGCTCACTGAACACATCTATTAAGAACAGGAACTAAAACTCCGGCAGGTGCAGAAAGCCCACCGCCCCAAAAGCTCACTGCCCAACAACACTCACCCCCCGGGAAAACTCATCGCCTGGAAGTCTCTAACCTGAAATCTAACCACCTGGAAATCTCACCGCACGGAAAACTCAACGCCTGGAAGTCTCACCGCCCGAAAAACTCAATACCTGGAAACCTCACCGCCCAGAAAACTCAACGCCTGGAAGTCTCACCGCCCGGAAAACTCAACGCCTGGAAGTCTCACCACCCGGAAAACTCAATACCTGGAAATCTCACCGCCCGGAAAACTCAACGCCTGGAAATCTCACCGCCCGGAAAACTCAACGCCTGGAAGTCTCACCACCCGGAAAACTCAATACCTGGAAAACTCACTGCCCGGAAAACTCAATGCCTGGAAATCTCACCGCCTGGAAAACTCAATGCCTGGAAATCTCACCACCCGGAAAACTCAATGCCTGGAAATCTCACCACTCGGAAAACTCAACGCCTGGAAATCTCTAACCTGAAATCTAACCACCTGGAAGTCTCACCGCCCAGAAAACTCAACGCCTGGAAGTCTCACCGCCCGGAAAACTCAATGCCTGGAAATCTCACCGCCCGGAAAACTCAATGCCTGGAAATCTCACCGCCCGGAAAACTCAATACCTGGAAATCTGTAAGGATCCTGATCCATGCAGGGCAGCACCCTTCCAAATCCTGCACTTCGTGTCATTCCTGTTTCCAGCGCTGTGTTCCAGCAGCTAAATAGTTAATGCACCAAAACACACACTCACACACTCCAGGTCATCTGACCTCTCTGTTAATAAAAGTGCCACACCCCTTCTGTTCCCTGCTTAAACATTAGTTGTATCTGCTCTCAGCAAGAGAGAACCTATGTTGTGGTTTTCCTGTGGTTTCCTGAAAACCAAACCCTGCCGTGCTACCAACCCTTCGGTGTGTGTTTCCAGACCCTCCGGTATCCTGTGTATGCAAGACCCTGCTGTCCCAGTCTGTTTCCTGATTTCCCCTACATCAAGTTTATTTGTTTTTGCTGCCTCCAGCAGCAACCTCGCCCCTCACCGCAGACCCCTTGTTTTGGCATCACCGCATCCTGGGCTCAGAATCCTGCATTTTCTGTACCACCCCGGTACAGTACCTGACAAAATCTCACCACCCGGAAAACTTAATACCTGGAAATCTCACCACCCGGAAAACTCAATGCCTGGAAATCTCTAACCTGAATTCTAACCACCTGGAAATCTCACCGCCTGCAAAACTCACCACCTGGAAGTCTCTAACCTGAAATCTAACCACCTGGAAATCTCACCGCCCGAAAAACTCAACGCCTGGAAAAAATCTCACCGCCCGGAAAACTCAATACCTGGAAATCTCACCGCCCGAAAACTCAATGCCTGGAAATCTCACCGGCTGGAAAACTCAATGCCTGGAAATCTCACCACCCGGAAAACTTAATGCCTGGAAACCTCACCACCCAGAAAACTCAATGCCTGGAAATCTCACCGCCCGGAAAACTCAATGCCTGGAAATCTCACCGCCCGGAAAACTCAATGCCTGGAAATTTCACCGCCCGGAAAACTCAATGCCTGGAAATCTCACCGCCCGGAAAACTCAACGCCTGGAAATCTCACCGCCCAGAAAACTCAATGCTTGGAAATCTCACCGCCCAGAAAACTCAATGCCTGGAAATCTCACCACCCGGAATACTCAACACCTGGAAATCTCACCACCCGGAAAACTCAACACCTGGAAATGTAACCACCCGGAAAACTCAATGCCTGGAAATCTCACCGCATGGAACACTCACCCCCCGGGAAAACTCACCGCCTGGAAGTCTCTTCACCTGGAAATCTAACCACCTGGAAATCTCACTGCCCGGAAAACTCAACGCCTGGAAAACTCACAACCCGGAACACTCACCCCCTGGGAAAACTCACTGCATGGAGGTCTCGAACCTGAAATCTAACCACCTGGAAATCTCACCGCCCAGAAAACTCAACGCCTGGAAATCTCACCACATGGAAAACTCAACCCCTGGAAATCTCACTGCCTGGAAAACTCACTGCCTGGAAAACTCACCACCTGAAAAACTCACTGCCTGGAAAACCCACCGCCTGGAAAACTCACTGCCTGGAAAACCCACCACCCAAAAATCTAACCGCCTGGAAAACCCACCACCCAAAAAACTAACCACCTGGAAAACCCCCCACCCAAAAAACTAACTGCCTGGAAAACTCACCACCTGGAAAACTCACTGCCTGGAAAACCCACCGCCTGGAAAACTCACTGCCTGGAAAACCCACCGCCTGGAAAACTCACTGCCTGGAAAACCCACCATCCAAAAAACTAACCGCCTGGAAAACTCACCACCCAAAAAACTAACCGCCTGGAGAACCCACCACCCAAAAAACTAACCGCCTGGAAAACTCACTGCCTGGAAAACTCACTGCCTGGAAAACCTACCACCCAAAAAACTAACCGCCTGGAAAACCCACCACCCAAAAAACTCACTGCCTGGAAAACTCACTGCCTGGAAAACCCACTGCCTGGAAAACTCACTGCCTGGAAAACCCAACACCCAAAAAACTAACCGCCTGGAAAACCCACCACCCAAAAAACTAACCGCCTGGAAAACTCACCGCCTGGAAAACTCACTGCCTGGAAAACCCACCGCCTGGAAAACCCACCACCCAAAAAACTAACCACCTGGAAAACCCACCACCCAAAAAACTCACTGCCTGGAAAACTCACCACCTGAAAAACTCACTGCCTGGAAAAACCACCGCCTGGAAAACTCACTTCCTGGAAAACCCACCACCCAAAAAACTAACCGCCTGGAAAACCCACCACCCAAAAAACTAACTGCCTGGAAAACTCACCACCTAGAAAACTCACTGCCTGGAAAACTCACTGCCTGGAAAACTCACCACCCAAAAAACATATACAAAATAAACGAAATAAAGTAAAATAAAAATGAGGAACAAAACAAAACCAAACCTTGTCGCCTCCGCTCTTACGTGCATACCAGTTACTAACTGATAAAAGAAACAAAGAAGTATCCCCCCACATTACTTCTGTACAACAAGCCCTTACGTCTCTGCGGAAACAGTTAGGTTAGAGATAAGATGTGTGTCCCACAGAGACCAAAAAGGCCTGGTAGGGGGGAGGGACCCAGAAACCGTACGGGACATACCCTCTAAAAGATGAAATTCTTTGAGGCGGCCCGAAATCAGAGGTATCGTTGGTACTAATGCAGATTTCCACCTTGCGGCCATGAGGAGGGAAGGAATTGATAGAATATGCGCTAACATTTGTTTCTGGAAACGGGAGAGGGAATTGGGGAAAAATTGCAATAGTAAAATTTCCGGGAGAGGCTCAATCCTATTGCCCAAAACAGTGGAACAAAAGGCGGCCACCTCCCTCCACCATGCTGTCACTAAGGGGCACATCCACCAAATATGATAGTATGTCCCCTTCGATAATCCGCAACGCCAGCAGGTGGCGGAGGCCCCTTTGGACACATGACATTCCCTGTCCAGGGTGAGGTACCACCTATACAACAACTTTTTCCGAGCCTCCTTAACCTGTACAACTTGGAAAAAAGACGAGACAGAGGAGATATGATAGAAACATTTAAATACGTAAAGGGAATCCACAAGGTAGAGGAAGGGAGTATATTTAAAAGGAAACAAAGTAGCAAAACAAGAGGACATAGTCTTAGATTAGAGGGGCAAAGGTTATAAAAGTAACATCAGGAAGCATTATTTTACTGAGAGGGTGGTGGATACATGGAACAGTCTTCCAGTAGAAGTGGTAGAGGCCAAAACAGTGATTGAATTTAAGCAAGCATGGGATAGGCATAAGGCTATCCTAAACAAAAGATAAATCCAGGTAAAGTATCCATGTAATTGGGCGACTAGATGGGCCGAAAGGTTCTTATCTGCCGACATTTTCTATGTTTCTATGTTTCTATGATGCACAACGAAATTTGCTTCTATCACTCACAAAATTGTCCCCCCATTCCTCCCTGAAAACTCCCTGCCCAGGTCCATCTCCTAAGCCGCTTGGAAGCCCCACTTCCCTCTGGATGACGATACGAGTAAAAGTCCATAACAGTTAGAAATAAGTTTCTTCCTATCCAGAAATAGAGAACATTTAGTTTCAAATTGGGTTAGTAGGGGGCGATTATCCCGGAACTTTCCACCTAGACCCCAGATTGCCAATCGAGATTGCAACTGTCTGTACGAAAGCCATAAATTCTGGGGAACCGGGTGTTTATCTCGGAGTTGCGAAAAAGAGCAGAGCCCCTCCTGATTAAACAGTTGATGTATCCTGGTCACAGAATGTGCGTGCCACAGCCGCGGATCGAATCCCGCGACGAGGTGACAGAACACCGTGAGAGGAGCTCCTAACGCTATGGGGTGATATTGAATAAGATCGGAAATGTTGCAACAAGCCCGCTAGAGGGGGGAGAGGTGGCAATCTGTGGCCCATGACCCTAGGAATCCAAAGGACGGTAGCAGGCGCATATGGAAGAAACGACATGGATATGAATCTCGTCCACTGGGGTCCCTGATGACCCATAAGTAATAGCTGAGCTGAGGGTAAAATAGAGGCTTTATAGTATAATAGGATATTGGGTTCCCCCATACCCCCCGTGTTCCAGAGTTTGATGCAGCAGAGCCGCCTTCACTCTTGGTCTCCTGGCCTCTCCAAATAAACCTGGAAAGCATTACTTGTATTGACTGAAAGTAACTCCGCAGCAGCGAGAGAGGGAGGGCACGAAAGAGATATAGCAGCTTCGGCAGGAGAGACATTTTAACCCAAGACACCTAAAACTTAGACCAACTATTGCATAAACTTCTGACCGCATAGGTTTATAATTATAAGTAAAAAGGTCTGCCCTAGAAAAAGCCACTTTAACCCCCAGGTAAGTAACGTAGGAAGTCCTCCAGTCATATGGATAGTCATGTTTCAGGGGTCTCAGAGTGTCTATGGGGATTGCATACGTCAAAGCCTGTGATTTAGCAAAGTTGATCTTGTGGGAAGACGCCTTACTGTATTGGTCAAGAATCTCATGAAGGGCTGGAAGTGATGAGACAGGATCATTGATTGTCAAGAGTATATCATCAGCGAAAAAGGCTCACTTTACTCTGTGTCGGCCCAATGTTCACCCCCTGCACGTCCGAGGATTGGCGAATGGCCTGGGCCAAAGGTTCCAAAACCAAGGCGTACAAGAGGGGAGAGAGGGGACATCCCTGTCGCGTCCCGTTTGTTATTGTTATGGGTGGGGACGTGAAGCCGGCGTTTAAGATCTTCGCTGTTGGACACGTATACAGTCCCCTTATTGCCAAGATGAGTGGTTCAGGGACATTAAATTTTAATAATACATGTTGGAGGAATAACCAGTTCACTGCACGACGTGATCCACAAGCGCTAGTACTTTCATCGTGTTATCCGGACCCTGCCTATTTTTGACGAAGCCTACCTGATCATCCGCCACCAACGGGGCAAAATGTCAGAGAGCCTGTTCGCTATTATTTTCGCGTACAATTTGGTGTCTACATCAAGTAGAGAGATTGGTCGATACTGTGAGCAATGGGGTGAAGGAGTCTGTGTTTTAGGGAGAGTAACTATATGTGCTGAGAGCCATTCCCTGGGCGGCTGACCAGTTCCAAAAATGGATTGAAAAAACTGTAACATGTGTGACTGGAGGTCAGGGAAGCATTTATAACCCGTGGGGGCCCGGAGCCTTGCCATTAAGTAGCCCCTTTAACGCAGCACTAAATTCAAGCAAAGAGATAGGCTGAGCCAGAGTGTAGCGGAGTTCCTCAGACAACTGTGTAAGAATGGGAAAATACCAAGAAGAGAGGGATGATGCACATCTGGTGTCACTTTCAGGTTATACAGGGAAGAATAATACTCTGCAAAGCAGTCAGCTATATGTTTCGGCTGATGCTTGGGACGCCCTTCACTGTCGAACACTTGTGATATACGGGTTTTCCCTACTTTAGATCTCAATTTATTGGCTAACATCCTACTTGCTTTGTTGCTATATATATAACATCTCGCCTTCAGTCTGCGAGCCGTCCAAGTAAAGTCCAGTTTATCTAAGTCAATCAGTTGGTGGCGGAGCTCAGTCACTTGGGCTAAAGTGGCGTCAGTGCCGAGTCGTCTATGAGATATATCAGCCATGGTTATTTGCCGCAATAGAGATAAACGATGTTCAGTACGCTGTCGTTTCAGGCGTGCCCCCCCCCCATTTAACCAAAACTCCCCTCACCACCGCTTTGTGAGCCTGCCATAATACACCTTCCGATACCTCTTCCGAGGTATTCTCCCTGAAGTAATCCACAATAACCTGATGCACCTCCTCCCTAACCTTGGGGCGGGACAACAGTGACTCATTTAAACGCCACGGGGCCCTGCCACAAGAGTCATAGTCCTCGGTTAAGCAAAATATCACCGGAGCGTGTCCAACCATGCGATCTGTCCAATCGTGCAGTCCCAAATGTGAGCCAGGGTGTCCCCCCGAACAAGTACATGGTCTATCATTGGAGTAGACATTATGTGCCGTAGAGAAAAAGAAATGTCCGGCTTCTCCCGGGTGAAATAAACGCCATGTGTCGAAGAGTTGGTGTGCAGCGAACAAGGTCGAGTGTCTGGCGTATGCAGTCTTCAATCTTCGGTTAACATGTTGCGGCAAGTCCAGAGACAGGTTGAAATCCCCACATAGAAGAAGTCTCCCCACCACGATCTTTTGCATTCGAGCCAACACTCGATTCAAAAAAGGATGTTGTACATCAAAGGCTCGCCAGCCTGTCCGTCAAGAAGCCAAGGCATAGTGGCTGTGAATTGGTCAATGTCCAACCTGATCAATGTTGAAACAGTCCAGTAGTGTTGCTGAGATCCGGATAATAAATCCAAGTAAGGAAGGAGCTGATGTATAAAGTGTGCAGAAGCGACAAAAAGAAAAAGTAAAAGTAAGACAACACGAAAATCAAAAACTGAAAAACCTGAAGTTTCCCAAATATTTACACTTGCAACATCCTCCTGAAACCGGAAAAACAGTCCAGTTCGCCCTGACGCTGCAGAGGGAGGTACGGGGGAGCGAGACACTACCATGTCCCAAAAATAAGGAATGAGGCCTCCGTCAGGCCCACCTGACCAAATAGAGCGATCCCAGTTCAGGTTTTAAGTAGACTCCCGTCAAGCCGTCCCCACACGGGTACGTAGACATTAGGCGGCACATGGGAGCGGATACATTCAGGCTTCATTTATTTGTATTAACTCGGTGCCACTCCGGAGAGACCTTCGTCGGGGTCGGCCGTGGTGCCTGAGGAGGCGTGCTTTCACCCGTGAGGTCCCATTCTTTCATGAGCCGGAATCCTGAAGCCGCGTCAGACACCGCGGGCAGAGTTCCCATTCGCCATGTAAGGAGCTTGGTCGGGTAGCCCCATCTGTAGGGCATTGTGTGATTCCGGAGGATTTTATTAACCGAACCAAACTCCCGTCTTTTAGCCATTGTTGCTGCGGAGAGGTCCGGGAAAAATAAAATTGAAGTGTAAGGGTCAGGTAAGTCGCCCATCTTCCGGACTGTAGACATTAATTCCTCCTTTATTCTAAAAAAGTGCACCCGTACTAGCACATCCCGCGGTTCTGCAGCCGCCATCTTGAGGCTCTCGGGCCTTCACTTTCCGTGCCGAAACGGGAGGGTCCAGGCACCTTTGAGCCTTCGGTGGTGCCATCACTCAGAGCCCCAGGTGTTAAAAGGTGTCTTGGCTAAATTTACCGGGATTCCGCCGTTTATCCTAGCCGTAAGAGAGGTATTTAGCCGGCGGGTCGACGGAGCTCCGCTCGCGCGCGTCCTCTTCACATAGCTTCCGGACACGCCCCCATTTCTAATTTTTTTAACAAGCGCAACCCATAAAAAATATAACCGCAAACGCTCGCATGTTAAAATGTGAAAAAAAACACTTTACACATTGTAAATTATTGAAAATTCTAATTTTATTGCATTTTTTGTTATAATATACAGACAGGACATGACGTATACATATAATAATGACATATTATGAATCTGCACAGTCTGCCGGAAAGATCGATATATAATATGTCTGGGTCATATAATAAAATAAGGCTTCAAAACGCGTTTAAACATGATGAGCGAAACCGGTAAAAATGAGCTCAGCACAGAGGCGGGAAATGCCACAGCAGCGAAAGGGTTATTTTTTTTTTTCCGTTTTAAATCATTTTATTTGTTCTTTTTTATTTTTTCGTTTCAGATAATTTTGATCAACTTTTTTTCTGTTTTAAAACCTTTTGTTCGGGTTTTTATTTTTAAAGTCAGACCATTTGGGTCAGTTTTGTGTTTTTAAATCGTTTTCTTCATTTTTGTTCCTTTCATACCATTTTAACCCTTTCGCTGCTGAGGCATTTCACACCTCTGTGCTGAGGTCATTTTTACCAGTTTTGCTCATCATGTTTAAACGTGTTTTGAAGGCTTATTTTAGTATATGACCCAGACATATTATATATCGTTCTTTCCGTCAGACTTGGCAGATTCGTAATATGTCATTATTATATGTATACGTTATGTCATGTCTGTATATTATAACAAAAAATGCAATAAAATATGTATTTTCAATAATTTACAATGTGTAAAGTGTTTTTTTTCACATTTTAACATGCGAGCAATTGCGGTTATATTTTGTATGGGGTGCGCTTGTTAAAAAAATTAGAAATGGGGTCTCGTTACATTTTTTTTTGGGGAAAATTACACTATTTTTAACAAACGCACCGCATACAAAAATCGTTAGTGCAGCATCATTGTTCACATTATAATTGAAATGGGAACAATATTGCTGCATTAACGAACCAAAAAAAAAAAAAAAGTGTTTATTTTTTTTTTTATAATTTTTTTTCATTTTTTTTATTTTTATTTGTTTTTACAACATTTTTCACGTTCATGTTTGGTATCGTTGGAACGGCCATGCTCTGGCCGATCCAACCATACCAAAATTTAACCCCTAGCTGCCACGGATCGGGAGATAGGGAGTTCATTGGAACTCCCTATCTCCACCGTTGGTAGCAGTTAAGGGTTAAGTCCAGGACTGGCGTCATCGTGCGCCAGTCCTCAGGGGGAGTTCCCGGAGGCTTGGCCGACATCCAAGATGTCGGCCAGCTCCGGGAAAGGATCGCGAACCGGCGCTTTTCAGCGCCGATTCGCGATCCAGCTCCCCAGGGGTTAATGCCAGGTACCATTTGGAAGGGCAGGCTGTGCCCTTCCAAATGATGCCTGGGTTAACCCCGCAGAGCCGCCGATCGGGAGGGAGAGAGGTCCGAAGGCGCCTCCTCCGCACATGCGGGGGGGGGCGCCTGAATTAGGTGTCATCGCGCTGCTATTGTATCGACAGAATTACCGTTTCAACAGAATTATTGTATCAACAGAATTACCGTATCGACAGAATTACCGTATCAACAGAATTATTGTATCGACAGAATTACCGTATCGACAGAATTATTGTATCGACAGAATTACCGTATCAACAGAATTATTGTATCAACAGAATTATTGTATCAACAGAATTATTGTATCGACAGAATTACCGTATCAACAGAATTAACGTATCGACAGAATTATTGTATCAACAGAATTATTGTATCGACAGAATTACCGTATCAACAGAATTATTGTATCAACAGAATTACCGTATCAACAGAATTACCGTATCGACAGAATTATTGTATCAACAGAATTATTGTATCGACAGAATTACCGTATCAACAGAATTATTGTATCGACAGAATTACCGTATCAACAGAATTACTGTATCGACAGAATTACCGTATCAACAGAATTACCGTATCAACAGAATTATTGTATCGACAGAATTACCGTATCAACAGAATTACCGTATCGACAGAATTACCGTATCAACAGAATTATTGTATCGACAGAATTACCGTATCAACAGAATTACTGTATCAACAGAATTATTGTATAGACAGAATTACCGTATCAACAGAATTACCGTATCAACAGAATTATTGTATCAACAGAATTACCGTATCGACAGAATTATTGTATCGACAGAATTACCGTATCAACAGAATTACCGTATCAACAGAATTATTGTATCAACAGAATTACTGTATCAACAGAATTATTGTATCGACAGAATTACCGTATCAACAGAATTACCGTATCAACAGAATTATTGTATCGACAGAATTATTGTATCGACAGAATTACCGTATCGACAGAATTACCGTATCAACAGAATTATTGTATCAACAGAATTACCGTATCGACAGAATTATTGTATCGACAGAATTACCGTATCAACAGAATTATTGTATCAACAGAATTACCGTATCGACAGAATTACCGTATCAACAGAATTATTGTATCGACAGAATTACCGTATCGACAGAATTATTGTATCGACAGAATTACCGTATCAACAGAATTATTGTATCAACAGAATTACCGTATCGACAGAATTACCATATCAACAGAATTATTGTATCGACAGAATTACCGTATCAACAAATTACCGTATCAACAGAATTACCGTATCTACAGAATTACCGTATCAACAGAATTATTGTATCGACAGAATTACCGTATCAACAGAATTATTGTATCAACAGAATTACTGTATCGACAGAATTACCGTATCAACAGAATTACCGTATCGACAGAATTACCGTATCAACAGAATTACTGTATCAACAGAATTATTGTATCGACAGAATTATTGTATCGACAGAATTACCGTATCAACAGAATTACGGTATCAACAGAATTATTGTATCTACAGAATTACCGTATCAACAGAATTATTGTATCAACAGAATTACCGTATCGACAGAATTACCGTATCAACAGAATTACCGTATCGACAGAATTACCGTATCAACAGAATTATTGTATCGACAGAATTACCGTATCAACAGAATTACTGTATCAACAGAATTATTGTATCGACAGAATTACCGTATCAACAGAATTACCGTATCAACAGAATTATTGTATCGACAGAATTACCGTATCAACAGAATTATTGTATCAACAGAATTACCGTATCGACAGAATTACCGTATCAACAAAATTACCGTATCGACAGAATTACCGTATCAACAGAATTATTGTATCGACAGAATTACCGTATCAACAGAATTATTGTATAGACAGAATTACCGTATCAACAGAATTACCGTATCGACAGAATTACCATATCAACAGAATTACCGTATCGACAGAATTACCATATCAACAGAATTACTGTATCAACAGAATTATTGTATCGACAGAATTACCGTATCAACAGAATTACCGTATCAACAGAATTATTGTATCGACAGAATTACCGTATCAACAGAATTACCATATCAACAGAATTACCGTATCAACAGAATTATTGTATCGACAGAATTACCGTATCAACAGAATTACCGTATCAACAGAATTATCGTATCAACAGAATTACCGTATCAACAGAATTACCGTATCAACAGAATTACCGTATCCGCGACACAGCCATATCCACAGTCATTAACACAGCCAGCAAAACAGCCAGCAATACTTCCATATCCACAGCCATATACTTAGCATAACCAGCAAACAGGCATACACCCAGCCAGCACCACAGTCATATTCATATCCTCACACTCTCTCCTCACACACTCTCTCCTCCTCGCACTCTCTCCTCATACACTCTCTCCTCACACTCTCTCCTCCTCGCACTCTCTCCTCACACACTCTCTCCTCACACTCTCTCCTCCTCGCACTCTCTCCTCACACACTCTCTCCTCACACTCTCTCCTCCTCACACACTCTCTCCTCCTCGCACTCTCTCCTCACACACACTCTCTCCTCCTCGCCACTCTCTCCTCACACACTCTCTCCTCACACACTCTCTCCTCCTCGCACTCTCTCCTCACACACTCTCTCCTCCTCGCACTCTCTCCTCACACACTCTCTCCTCACACACTCCTCCTCCTCGCACTCTCTCCTCACACACTCTCTCCTCACACTCTCTCCTCCTCACACACTCTCTCCTCACACACTCTCTCCTCACACTCTCTCCTCCTCACACACTCTCTCCTCACACACTCTCTCCTCACACACTCCCTCCTCACACACTCTCTCCTCCTCGCACTCTCTCCTCACACACACTCTCTCCTCCTCGCACTCTCTCCTCACACACTCTCTCCTCACACACTCTCTCCTCACACTCTCTCCTCCTCGCACTCTCTCCTCACACACTCTCTCCTCACACACTCTCTCCTCACACTCTCTCCTCCTCACACACTCTCTCCTCACACACTCTCTCCTCACACACTCTCTCCTCCTCGCACTCTCTCCTCACACACTCTCTCCTCACACTCTCTCCTCCTCACACACTCTCTCCTCCTCGCACTCTCTCCTCCTCACACACTCTCTCCTCCTCGCACTCTCTCCTCCTCCGCACTCTCTCCTCCTCACACACTCTCTCCTCCTCGCACTCTCTCCTCACACACTCTCTCCTCCTCCTCGCACTCTCTCCTCACACACTCTCTCCTCACACTCTCTCCTCCTCGCACTCTCTCCTCACACACTCTCTCCTCACACACTCTCTCCTCACACTCTCTCCTCCTCACACACTCTCTCCTCACACACTCTCTCCTCACACTCTCTCCTCCTCACACACTCTCTCCTCCTCGCACTCTCTCCTCACACACTCTCTCCTCCTCGCACTCTCTCCTCACACACTCTCTCCTCCTCACACACTCTCTCCTCACACACTCCCTCCTCACACACTCTCTCCTCTCACACACTCTCTCCTCACACACTCTCTCCTTCTCACATCTCTCTCCCTCACACACTCCCTCCTCACACACTCTCTCTTCTCACACACTCTCTCTCACACACTCTCTCCTTCTCACACACTCTCTCCTTCTCACACACTCTCTCCTTCTCACACACTCTCTCCTCACACACTCTCTCCTCACACACTCTCTCCTCTCACACACTCTCTCCTCACACACTCTCTCCTCCTCACACACTCTCTCCTCACACACTCCCTCCTCACACACTCTCTCCTTCTCACACACTCTCTCCTCACACACTCTCTCCTTCTCACACACTCTCTCCTTCTCACACACTCTCTCCTCCTCACACACTCTCTCCTCACACACTCTCTCCTCACACACTCTCTCCTTCTCACACACTCTCTCCTCACACACTCTCTCCTTCTCACACACTCTCTCTTTCCCTCATTTAACTTTCTATGCTTTGGCTTCTTTCTCTGAGCCAGTCTTTACTTTAACCCTTTTCTGACGCCGCATACAGCGCAGATTAATACAGGTTTTGTGA
This sequence comes from Leptobrachium leishanense, assembly GCA_009667805.1. Classification (NCBI taxonomy): domain Eukaryota; kingdom Metazoa; phylum Chordata; class Amphibia; order Anura; family Megophryidae; genus Leptobrachium; species Leptobrachium leishanense. The sequence goes on along the minus strand of CM019064.1, from coordinate 467,016,470 downwards.
TGTATGTGTGGCATCAGATCCTCACTGTAATAAGCGCCTTCTGTGTTTGCACTCAGGGAGGTTTCCCGGCTCCACAACATTATTACCAAGCCAGGGCTGAGCACGGCATGGCCCAAAGCCAGCAACACAGCCATAACCACAGCCAGCAACACAACCATATCCACAGCCAGCAACACAACCATAACCACAGCCAGCAACACAACCATATCCACAGCCAGCAACACAGCCATAACCACAGCCAGCAACACAGCCATATCCACAGCCAGCAACACAACCATATCCACAGCCAGCAACACAACCATATCCACAGCCAGCAACACAGCCATAACCACAGCCAGCAACACAACCATATCCACAGCCAGCAACACAGCCATAACCACAGCCAGCAACACAACCATATCCACAGCCAGCAACACAGCCATAACCACAGCCAGCAACACAGCCATATCCACAGCCAGCAACACAACCATATCCACAGCCAGCAACACAACCATATCCACAGCCAGCAACACAGCCATAACCACAGCCAGCAACACAGCCATAACCACAGCCAGCAACACAGCCATAACCACAGCCAGCAACACAGCCATATCCACAGCCAGCAACACAACCATATCCACAGCCAGCAACACAACCATATCCACAGCCAGCAACACAGCCATAACCACAGCCAGCAACACAGCCATATCCACAGCCAGCACACACATACCATACCCACCAGCACACAGCCATAACCACAGCCAGCAACACAACCATATCCACAGCCAGCAACACAGCCATAACCACAGCCAGCAACACAGCCATAACCACAGCCAGCAACACAGCCATATCCACAGCCAGCAACACAGCCATATCCACAGCCAGCAACACAGCCATATCCACAGCCAGCAACACAGCCATAACCACAGCCAGCAACACAGCCATATCCACAGCCAGCAACACAGCCATAACCACAGCCAGCAACACAGCCATAACCACAGCCAGCAACACAGCCATATTCCACACAGCCAACACAACCATATCCACAGCCAGCAACACAGCCATAACCACAGCCAGCAACACAACCATATCCACAGCCAGCAACACAGCCATAACCACAGCCAGCAACACAGCCATAACCACAGCCAGCAACACAGCCATATCCACAGCCAGCAACACAACCATATCCACAGCCAGCAACACAGCCATATCCACAGCCAGCAACACACAGCCATAACCACAGCCAGCACACAGCCATATCCACAGCCAAACACAGCCATAACCACAGCCAGCAACCACACATATTCCACAGCCAGCAACACAGCCATAACCACAGCCAGCAACACAGCCATATCCACAGCCAGCAACACAGCCACCACAGCCAGCACACCAGCCATATCCACAACCAGCAACACAGCCATAACCACAGCCAGCAACACAGCCATATCCACAGCCAGCAACACAGCCATATCCCAGCCAGCAACACAGCCATATCCACAGCCAGCAACACAGCCATAACCACAGCCAGCAACACAGCCATATCCACAGCCAGCAACACAGCCATATCCACAGCCAGCAACACAGCCATATCCACAACCAGCAACACAGCCATAACCACAGCCAGCAACACAGCCATATCCACAACCAGCAACACAGCCATATCCACAGCCAGCAACACAGCCATATCCACAACCAGCAACACAGCCATAACCACAGCCAGCAACACAGCCATATCCACAGCCAGCAACACAACCATATCCACAGCCAGCAACACAGCCATAACCACAGCCATATCCACAGCCATATCCACAGCCAGCAACACAGCCATATCCACAGCCAGCAACACAGCCATATCCACAGCCAGCAACACAGCCATATCCACAGCCAGCAACACAGCCATAACCACAGCCATATCCACAGCCATATCCACAGCCAGCAACACAGCCATATCCACAGCCATAACCACAGCCATATCCACAGCCAGCAACACAGCCATAACCACACCCATATCCACAGCCAGCAACACAGCCATATCCACAGCCATAACCACAGCCATATCCACAGCCATAACCACAGCCATATCCACAGCCAGCAACACAACCATATCCACAGCCAGCAACACAGCCATATCCACAGCCAGCAACACAGCCGTTCACACAGCCAGCAACACAACCATATCCACAGCCAGCAACACAGCCATATCCACAGCCAGCAACACAGCCAGCAACACAATATCCACAGCCATTTAAACAAGAAACAGCCATATCCACAGCCATTTATACAGTCTGCGACACAGCCATATCCACAGTCATTAACACAGCCAGCAAAACAGCCAGCAATACTTCCATATCCACAGCCATATACTTAGCATAACCAGCAAACAGGCATATACACAGCCAGCACCACAGTCATATTTATAGCCAGCAATGCAGCCATATACACAATCAGCAGCGCAGCCATATCCATAGCCATAATACACAGCCATACACACAGCCAGAATTGCAGCCAGCAAGGCACCCTCTGTATCACACAGCTAAACAGCAATAAAACTCACAGTAAGGTGAGGTGTATGAGCGTATCACAGAATTCACAGCAATAAAACTCACAGTAATGTGCAGTGGTATGAGTGTATCACAGAGCTCCACAGCAATAAAACTCACAGTAATGTGCAGTGTGTTTGAGTGTATCACAGAGATCCACAGCAATAAAACTCACAGTAATGTGTGCTGTGTATGAGGGTATCACAGAGCTCCACAGCAATAAAACTCACAGTAATGTGCGGAGTATGAGTGTATCACAGAGCTCAGCAATAAAACTCACAGTAATGTGCGTTATGTATGAGCGTATCACAGAGCTCAGCAATAAAACTCACAGTAATGTGCGTTATGTATGAGCGTATCACAGAGCTCAGCAATAAAACTCACAGTAATGTGCGTTATGTATGAGCGTATCACAGAGCTCAGCAATAAAACTCACAGTAATGTGCGTTATGTATGAGCATATCACAGAGCTCAGCAATAAAACTCACAGTAATGTGCGTTGTGCATGAGTGTACAAATCTTGCTTGATTAAAAAGCAATATGTGACGGGATTCCTTTTTCTATGTATAGATCTCTGTCTGTCTTGCAGTGTCTGCCTTGCAGTGTCTGTCTTGCAGTGTCTGTCTTGCATTGTCTGTCTTGCATTGTCTGTCTTGCTGTGTCTCCCTCTCACCTGCTCTCCTCTCAGTGCTCTGCTCTTCTGTGTCTGTCTTGCAGTGTGTCTCGCTGTGTCTGTCTTGCAGTATCTGTCTTGCTGTGTCTCCCTCTCACCTGCTCTCCTCTCGGTGCTCTCCTCTTCTGTGTCTGTCTTGCAGTGTCTGTCTTGCTGTGTCTGTCTTGCAGGATCTGTCTTGCTGTGTCTGTCTTGCAGTGTCTGTCTTGCTGTGTCTGTCTTGCAGTGTCTGTCTTGCTGTGTCTGTCTTGCAGGATCTGTCTTGCTGTGTCTGTCTTGCAGTGTGTCTTGCAGTGTCTGTCTTGCTGTGTCTGTCTTGCTGTGCCTCCCTCTCACCTGCTCTCCTCTCGGTGCTCTCCTCTTCTGTGTCTGTTTGCCGGATCTCAGGTGCTGTCGTTGATTGCCTCCCGCCTCTGTTTACCTGCAGGGAGGGACGTAAAGTTTACCTGGACCCTGGCGTTATCTCTCCATCACATGGCAAACCCCGCCTGATCCCTGTGTGGAGTTTATTCCCCGCCTGATCCCTGTGTGGAGTTTATTCCCGTCTGATCCCTGTGTGGAGTTTATTCCAGTCTGATCCCTTTGTGGAGTTTATTCCTGTCTGATCCCTTTGTGGAGTTTATTCCTGTCTGATCCCTGTGTGGAGTTTATTCCCCGTCTGATCCCTGTGTGGAGTTTATTCCAGTCTGATCCCTTTGTGGAGTTTATTCCTGTCTGATCCCTGTGTCCCTGTGTGGAGTTTATTCCCCGTCTGATCCCTGTGTGGAGTTTATTCCCCGTCTGATCCCTGTGTGGAGTTTATTCCAGTCTGATCCCTGTGTGGAGTTTATTCCTCGTCTGATCCTTGTGTGGAGTTTATTCCTGTCTGATCCCTGTGTGGAGTTTATTCCAGTCTGATCCCTGTGTGGAGTTTATTCCCGTCTGATCCCTGTGTGGAGTTTATTCCCCGTCTGATCCCTGTGTGGAGTTTATTCCTGTCTGATCCCTGTGTGGAGTTTATTCCTGTCTGATCCCTGTGTGGAGTTTATTCCCCGTCTGATCCCTGTGTGGAGTTTATTCCCGTCTGATCCCTGTGTGGAGTTTATTCCCGTCTGATCCCTGTGTGGAGTTTATTCCCATCTGATCCCTGTGTGGAGTTTATTCCCGTCTGATCCCTGTGTGGAGTTTATTCCCATCTGATCCCTGTGTGGAGTTTATTCCTCGTCTGATCCCTGTGTGGAGTTTATTCCAGTCTGATCCCTGTGTGGAGTTTATTCCCCGTCTGATCCCTGTGTGGAGTTTATTCCTGTCTGATCCCTGTGTGGAGTTTATTCCTGTCTGATCCCCGTGTGGAGTTTATTCCAGTCTGATCCCTGTGTGGAGTTTATTCCCCGTCTGATCCCTGTGTGGAGTTTATTCCCCGTCTGATCCCTGTGTGGAGTTTATTCCCGTCTGATCCCTGTGTGGAGTTTATTCCAGTCTGATCCCTGTGTGGAGTTTATTCCCCGTCTGATCCCTGTGTGGAGTTTATTCCAGTCTGATCCCTGTGTGGAGTTTATTCCAGTCTGATCCCTGTGTGGAGTTTATTCCCCGTCTGATCCCTGTGTGGAGTTTATTCCAGTCTGATCCCTGTATGGAGTTTATTCCCCATCTGATCCCTGTGTGGAGTTTATTCCCCGTCTGATCCCTGTGTGGAGTTTATTCCAGTCTGATCCCTGTGTGGAGTTTATTCCCCGTCTGATCCCTGTGTGGAGTTTATTCCCCATCTGATCCCTGTGTGGAGTTTATTCCAGTCTGATCCCTGTATGGAGTTTATTCCCCATCTGATCCCTGTGTGGAGTTTATTCCCCGTCTGATCCCTGTGTGGAGTTTATTCCCCATCTGATCCCTGTGTGGAGTTTATTCCCCGTCTGATCCCTGTGTGGAGTTTATTCCCCATCTGATCCCTGTGTGGAGTTTATTCCCCGTCTGATCCCTGTGTGGAGTTTATTCCAGTCTGATCCCTGTGTGGAGTTTATTCCCCGTCTGATCCCTGTGTGGAGTTTATTCCAGTCTGATCCCTGTGTGGAGTTTATTCCCCATCTGATCCCTGTGTGGAGTTTATTCCCCGTCTGATCCCTGTGTGGAGTTTATTCCCCATCTGATCCCTGTGTGGAGTTTATTCCCCGTCTGATCCCTGTGTGGAGTTTATTCCCGTCTGATCCCTGTGTGGAGTTTATTCCCGTCTGATCCCTGTGTGGAGTTTATTCCCCGTCTGATCCCTGAGTGGAGTTTATTCCCGTCTGATCCCTGTGTGGAGTTTATTCCCGTCTGATCCCTGTGTGGAGTTTATTCCTGCCTGATCCCTGTGTGGAGTTTATTCCAGTCTGATCCCTGTGTGGAGTTTATTCCCGTCTGATCCCTGTGTGGAGTTTATTCCCCGCCTGATCCCTGTGTGGAGTTTATTCCAGTCTGATCCCTGTGTGGAGTTTATTCCTGTCTGATCCCTGTGTGGAGTTTATTCCAGTCTGATCCCTGTGTGGAGTTTATTCCCCGTCTGATCCCTGTGTGGAGTTTATTCCAGTCTGTTCCCTGTGTGGAGTTTATTCCCCGTCTGATCCCTGTGTGGAGTTTATTCCAGTCTGATCCCTGTGTGGAGTTTATTCCCCATCTGATCCCTGTGTGGAGTTTATTCCCCGTCTGATCCCTGTGTGGAGTTTATTCCTGTCTGATCCCTGTGTGGAGTTTATTCCCCGTCTGATCCCTGTGTGGAGTTTATTCCTCGTCTGATCCCTGTGTGGAGTTTATTCCCGTCTGATCCCTGTGTGGAGTTTATTCCCGTCTGATCCCTGTGTGGAGTTTATTCCCCGTCTGATCCCTGTGTGGAGTTTATTCCCGTCTGATCCCTGTGTGGAGTTTATTCCCGTCTGATCCCTGTGTGGAGTTTATTCCCGCCTGATCCCTGTGTGGAGTTTATTCCAGTCTGATCCCTGTGTGGAGTTTATTCCTGTCTGATCCCTGTGTGGAGTTTATTCCCGTCTGATCCCTGTGTGGAGTTTATTCCCGTCTGATCCCTGTGTGGAGTTTATTCCCGTCTGATCCCTGTGTGGAGTTTATTCCCGCCTGATCCCTGTGTGGAGTTTATTCCCCGTCTGATCCCTGTGTGGAGTTTATTCCAGTCTGATCCCTGTGTGGAGTTTATTCCTGTCTGATCCCTGTGTGGAGTTTATTCCTGTCTGATCCCTGTGTGGAGTTTATTCCAGTCTGATCCCTGTGTGGAGTTTATTCCCCGTCTGATCCCTGTGTGGAGTTTATTCCAGTCTGATCCCTGTGTGGAGTTTATTCCCCATCTGATCCCTGTGTGGAGTTTATTCCAGTCTGATCCCTGTGTGGAGTTTATTCAGTCTGATCCCTGTGTGGAGTTTATTCCAGTCTGATCCCTGTGTGGAGTTTATTCCTGTCTGATCCCTGTGTGGAGTTTATTCCCCGTCTGATCCCTGTGTGGAGTTTATTCCCGTCTGATCCCTGTGGAGTTTATTCCCGTCTGATCCCTGTGTGGAGTTTATTCCCCGTCTGATCCCTGTGTGGAGTTTATTCCCGTCTGATCCCTGTGTGGAGTTTATTCCTGTCTGATCCCTGTGTGGAGTTTATTCCCGTCTGATCCCTGTTTGGAGTTTTTTTCCGTGGAGTTGTATTCGTTGTCGTCTGGTCGATGCCGTGTGTGGTTATTTCTATTGCCCTGTCCTGATCCCTGTGTGGAGTTTATTCCCCGTCTGATCCCTGTGTGGAAGTTTATTCCTGTTCTGATCCCTGTGTGGAGTTTAATTCCGTCTGATCCCTGTGTGGAGTTTATTCCCGTCTGATCCCTGTGTGGAGTTTAATTCCGTCTGATCCCTGTGTGGAGTTTTATTCCCCGTCTGATCCCTGTGTGGAGTTTATTCCTGTCTGATCCCTGTGTGGAGTTTATTCCGTCTGATCCCCGTGTGGAGTTTATTCCCGTCTGATCCCTGTGTGGAGTTTATTCCTGTCTGATCCCTGTGTGGAGTTTATTCCCGTCTGATCCTGTGTGGAGTTTATTCCCGTCTGATCCCCGTGTGGAGTTTATTCCTGTCTGATCCCTGTGTGGAGTTATTCCCGTCTGATCCCCGTGTGGAGTTTATTCCCCGTCTGATCCCTGTGTGGAGTTTATTCCCGCCTGATCCTGTGTGGAGTTTTATTCCCGCCTGATCCCTGTGTGGAGTTTATTCCCCGTCTGATCCCTGTGGGAGTCCCTTCGATCCTGGAGTCCCGCTGTATGTGGGAGTTATTCCCGTCTGATCCCTGTGTGGAGTTTATTCCCCGTCTGATCCCTGTGTGGAGTTTATTCCCATCTGATCCCTGTGTGGAGTTTATTCCAGTCTGATCCCTGTGTGGAGTTTATTCCCCGTCTGATCCCTGTGTGGAGTTTATTCCTGTCTGATCCCCGTGTGGAGTTTATTCCCGTCTGATCCCTGTGTGGAGTTTATTCCCCGTCTGATCCCTGTGTGGAGTTTATGCAGGTTTAGGGGTTAGTGGAAGCTCCTCCGTCATGTGATCCCAATTATTGTTATTTTTTGGGGCAGGATGAGAGAGTAGATTAATGCAAGTTTAACATTTTTGAGATGGGGATCAGTGAGACATTTCGGGGTGAATGGGGGGTCCAGCTGCTCCCGGCATTTATCAGACGCCGGGGGCTCGCGGTGACGCGGCCGGAAAGTGTCAGAGTTTATACGGAATGTGAGTCACATAAACTGAAAAAGCTGCGGCACCTCCCCCACCTTCCAGTGCACACCCACTTAAAGGGATACTACGGGAGTAAAACAGGAAGGGGTAGGAATGAGAGGGGTTAAATAATAACTCCTTCTGAACCACCTTCTGCTTTAACCCTTTAGCTCTGTTTATAATCGCCCCTGAATCCAGCGCTGCTTTGCCTTTGATCTCTGCAGGATGTGACACACTTCCTGCTCAGGCGTGTCATGTGACCACAGGGGGCTGGGCAGTCCTGTCTATCCATTGGTTCAGTGCATGAAGAGTTTGATCTCATTGGCTGGTGCAGAAAGTGCTCCAAGTCCAGGAAACAGCGGTGAGGATGTTGGCGGGGCTAAGTCCCTGCATCTAGATGCCTGAATCAGCCCTCTGACCCTCCCTCAGACGGGCGAGAGGGAGCATGGGACTCACAGCAGCGCTCACACGGCGCAGAGTGTCCATTTAATACCCCTAAAACCGGTCTCCAGCCTGGGGCCCCACGGTGGATTAATCCGGCTCCGATTCCCTCACCCAACACACGAGAAATAAAAACTTTATCGTCTGATCCTCAAATGAGAAAATTCAGGGAAAACCCAGAAAACGCAAGGAATTGTAAAAATTGACATTTGTGGCGCTCTCACAATTTGAGCCAGAATAGCTAAAGACGGCTGATTTCTCTTGTCATATTATTATTAAATTTCTATAGAATCGTCTGGAAGGATCGGCCGGACACAATACACGAGGTGCAGAGCCGATAATTCTCTGAGTGTCCACTGGGGGGCGATACTGCCTGCGGCATCACAGCATGAGGTCCAGCTCTGCAGGAGACACGATATGGCAAAAAAAAAAAATTCTACTCCGTAATCCGTCTAAAAACCACACGTTCCCTTTATATCAACTCAACCAATTCTCAGCGAAATAACCCAAAACTATTATATCCGGAATATTCTGTTATCCCATAGTAACTATTATATCCGGTAATATTCTGTTATCTCATAGTAACTATTATATCCGGAATATTCTGTTATCCCATAGTAACTATTATATCCGGAATATTCTGTTATCCCATAGTAACTATTATATCCGGAATATTCTGTTATCCCATAGTAACTATTATATCCGGAATATTCTGTTATCTCATAGTAACTATTATATCCGGAATATTCTGTTATCTCATAGTAACTATTATATCCGGAATATTCTGTTATCCATAGTAACTATTATATCCGGTATATTCTGTTATCTCATAGTAACTATTATATCCGGAATATTCTGTTATCTCATAGTAACTATTATATCCGGAATATTCTGTTATCCCATAGTAACTATTATATCCGGTATATTCTGTTATCTCATAGTAACTATTATATCCGGAATATTTTGTTATCCCATAGTAACTATTATATCCGGAATATTCTGTTATCTCATAGTAACTATTATATCCGGAATATTCTGTTATCTCATAGTAACTATTATATCCGGAATATTCTGTTATCCCATAATAACTATTATATCCGGAATATTCTGTTATCCCATAGTAACTATTATATCCGGAATATTCTGTTATCCCATAGTAACTATTATATCCGGAATATTCTGTTATCCCATAGTAACTATTATATCCGGTATATTCTGTTATCTCATAGTAACTATTATATCCGGAATATTCTGTTATCCCATAGTAACTATTATATCCGGAATATTCTGTTATCTCATAGTAACTATTATATCCGGAATATTCTGTTATCTCATAGTAACTATTATATCCGGAATATTCTGTTAACCCATAATAACTATTATATCCGGAATATTCTGTTATCCCATAGTAACTATTATATCCGGTATATTCTGTTATCTCATAGTAACTATTATATCCGGAATATTTTGTTATCCCATAGTAACTATTATATCCGGAATATTCTGTTATCCCATAGTAACTATTATATCCGGAATATTCTGTTATCTCATAGTAACTATTATATCCGGAATATTCTGTTATCTCATAGTAACTATTATATCCGGAATATTCTGTTACCTCATAGTAACTATTATATCCGGAATATTCTGTTATCCTATAGTAACTATTATATCCGGAATATTCTGTTATCCCATAGTAACTATTATATCTGGAATATTCTGTTATCGAATAGTAACTATTATATCCGGAATATTCTGTTATCTCATAGTAACTATTATATCTGGAATATTCTGTTATCTCATAGTAACTATTATATCCGGAATATTCTGTTATCTCATAGTAACTATTATATCCGGAATATTCTGTTCTCTCATAGTAACTGTTATATCCGGAATATTCTGTTATCCCATAGTAACTATTATATCCGGAATATTCTGTTATTCCATAGTAACTATTATATCCGGAATATTCTGTTATCCATAGTAACTATTATATCCGGAATATTCTGTTATCCATAGTAACTATTATATCCGGAATATTCTGTTATCCCAATAGTAACTATTATATCCGGAATATTCTGTTATCCCATAGTAACTATTATATCCGGAATATTCTGTTATTCCATAGTAACTATTATATCCGGAATATTCTGTTATCCCATAGTAACTATTATATCCGGAATATTCTGTTATCCCACAGTAACTATTATATCCGGAATATTCTGTTATCCCATAGTAACTATTATATCCGGAATATTCTGTTATCCCATAGTAACTATTATATCCGGAATATTCTGTTATCCCATAGTAACTATTATATCCGGAATATTCTGTTATCTCATAGTAACTGTTATATCCGGAATATTCTGTTCTCTCATAGTAACTGTTATATCCGGAATATTCTGTTATCCCATAGTAACTATTATATCCGGAATATTCTGTTATTCCATAGTAACTATTATATCCGGAATATTCTGTTATCCCATAGTAACTATTATATCCGGAATATTCTCTTATCCCATAGTAACTATTATATCCGGAATATTCTCTTATCCCATAGTAACTATTATATCCGGAATATTCTGTTATCCCATAGTAACTATTATATCCGGAATATTCTGTTATCCCATAGTAACTATTATATCCGGAATATTCTGTTATCTCATAGTAACTATTATATCCGGAATATTCTGTTATCCCATAGTAACTATTATATCCGGAATATTCTGTTATCCCATAGTAACTATTATATCCGGAATATTCTGTTATCCCATAGTAACTATTATATCCGGAATATTCTGTTATCTCATACTAACTATTATATCCGGAATATTCTGTTATCCCATAGTAACTATTATATCCGGAATATTCTGTTATCCCATAGTAACTATTATATTCGGAATATTCTGTTATCCCATAGTAACTATTATATCCGGAATATTCTGTTATCTCATAGTAACTATTATATCCGGAATATTCTGTTATCTCATAGTAACTATTATATCCGGAATATTCTGTTATCTCATAGTAACTATTATATCCGGAATATTCTGTTCTCTCATAGTAACTGTTATATCCGGAATATTCTGTTATCCATAGTAACTATTATATCCGGAATATTCTGTTATCCATAGTAACTATTATATCCGGAATATTCTGTTATCCCATAGTAACTATTATATCCGGAATATTCTGTTATCCCATAGTAACTATTATATCCGGAATATTCTCTTATCCCATAGTAACTATTATATCCGGAATATTCTGTTATCCCATAGTAACTATTATATCCGGAATATTCTGTTATCCCATAGTAACTATTATATCCGGAATATTCTGTTATCTCATACTAACTATTATATCCGGAATATTCTGTTATCCCATAGTAACTATTATATCCGGAATATTCTGTTATCCCATAGTAACTATTATATTCGGAATATTTTGTTATCCCATAGTAACTATTATATCCGGAATATTCTGTTATCTCATAGTAACTATTATATCCGGAATATTCTGTTATCCCATAGTAACTATTATATCCGGAATATTCTGTTATCCTATAGTAACTATTATATCCGGAATATTCTGTTATCCCATAGTAACTATTATATCCGGAATATTCTGTTATCCCATAGTAACTATTATATCCGGAATATTCTGTTATCCCATAGTAACTATTATATCCGGAATATTCTGTTATCTCATAGTAACTGTTATATCCGGAATATTCTGTTATCCCATAGTAACTATTATATCCGGAATATTCTGTTATCTCATAGTAACTATTATATCCGGAATATTCTGTTATCCCATAGTAACTATTATATCCGGAATATTCTGTTATCACATAGTAACTATTATATCCGGAATATTCTGCTATCCCATATTAACTATTATATCCGGAATATTCAGTTATCCCATATTAACTATTATATCCGGAATATTCTGTTATCCCATATTAACTATTATATCCGGAATATTCTGTTATCCCATAGTAACTATTATATCCGGAATATTCTGTTATCCCATAGTAACTATTATATCCGGAATATTCTGTTATCTCATAGTAACTATTATACTATTATATCCGGAATATTCTGTTATCTCATAGTAACTATTATATCCGGAATATTCTGTTATCCCATAGTAACTATTATATCCGGAATATTCTGTTATCTCATAGTAACTATTATATCCGGAATATTCTGTTATCCCATTTAACTATTATATCCGGAATATTCTGTTATCCCATAGTAACTATTATATCCGGAATATTCTGTTATCCCATAGTAACTATTATATCCGGAAAAAATATTATTATAATATAGTAATTAAAATATACTATAATCCGGAATATTCTGTTATCCCATAGTAACTATTATATCCGGAATATTCTGTTATCCCATAGTAACTATTATATCCGGAATATTCTGTTATCCCATAGTAACTATTTATCCGGAATATTCTGTTATCCCATAGTAACTATTATATCCGGAATATTCTGTTATCCCATAGTAACTATTATATCCGGAATATTCTGTTATCCTATAGTAACTATTATATCCGGAATATTCTGTTATCCCATAGTAACTATTATATCCAGAATATTCTGTTATCCATAGTAACTATTATATCCGGAATATTCTGTTATCCCATAGTAACTATTATATCCGGAATATTCTGTTTTCACATAGTTACTATTATATCCGGAATATTCTGTTATCCCATAGTAACTATTATATCCGGAATATTCTGTTATCTCATAGTAACTATTATATCCGGAATATTCTGTTTTCACATAGTTACTATTATATCCGGAATATTCTGTTATCCCATAGTAACTATTATATCCTGAATATTCTGCTATGAGATAATAGTTACTATGAGATAACAGAATATTCCGGATATAATAGTTACTATGGGATAACAGAATATTCCGGATATAATAGCTACTATGGGATAACAGAATATTCCGGATATAATAGTTACTATGGGATAACAGAATATTCCGGATATAATAGTTACTATGGGATAACAGAATATTCCGGATATAATAGTTACTATGGGATATTCTGTTATCTCATAGTAACTATTATCTCATAGCAGAACATTCCGGATATAATAGTTACTATGAGATAACAGAATATTCCGGATATAATAGTTACTATGAGATAACAGAATATTCCGGATATAATAGTTACTATTGGATAACAGAATATTCCGGATATAATAGTTACTATTGGATAACAGAATATTCCGGATATAATAGTTACTATGGGATAACAGAATATTCCGGATATAATAGTTACTATGGGATAACAGAATATTCCGGATATAATAGTTACTATGGGATAACAGAATATTCCGGATATAATAGTTACTATGGGATAACGGAATTTTCCGGATATAATAGTTACTATGGGATAACGGAATATTCCGGATATAATAGTTACTATGGGATAACAGAATATTCCGGATATAATAGTTACTATGGGATAACAGAATATTCCGGATATAATAGTTACTATGTGATAACAGAATATTCCGGATATAATAGTTACTATGGGATAACAGAATTTTCCGGATATAATAGTTACTATGGGATAACAGAATATTCCGGATATAATAGTTACTATGTGATAACAGAATATTCCGGATATAATAGTTACTATGGGATAACAGAATATTCCGGATATAATAGTTACTATGGGATAACAGAATATTCCGGATATAATAGTTACTATGGGATAACAGAATATTCCGGATATAATAGTTACTATGGGATAACAGAATATTCCGGATATAATAGTTACTATGGGATAACAGAATTTTCCGGATATAATAGTTACTATGGGATAACAGAATATTCCAGATATAATAGTTACTATGTGATAACAGAATATTCCGGATATAATAGTTACTATGTGATAACAGAATTTTCCGGATATAATAGTTACTATGGGATGGGATAACAGAACGTTGCGGATATCATGCGCTGGCACTGTGTACATGATGATACACTCCCCATGCTGTGTGTTCCCTCCGCTCTGTGCTGGCAGGAATGGGTTAATGACAGATAGTCAGAATATCCAGGCTGTCTGTTATCACAGTTAATGAGGACATTGTTTAAGTTGTTGTGCTGCTGGTCCATGGTTTAATCGTTTAAGCTGGTGTCCCTGGACGCGCTGAATCAGAGGCGTAGCAAGATCATGTGACGCCCATGGGGAAGGCATTCATTAGTGCCCCCTCCAACCAAAAGTAATCATTTTTTACAAATATTTAAACCCCCCCCCCAAAATAAAATTAACTATTTTTTTCAATAACATTTGGAAGGGTGCAACACATAAAACAGGTTAACAGGAGAGCATCATCAACCTCTTACTGCTTACTGACGGGCAGGTTTTGCCAAGACTAGCCGACGTGCCACATGCCTCATTGGCTGCGTATGGTGTGTATCACAGATCTCCACAACTATAAAACTCACAGTATTGTGCTGTGTGTATTAGTGTATCACAGAGCTCCACAACTATAAAACTCACAGTAATGTGCAGTGTGTTGAATGTAACTTTTACAGTTGTGGAGCTGTGATACGCTCATACACACTGCACATTACTATATCACAGAACTGCACAGCAATAAAATTCACAGTAATGAGTGGTGTGTATGAGCGTATGACAGAGCTCCACTGCAATAAAACTAATAGTAATGTGCAGTGTGTATGAGTGTATCACAGAGCTCCACAGCAATAAAAGTCACAGTAATGTGCAGTGTGTGTGAGCGTATCACAGAGCTCCAGAGCAATAAAACTCACACTCATTACACACCGCATTAAAAAAACAACACAAATATACAGATTAACAGAAAATAAATATGTAGGAAATATAGTTCACACATAGATATATTGCCGCCGCTCACACATGGATATATTGCCCCCAGCGCACACATGGGTGTATTGCCCCCCAGCTCACACTGGATATATTGCCCCAGCTCACACATGGATATATTGCCCCCAACTCACACATGGATATATTACCCCCACCTCACGCATGGATATATTGGCCCCAGTTCACATGTATATATTGCCCCCAGCTCAAATATGGATATATTGCCCCCAGCTCAAATATGGATATTTTTCTCCCAGCTCACACATGGATATATTGTCCCCCGCTCACACATGGATATATTGCCTCCAGCTCACACATGGATATATATTGCCCCCAGCTCACACATGGATATATATCGCCCCCAGCAGCTCACATATGGATATATTGCCCCCCCAGCAGCTCACAAATGGATATATATTGCCCCCAGCAGCTCACACATGGATATATATTGCCCCCAGCTCACCTCTCCTCTGCCAGGCTCCTCTGAGAAAATATTGCCGTCCGCCACATGCTTTTCGTCCTACGAGCGGCCACCGGCATGAAGCTCTGCCACTCTCATGTGTTGTTACACCAGCCAGCCGCGATCTCGGAACTCTGCGATCTCCCGGCTGGCTGGTGGAACCCACGCGAGCGGCCAGCAATATTTTCTCGGGGACGGCAAAACTTCAGCAGCACGGGGGCATTTGCCCCCTGCCCTCCAGCCCAGTCTGCCCCTGCTTTGCTGCGCCCCCCAACTGAAAGACACCAGGGGCATGTGCCCCCTGCCACCCTCGCTACGCCACTGTGCTGAATTCTGCGCACGAGGAGCCGACGCTAATCCTGACAAACAAACGAGGAGACGCAGAGGAACTCTAACATTAACATTTTCTGAAAATCTTTCCACAGCATCCTGAGTCCCTGGACATGCCTGAGAAGGACTTGGCAGGGTCCCTTGTGTCTCTGACAACTTTCTGGACCCTCAACCTTGATTCCTGTATGTAAAACACTTCTGAATTCATAGAAATGTCTTGCTCTGTCTCCCACCGGTAAGAGGAGGCACTGGAGCCACAGAGGGTCTCAACCAGTGCCATCAGCAAACAGCACTGGTCAGGAGAAATGTTCCTGTGTCTACAAGCGTTGATCATCAGCCGACTCTGCATCGTTTAGATATGAGGGTCAGGGATAGGGGTCAGGAATGTGGATCCATTGGGCAACATGAGGGCGACCATAACGAATGGATGGCGTGACATCCCCATGTATAACATGAGGGCGACTACTACCAATGGATGCCATGACATCACTATGTATAACATGAGGGCGGCCACTACCGATGGATGGATTGACATCACTATTTATAACATGAGGGCGACCATAACCAATGGATGGTATGACATCACTATGTATAACATGAGGGCGGCCACTACCGATGGATGGAGTGACATCACTATGTATAACATGAGGGCGGCCATAATGAATGGATGGCATGACATCATTATGTATAACATGAGGACGACCATAAGGAATGGATGGCGTGACATCATTATGTATAACATGAGGGCAACCACTACCAATGGATGGTGTGACATCACTATTTATAACATGAGGGCGACCACTACCAATGGATGGCGTGACATCACTATGTATAACATGAGGGCGATCATAACGAATGGATGGTATGACATCATTATGTATAACATGAGGGCGACCATAACGAATAGATGGTATGACATCACTATGTATAACATGAGGGCGATCATAACGAATGGATGGTATGACATCACTATGTATAACATGAGGGCGACCATAACGAATGGATGGTGTGACATGATTATGTATAACATGAGGGCGACCATAACGAATGGATGGTGTGACATTATTATGTATAACATGAGGGCGACCATAACGAATGGATGGTATGACATCACTATGTATAACATGAGGGCGACCATAACGAATGGATGGCGTGACATCACTATGTATAACATGAGGGCGACCATAACGAATGGATGGTGTGACATGATTATGTATAACATGAGGGCGACCATAACGAATGGATGGTATGACATCATTATGTATAACATGAGGGCGACCACTACCAATGGATGGCGTGACATCACTATGTATAACATGAGGGCGACCATATCGAATGGATGGCGTGACATCACTATGTATAACATGAGGGCGACTATAACGAATGGATGGTATGACATCACTATGTATAACATGAGGGCGACTATAACGAATGGATGGCGTGACATCACTATGTATTGCATGAGGGCGACCATAACGAATGGATGGCGTGACATCACTATGTATAGCATGAGGGCGGACTGACCCATACTTTCACTACCGCTTTAATTAATTACTATGTGCGCATATATATCCACCGACAGGGTATACAATCAATATATGATTGCAACGAAAGTTAACCCTTGACTGTGCATAATAGCGGGCTTGTTTCAAATAAACAGAGTGAAGTACTTCCCAGCAGGATGATAGAATAGGGTTCATTATTGACATGGTGACAGGATATGATTAAATAAAGCAAAAAGGTTGATCTGCACACTTAAAAAAGCAGAGGTGCTTCCCAAAAAAACCTCTATAAATATGAAACAACAAAGGTAAGGATGCACTCAAATAAACTCCAATTTATTAATACCAAAACATGATAAAATATGACATATATAATAAACTTAACAAAGATACATAAGTACAACAACAATAATGAACTAAATGTACTACAATATAATAAATTAAGCAACAGTTACCCGGCACTATAGAAAACAGCGAGTATAGAGAGCGGAGCCAGGGATCCCAACGTTTCGACTAAACGTCTTTATCAAGGGATATAAAAAAGTGTAGGTACTATATATATATATATATATATATATATATATATATATATATAGGTCACAACTTCCTCAGGAGGACCAATCAGCAAGAAAAGTAAGAATGCATACACCTGTAATTAATAATGGCGGCCGCCAAGTCAAACAACCGGCTTCAAGCAAAAAAAATGCAAGATTCCGGTGCCGACCGGGACACAATGCGCATGCGCCTGAATGGCGCATGCGCAATGGATATCCCAAACAAAAACCATCCCAGCTGACGATAATGAACGAGAGAAGGGGTATACTCGCTAGACATTAACAGAAAAAAGGCACAATAATAACAAGGACTATTGAGTAATGGCAAAAAAAGAAAATAACAAGTATCTATACAAAAATCAATACAATATTACACAGAAAACAACCAATGATTACCAAAATTAGCAAAGAATGTGCCATTCGATAGTCAAAGACATCATCATTTGTGTATAAAGAGCCAAAAATCATGAACCCCTAATCTCTATCTAAAACATGATTATACAAAAAGTAACATTAGCATCAGAGACTCATTGAGATCTATACATATGTGAAAAAATATATTAATAAAGATATATATAAAAATTAATGAATGTAAAAATATTTTTATAAATAATATAATCACATTTATCCATTTCTTTGGGCACTATAACAATTCTCACAAATAAATCCTACTGGATATCTATATCAGCACATATTAACCGTAAGCCCATCCAGAAATACATATATATACATCAAATAAATATAAAGAAAAACATAAAAAAAATATATACATAAATATATGAAAAAAATAAGTAAAAAAAATGAAAATATATATAAAAATATATTAAAAAGAAAAATAATAAAAAAAAATATATATATACAATAAAAAATAAATAATAAATAAAAAAATAAAACCTAAAAAATAAATAATATAAAGAAAAACAAACAAACAAAGAAAAACAAATATGCTATCAAAAAAACAAAAATATATCTGTGCAAATATATCTCTCCTCCTTCACATGCATCAAATAACAATATCGTCTAGCCTCCTTCAATATTCCTCCAACCAGAAATGTTCCTAAAGAAAGGGGAAGGAAAAAATTAAAAACATAAAAAGTATAAAAGAAAACAAACCGAAGTCAATAACGTCCATCTATAAAAATGGACTCAAATCTCTCTCCTCATTAAGTCCTAGTGGAGCTAGAGTTTGTAACTCGTATAACCTATGAAGCTCCCGTTGTTTTAATAATGTTACTCTATCACCTCCTCTTCCGGGAGAGCATACCCTCTCGATAACAATGTATCTTAGCTGCAGCAGAATGACCAAGTTCCAAAAAATGTCTGGCAACTGGAGATTGTATCCTCTTGGTGCGAATATTGCTTTTATGTTCACGGATCCTGACAGTGAATGCCCTAAGGGTTTGGCCCACATATCCCAAACCACACGGACATTTCAACAAATAAACTACAAAATCTGATTGACAATCTACTCAAGATTTGATACAGTACGCTTTGCCTGAGCGAGGATGTGCAAACTTTGCACCCGTCATAACACCATTACAATGGGTGCATCGTCCGCATCGGTACATACCAGGTTTCGGTGTCCATAACAAATTTTCTTTTTTCTTTGCAGTACCGGTAACATTAAAATTCCTATTCAGTTGATCACCCAAATTGTCTCAATGGTTTTCGTTTGGGATATCCATTGCGCATGCGCCGTTCAGGCGCATGCGCATGGTGTCCCGGTCGGCACCGGAGTCTTGCATTTTTTTTGCTTGAAGCCGGTTGTTTGACTTGGCAGCCGCCATTATTAATTACAGGTGTATGCATTCTTACTTTTCTTGCTGATTGGTCCTCCTGGGGAAGTTGTGACCTATATATATGAGGTACCTACACTTTTTTATATCCCTTGATAAAGACGTTTAGTCTAAACGTTGGGATCCCTGGCTCCGCTCTCTATACTCGCTGTTTTCTATAGTGCCGGGTAACTGTTGCTTAATTTATTATATTGTAGTACATTTAGTTCATTATTATTGTTGTACTTATGTATCTTTGTTAAGTTTATTATATATGTCATATTTTATCATGTTTTGGTATTAATAAATTGGAGTTTATTTGAGTGCATCCTTACCTTTGTTGTGACAGGATATGATTACAAATTACATTGTGTGGACAATTTTTACTGTGTTTATAACCCTCCATCTATAATAAATAATACCCTGCATTGGTCGGCTCATAGTCTTTACATCCGCTTGTAGACTATTTCAGTTTGAGACCATTGGTGGGGTGTATGTTCTCATTGATGGTTAAATCCTTTCCGGCAATGTAAGGAGATTGTTATTTCTCCTCGCCCTTTTTTTACCTTCAGTAAGGGGAGTTTTCTTTATAGAATTACTATCATCTCGTACGTTAGTATTTGTAGGAGTGTCCATCATCCTACCACCAACTCTCTTCTATGCTACTATTTGTGTTGTGTGTATGACCAGTGCACCGATTGTTTTATTTCTTTTAGAATGTAAAGTTTTATTTATGCTCTCCTTTTTTTTTGCCTTCAGCAGTAAGGCTATTACCTGTGTACTTATCTTACGGGTTACCCCCGAAATTGGGAGCGTGTGTGGGAAATTATTACACGCAAACATTGATTCCATTCTTGATTTCCTTGGCGGAACTCGAGTTTTGTGTATTAGCGCTATATCCGCCTCGCTCTGGACAATCAGAAACACGTTCACCGCACCAGAGACACATCTCCTAACCGATGGCTTTATCATTATCACGTAAAGTCATTTTTTGGTATAGTGATGCGCCAGGTCAAGCGATCAGGTGATAATAGGCATTTCCCAGCATTCCTTCCTGCTTGGAGGTACTTTGATATGTATTTATAGAGCGGAAATGTTGGTTACGTTTGTCTGCGGCTCCTCGTGTCAGAACAAGTGAATTCTAAGAAGTTTCCTTTTGTTTTAATATGTAAGCGCGGCTGGTGCCGAGGCTTCTTTGTTACATGAAACCGATACGGGACAGGAATGTTCCCATGCATATTTCAAGAGCCTCCGCCAGCTCTGTAATTAAAGACAAGGTCAGTACAATGGATGGAGTCGCACGTTCATTGATATGCAGCAACGCATCCACATCTACGTAACACACACACTCACAGAAAATACTTAGTCCATTGGCGACAGCATGCAGATCCATCACCCACAACCTCAACAGGAAATACACAGCTGTATGAACATATCGATCAGCTCCACAGCAATAAAACTCACAGTAATGTGCAGTGTGTATGAGTGTATCACAGAGCTCCATAGCAATAAAACTCACAGAAATGTGCGGTGTGTACGAGCATATCACAGAGCTGCACAGCAATAAAACTCACAGTAATGTGCGCAGGGCCGGCGCTGCCGCTAGGTGGCCGCCTAGAGAGCAGTGCCCGCCTAGGGCGCAGCCGGGCCCGAGCACACCACTGAAAAATCGCCGACAACCAGCGTCGGAATCTGGGAGCCGCGCGCTGGCTATCCCTCTCCCTACGCGAGCGGCAGCTGAATTGCAGCTTGGCCGCTCGAGTGGGATTGGAACCACGTGACCAGCGCATGAGATCCTCTCGCCAGACCTCTGCGCTGGTCAGGTGGTTTCCGGCAAGCAGCCAATCTGCATGTCTGCGGCCGCTCGCCCCAGAGAAGACGCCAACGGAGTTGAGCTTGGGGGGCACTATATACCCATGTGTGAGCTGGGGGGCAAATATATACCCATGTGTGAGCTGGGGGCACTATATACCCATGTGTGAACTGGGGAGCAAATATATACCCATGTGTGAGCTGGGGCAAATTTATACCCATGTGTGAGCTGGGGGACACTATATACCCATGTGAGAGCTAGGGGGCACTATATACCCATGTGTGAGCTGGGGGCCAAATATATACCCATGTGTGAGTTGGGGGACACTATATACCCATGTGAGAGCTGGGGGGCACTATATACCCATGTGTGAGCTGGGGGGCAAATATATACCCATGTGTGAGCTGGGGGGCACTATATACCCATGTGAGAGCTGGGGGGCACTATATACCCATGTGTGAGCTGGGGGGCACTATATACCCATGTATGAGCAGGGGGGCAAATATATACCCATGTGTGAGCTGGGGGCACTATATACCCATGTGAGCTGGGGGGCACTATACACCCATGTGTGAGCTGGGGGGCAATATATACCCATGTGTGCTGGGGACAGTAATGTGCAGTGTTTATGAGGGTATAACACAGCTCCACAGTAATGTGCAGTGTTTTTTTTGGGGGGGCGCAAGTAGCTGGTCTTGCCTAGGGAGCAAAATAGTCTAGCAACAGCCCTGAATGTGCGGTGTGTATGTGCATATCACAGAGCTGCACATCAATAAAACTCACAGTAATGTGCGGTGTATATGAGCGTATCACAGAGCTGCACAGCAATAAAACTCACAATAATGTGCGGTGCGTATGAGCGTATCACAGAGCTGCACAGCAATAAAACTCACAGTAATTTGCGGTGTGTATGAGCGTATCACAGAGCTGCACAGCAATTAAACTCACAGTACTGTGCACTGAGTATGAGCGTATCACAGAGCACCACAGCAATGAAACTCACAGGAGGAGGTGCTATCATAACACTGATCCACTGATAATGAATAATTATTGTGTAATGATCGGTGTGTTGATTGATTTATATCCCATGATGTTCATGATGTGTGATATGATGCCTGATTTGGATTTTCACCTTTTATTGATATGTACGTGTGCACCATACTGCGGCCAGCGGGGAGGACACTGTCAGGGTTATTCAGAAAGCGGTGAAAAGTAGGAGAATAACTGGAGAATGGAAAATTCAAGGTCAAAATAGCCAGACCAGAAAAAATCTCACTTTTCAAATCGGCTATTTTGACCTAGAATTTTCCATTCTCCAGTCATTCTCCTGCTTTTCACCGCTCTCTGAATAACCCTGTGTATGTTTATATTTATTCTGGTTACCGTCCGTAACGTGTGATTTATTTGCCGTGATCAGATGTTTTGGCTCTTGATATGCTTTCACGCTGCGCTCTCCCCTGTCTACCCCTATTTCAGCCATGAAGAGGTTAATGAGCAGCGAGTAGATCTCGCCACGTCTCAGCTCTTTTATCTCGTAGCTCCGCGTCTCTTTGCCGCAGTGAAATCCTCTCCTCGTTATCATCCAATTATCATCCGCAGACATAATTAAATTGCTCGCTCGACGCTGAGCGTTAATCTGGCTTTCCGTTTCTGGGACGGCGGCCGGAGCACAGCTACAAAGAGGCCGAGGGGATAATCCGGCAGGAGGGCGTCGAGCCAGACACCGGAAGCGCGAGGAAGTGTTACCGCTGATATAAAGTGTATTAAACTCCCGGGCAGGAAACTCACGGAGAACCCACAGAAACCCCAAACTTCAGCGTATTCACCAATTACTGCATCGATTCTTTAATGGGTCAATGGAGAAAGTCTTGAAGACCAAGAAAGTCACCACGGGGTCCATCTGTAGCCGGGGGGACACAATGTAACCACGCAAAATTTCCCATGACCTTGGCGTTTCAGGGAATGTCGCTGGAGGGAGGGCTGGATACGTGGCTATGCCCATTGTTTGTAGACGATGTGGTAATTTACGTTACTATGTCACTTAAAATCAAGCCCTACTCGCGTAAACATTGCCAACACACCATACCAAGATCCCACCCAAGAATCGGGCTCATTCAGCACTGGCCAGACTAGACATACTGGGAATTCCTCTTAAAAAGGCCACACAGGTATAAGGGTGAGGTCACAAAGGCTCTTTGATGGACAGATTGAAATGAGTGGTCAGGGTGCCTAGCGTGTCCCTTTATTTAGTTTGATTCAGTGGAATTGAGAGCTTTCTCTTAGGACCAAAGCACACAGGAGAGGAGGTGGCTGAGGAGCAAGAACCTGCACTAGCTCCAACTCTATCACAATTACATGTACCACCAGGATCAACCACCCCCTCCTTCAACGATGACCACCCATATCCATCACTATATCATGTCAACACTGCTACCATCACATCCACCAGCATGACACCCATCACCTCCAGCACTGCCACCACTATGTTATCTGACCTTCCAACACCTCTAATGCTCGTACCACCACATCCAACCACTGCTTTCACCAGCTCCGCCAGTGACAACCATCTCCTCCAAATCTGCCACCACAATGTCATCCGACTTTCGAAAACCTCTAATGCTTGTACAAATCACATCCACCAGCAGAAACACCTCTTGCACTGCTACCACCACAAGCACGACAACCTGCACCTCAACAGCCACCATGTCCATCAGACATTCCAAGACTCTTACCACCATGTCCATCAGCACAACAACCATCACCACCAACTCCACCATGTCATCTGACTTTCCAAAAACGCTAATGCTCGTACCATCACATCCTCCAGCACTAACCCCTCTAGCACTGCTACCACCACCTCAACCACAAACATGACAACCTGCACCTCAACAGCCACCATGTCAATCAGACCTTCCAACACTCATACCAGCATGTCTACCAGCACAACCACCATTACATCGAACTCTTCCACCACCATGTCCATCAGACCTTCAAGCACCTCCAATACTCGAACCACCACTACCTTGAACTCTGTCATCGGCATGCCCATCACCTCCAACGCTGCCACCATCACATATACCAGCATGACAACCTCAGTGACCACCATGTCCATCACACTTTCCAAAGCCTCCAAAACGGACACCACCATTTGTACCAGCTCCCACAGCAGTGCCATGACATAGATATCCACCCTCATAAGCTTTTCCTCCTCTTATGCCATCATGACGGTCCTCCTGTTGCTGAGCATGTAAACATGCGGCTCAATTTAATACGATTTACTGCACCTCAGGTCTATCAGCGAGTTTAATCTAATAAAATATCAATGCGTAGCGGACACATTTTTATCCCATTGCCTGGCGGGCGATTCATTGGAACGAGACTGAGAACCAAAATCTGATCACATTTTGATAAAATAGGGGCTAGTGAGATGCCCAAAAAAGCTAATTTACAGCCTATACCACCCCCATGACAACACAACTGCCACCCTCTGCCGCTTCCTCCCAGCCACTGAGGAAGAAGTCAATTCCATACTGTCCTCGTCACATCTACCACGTGACCGCTCGACCCCATTCCCTCACATCTAATACCTCCACGCTCCTCCACCCTCACCCCTGCTCTCACACACATCTTCAACCTATCTCTCTCCACCGGCTCCTTCCCATCCGCCTTCAAACACGCGCAGGTTATATTGAGACTTATGGCCGCGTAATTGGTGAATTTTTCGGGACTGATCTCAGTTAAATCAAGTTGTATGTTGGCACAAATTAAAACACCAATGTGACCTCAGGCGAAATACCTGGGAATACATTTAATTCAGGAATAATATGGATTTTTTGGGACTTTTGGTAAATCTGTTATTTGTAGAAGTTAATAATTCAACATTTTGTCTTGTTCCCCGGTATGTGGTCTTCTAGCAGGTATGGCCCTTGTTTGGGTCTCACATAGGATGGACGCGTTGCAGTGGATGGTAGCATGGCAGTGGATGACCATGTTGCAGAGGATGGCCACGTTGCAGTGGATGGCAGCATGGCAGTGGATGACCACGTTGCAGAGGATGGCCGCATGGCAGTGGATGACCACGTTGCAGAGGAAGGCCTGTACGTTTATATGTTGTGTTTTTGGGTTCAGGCCTGGCTCCGTGCATCTTGATCCCAGTTAAACGCCCCCTCCCTCCCCGTGCCCTGGCAGCGGATTATCATGCCTCCTTGCCTCTCAGTCATCATGTAAATCATTCAGCCGCTCTCTTGAATTATTTAGGTGGGATTTGCCACCTCTCTGGCCCCACGCGCACACAGCTGCCATTCACCTCCATCCTGCGACGCAACGGCCCCTCATTAAAAATAAAAAAACGCAAGAATCACATGCGGCGAGAGCTCGGCTCCGAAACCCCACCGGGCGGGCAGGCAGGAGACCTGGTGGCATCAGGGGCAAAGGTCTTAAGTCACAGCTGTCAAATTCCAGCCCCCCCTATATGTTTCTGAACTACAACTTCCATGATTCCCTGGCCATCTATTACATTGAAAGAATTCTGGGAATTGTAAGCATCAACATCTGGGGGGGGGGGGTTGTTTGGTCTGAGACCCCGGCCTATGAAGGGTCAATAAGCCAAATTAGACACAGACTCGTCTAACCTGTCCGAGTCTCCACTGTCGGACTTGGAAACCACCAGAAATGTAAAACCTTTTCTCCCCTTTTAAAATGCATTTAACCCCCTTTTATCTGATCGTTTATGTATAAAAAGAGCTGCATCTCTGTACCAAAATAGAGCTGGTTTTTGCTGATCCGGAGACCTGTGTCACCTGGTTCTTGGGCATAGCCCTGCTGATCTGGTGTCACCTGGTTCTTGGGCATAGCGCGGCTATGAAACACTATACTTTCTACGCTATGTCGCCATGAATAAGGCAAGGCGGAAAATATTCAAACGGAATATTACTGATCCGTCAGTCAACTTCAGTGTGATGGACCCACCTCTGGCCAAAACCTCCGAGCCCTGCTCCTCAATACAAATGGCAGGGCAGAGCTTTACTGGCGTCTACGGGTCTGTCGAGTAGATTGTACATATTATCAGGACCAATGAAACGAGGGTGTACAGCGAAGGGCTGCTCTGCCACATTTCATTGCAGCAGATGTGGCGATAGCATGGAGTGAGGTGTGATGCGACTCGAGTTGCAGAGGCTCTGGCACAGCGCAAACATAACGGGGAGCTCGTTTGAGTTTAAAGATCTCTAGGAAGTCCCTTACAAAACATTCCTTCACGGAATATACATGTATGACCGTGTCAATGCGCCGCTTCCTGAAAAAGCACGTTAAGTATCAGGATACATTCATAAAATCGTAATAATATATCAAATGGACACTTTGGGTTCATCCTGGCTGTAAAACCATTTCATCTTGCAAATTTTGATCCCCGGTGCGTGGCTCTCAATGTAATGACCCCTCGTGTCTGCAATCTCACAGTGTAGTGGGTGGTAACCAGGGGCAGACTGACAAGACTCAGGGCCCCCGGACCAAATAAAGCAAGGCCCCCCCCCACCAGACTCTCGTGGAGCCTTGTGCAGGCGGCACTCAGTCATGTGATGCAACTTTACATGTGCGCCTGCACCTCCATGCTCTGCTAGAGGGGCGGGGGGGCTCCTGCCGCGGCCTGCTGCCTAACGCCAATCCTTTGCAAATCGCGATGACTGCCAAGCTGCAGTGCGGTCATCGCGATTTGTGTTATTTCAGTCCGACTACCAGCAGGCTAGGCCCGGGCCCTCGGTCCGGGTCTGGTCTGCCCGACTGGTCAGTCCGCCCCTGGTGGTAACCGTGTATCAAAGCCTGGGATGGGTCAGCCAGATACGCCCCCTGATTATTCGGTCGTTATTTTGTCCTCTCATTACACATGCATTCATTTTATTCGGGGAGTGGCTGTTGTCTCCCCTGCGGTGGTGGCAGGTCTCACCCTCAAACGCTTCGCAACGTGTCTGTAACTGTTTAAAAATACAACAAACAAAACGACAATCAGTCTGTGTGAGGGGTTTATTGTTGTGCATATATCCTTGAAAAAATCTCCACATGAGGAGTTCCTCTGCAACCCCTTTACAACTAATCAGAGGCTTCCACGGGCTGGGCTTATAAAGACGGCATTGGCAGAACCAGTGTGCCGGGAGGAAACGTACGCAATGATGCTGAGGAGATCGGAGACAATGTTTCCCCTTCTTGTCCTAAATATAGAAATGGTTTCAGCCTGGGTTTTTCTGTAGCATGGTAATTGGGCATTTATGCCCCAAATTGTTGACCTGCTTGTCACGGACCTGACATGACATGACGTTCCCCTGTGCAACTGTTACCCCCGGTCCCTTCCCTGTTTGTTTAACGGGGAGCGGGGCCCCAGACTGTATCCCTGTGACGTGTGTCATTTGAACTTGGAGATGTGTTTTGGATTTAGGGTGCAGGCCTCCCTTTCTGCAGAATGTTTGTGTGACTCTGATTATGCAAGATTGCTATTGTCTGGTCAATATGTACCGGTTATCTGTTGATTAGTTTCCCAGCCTACTCTTTTGTGTTAAGAATGTGCTTATCTGTTAGCATCTTGACTCCTGGTACAATGGCTTATGTAAATTACTGTGTGTGGACACTGATTGCAAGTTTCCCTGAAGTAACCTGCCAGCTGTTTCAAGACCTCATCCAAGTAAGCCTGACTTACTCACATAGAGCCCGAGGAGGACAAGAGTGAAGCCTGCAGTAGACTTGAAACCAGGCAATGGGAACTGTTGGGAAGTTTGAATATTGCTACCACAAATACCTGTGTTTTTGTGCTGAATAAAAGGAGTCTCCTGTTAGAGCTACAACCCTCTGACCTGGGACAACACTTAGCGGCCATCAGAAATCCATCTGCTGGATCAAGAGAGCGGATTGAAAGAGTGGATCGGCCACTCAAGGTATCAAAACAAGAGCCTTCACTATCATCAGCTGTTTTCTGCCATTATTATATACAGCAGTCATTGGCCTCCACTGTTTATACATACATCTATATACATTGAAGCAGGAGGCCTTATCTTTATACAGCAGATCGGGACGGTGCTAGTACTAGGCTAACTAGATGGCTGCATGGGGTGCACAATAGTATAAGGAGGGGGAACGGCGTGGAAAGGAGGGGGTAAATAAAAGGGACATTGTAAAATAATTATGAAAGCTTCCCTTGGTTAACATGCCCCCTTTAGCTCCGTTTAAAATGCTTGAAGAGGATACTACAAACAAGTCCCCCTCCCACGACACGTGATTCTGGGCATAAATAATGTGTTTGTTTAAATTTAGGTGTTAAGTGCCTGTGGGCTGAACGTGTTGGTCAACTCTGACGTGGAAATATATCTGTACACTGATTGGTCACTGTTACTCCATTGTATGTGTGCTATATAATGCCAAATCCACGGATCATCAATTACTCTATCGCTTCCCGCTAGCTAGCGCTGCGCTTGCCTCTCCTTACATGAGGAATACAGAAATCGTCTGGGTTGCATCTCTTGGTAAATATAAATATCTCTTTCAGACATGAGTGGGGATAGTCAAGGAAAAGAGCATGGGGGGGCAAGTAGCTGGCCTTGCCTAGGGCACAGAATAGTCTGGCACCGGGCCTGGGCCCATATTTGGAGGAGGTGCTACACTTGTTCACATGTTAAGGATGCACATTTGCGTTTGGCAAACAGAATTGTATTAAAAGATACACCACTTTACAAATAAATTCTTCGGACCTTTGTGACCTGTAATTCTAGATTTAAGTAATTGAATATTTCCCCGAAGCTTTCAGTCAGGCCCAGGAAAACATGACTCTCCCCACCTCTTCTAATATCTACATGGTGGGAGCCGGCCACCACACATCCCAACGTCCCTCTTTGAAGAAACTCTTGAAAGACCTTTATGGATTCGCTATGACTCCATGATGACATCCAGCATAAGACCCCAAAACAAAGACCTGTCTGTGCCAGTAATGACCAGAACACAAATTGAATCGCTGGAGTGCATGCAGACTGAATCCTCAGAACAGCTTTCACGAGCATGGGATGGACGTCTACTCATTGGTGATGACTGAACACCTGTCACCAACGGAAGCGGCTTTTTGACGTCAAAGATTAGCATGTGATGTCAGAGGGCTTTGCCCATTATCAGGACACTCATGAAAAACACCATAATGAAGAAAACCCACATGAAGAACCTGTCCATGACCTTTGCCACCTTCTTCCACTCCCCTGTCCGTTTCTGTGCCGCTTTCTGCTCCCGAAAGCAGTTGGCCATATACTCAATGTTTTTGAGCAAGCGCTCATTGTGGCACACGCAGTGGGTCTTGGAGCACTCTGAGTACCTGCTCTCTTTCCCACCTCCACCCTTCTCAGGGTACTTCCCACTCTCCTTCCATTCGCCGGGGGCATCGGCCTTGGACAGGTTGTCCTTATCCGGAGCTTCCTCCAGCTTTTCGGAGCGGATTTTCTCAGCACAGTTCCTCAGTATGGCCGAGTTGTCTCTCCTTTCGGCTTGACCGTTCATCTCCTGGGCCACAGGCTTCTTGCCGTTCTCTGGTCCTTTCTTTGGTCTTTTGCAGCTCTCACCCACCTCATAGACAAAGAATATCCTGGACATGTACTGCAGGATGAATTTCTTCGCCCACCTCGGTACGGGCTTGGCCTCGGGCCCACAGTGATGTATGTTCATTATGAAGATGGTTAATGCAGTGGACGCTGTGATCATCGTCATGGTGGCGATGTAATACTTTCCTGAAACAACAAAATGCCAATATTTCACATGTTTAAATATTCGCAAATTATTTTGGAGATTTAGGAATAATTCAGGAGTTTTACTAATAATTCCAGAAAAACTAACAGTTATGTTACAAAAGGGCTTAGTCGGAGAGCACCGAAAGCCCAGTGTTCTCTCCCTCTATGCACTTCAGGGATCCTGCGGTGAATGATAAATTCACTGTAGTGTGCTGAAATCGATGCTCCAAAAGTCGCCGATAAACCCGCAAACCAATCTGAAAAAACTGCCACAAAACCGCCGAATCAATTCGAAAAACCACCGAATACATCGGACAATCCACCTAACAGACCAAAATAAAAATAAAATAAAAAAGCGCATGAAAAATGACTAGAAATTATGAGGTGCTATGAATAATAAAATAAAAGTCATGTAAAAAATTTAAAAATCGGATTCAAAAATTTAGCCGAAAAAAAAAAAAATTCAAACTGCCAACAAAAAATAAAAATTAAATAAGATCCTTTGAATAATAAAAAGGTCTGCTACAAGAACAAAAAAAAAAACAAAAAAAAAAAAAAAACACCATCTTTAAAAAGAACAGAAAAAAAATATTCACCGATAAAATCCTGAAAAAAAACCACGACCCTTAAAAAAGAAAATTAAAACGGTTGAATAAATATCAATAAAAACAGGAATATTTTTAACATTGAAGCCATGGGATTCGCCTGATTAAACCTGCCAAATGAAACCACTCAACAACAGGGCATTTCACTGACATTTCTCTGCTGTTCAATGTGAATAGATTAACCATTGCTTCTCTATGGGGGATTTCACTGCCGCCGAACAGGCACCGTATTTACTGCTGCCGAAAAGCACCATATTTCACTGGCAATTTGTCAATATGTGCTAGCTTTTTGAATAGCCGAATGACCATGAAATTGCACTGTATGGGGAAATTCAACAATTTAGTTGCCAATTCGGTGCTCTCTGAATAACCCCTTAAGTTACTATGAAACAATGGCAGAGGAGAGAAAAAGAAAAGTTCCGATTTTTTTTGTTTTTATTTCAAGTGAAAAGCATGCAACACGTCAAAGAATACAAGCAACCTGACAAAGCATGCAATACATCAAAGAATGCATGCAACATGACAATGAATGCCTAAATAAAACAGACATGAGAAGCCCCGAGAGGAAAGGATACACTTCAGTAACAAAGTTTAAGCAAATCCAGGAATGTGTCTGGATGTTATAATGTGATGGTTTTGGTTTAATAAGTTGTTCTCCAGATATTCGTGATTAACCTGTTAAACCGGAGAAGGTTCACCCTGCAATAATTCCATTTATATCCGAGTATTTCGAATGACAGTCAGAACGGGTAGAATAATAACTTTTCAGATCAGTGGAATCATGAAATCACCTGGTGCAAATAAACATTATAACAACTAGCAGGAAAGAGCCTTAACCATTAAAAAATCAGGATTTCCATCAAATCCTCCCTGAATAGCTGTTTCATTATCATGAAATTGCTATAAATCTGAGCTCGTGCCGACCCGGGATTATTTCTGCGCATTTAGAAAACCAGCTCATTTTCACCATTATTTCTATGTGATTATTTAGTACTTTAATCCGTTAAAGCAGCTGTAAGTGGAGATAAATGAATAAAAAGAAGAGCTGCAAAGCTGTATTGCTTATTTCTAACACTGCTCATGATTCCAGATGGATAAATCTCCTACAAAGCCCCAAATTCCACCTCCCTAGCCTACAAATCTGGTGGTTTATGTAGCGCCTCTCTATCAAACGAAAGCACAGCCTTAAAATGGACCTCGTTCCTCCTGAAAGTGGGAGAAATGCTCGAAAAAAAGCTCCTTCGTGGACTGTACTGGCCTGATCCAAACCAGCTCCATTCAAGCAGGAGATTTACTGTCCTGAACCAAACCAGCTCCAAACACAAGATGTATCAGCCTGGGACGTGTCCGGACCACTGAGCTTAATGGCCGCTTGTTAGCTGGGCTCTCCAGGGAATCTCACCTTTCAGTAGCACATCCTCGTTTGCAAAAACCATGGGTAAGAGCAAACGGCTCA
This sequence comes from Leptobrachium leishanense, assembly GCA_009667805.1. Classification (NCBI taxonomy): domain Eukaryota; kingdom Metazoa; phylum Chordata; class Amphibia; order Anura; family Megophryidae; genus Leptobrachium; species Leptobrachium leishanense. Next base: position 466,984,010 of record CM019064.1, on the reverse strand, counting down.
CCCAAGCCCCTGGAACCCCAGAAGAACGTTATAGCCCACCTCTCAGCGGCATTCGTGGCTATTTTCCACCACAAACGGGAGCGCCGGCTGCACAGGGGGAATCCAAGATGGCGGCTGTGCCGGCCGCGCATGAGGGACCTAAGATGGCGGCCGCAACTACATCGGCGGCGCCACACTCCCCAGCCTCCTCCGGCGGCGGATGGGACCCACCGCCAGACATCCTGCAAATAAGGGCCCTGCCAACTAGAGACGACCTCACTGCGGTCACCAGGGAGCTGCGCCATTCCCTGTCAGGGGAAATACAGCAGGTGAGACAGGATGTTCTGGGCCTCACCCAGCGTATTGTAGCAGTGGAGGGGGGCACCAGGCACATGAGGACGCTATCCAGGCCCACTCCACACAGTTAACCTTGCACCATACCATACTCCAAACCCTCACCAGACAACTTGAGGACCTCGAAAACAGGGGCAGACGCAATAATATTAGGATACGTGGCCTGCCTGAAACTGAACGTGATTCGGATGATCTACACCGCATCCTCACCAACTTATTTAATTTTCTGCTGCAAAAGGCGCCGGACGCTGTGGTGGAAATGGAGTGCTGGCATCGTGCCCTAAGATCTCGGGGCCCCCCAGGCAGCCCCCCCCCCCGTGACGTCATCTGCTGTCTTTTAAGATTTAGTGTCAAGGAGGCTATCATGGCCGGGGCAAGGACTAAGTCAGCCTTACGATTTGAAGGGCCGAAAGTGGAACTCTTTCAAGATGTATCCTTGACCTCTCGGCTGCTTTTGACACTGTTGACCACCCCCTCCTTCTACAGACCCTCAGCTCTCTGGGTCTCGGTGACACTGCACTCGCTTGGGTTGACTCCTATTTATCCAACAGGTCCTTCTGTGTGTCCTTTGCTGGTAACTCCTCCTCTTCATTGCCTCTATCTGTTGGTGTACCTCAAGGCTCTGTCCTTGGTCCTCTGCTCTTTTCCATCTACACCTCCTCCCTGGGCAAAATCATCAACAGCTTTGGCTTTAATTACCACCTCTACGCTGATGACACTCAGATCTACCTCTCTACCCCTGATCTCTCTCCCCCTGTCCTTTCAAAAGTCAGTGACTGTTTATCTGGCATCTCCTCCTGGATGGCCTCCCACCACCTAAAGATCAACATGTCAAAGACTGAGCTCCTACTTATTCCTCCCTCCAATGCCTCCCCACCTCCTGACTTCTCTATCACGGTGGAGGGTATCACCATCTCTCCATCAAACCAAGTTCGCTGTCTTGGAGTTACACTTGACTCTGCTCTTTCCTTCATCCCCCACATCCAGTCTCTTTCCTCCTCCTGCCGATACCAACTGCGTAATATTTCCAGAATTCGGCCATTTCTTACCGCTGTCACCACAAAACAACTCATACACGCCCTGGTAATCTCCCGACTCGACTATTGCAATAATCTCTTATCTGGCCTCCCTCTGTCCCGCCTCTCCCCCCTACAATCCATCCTGAACGCCTCCGCCAGGCTAATTCACCTCACCCGCCGCTCTGTCTCTGCCGCTCCCCTCTGCGAGTCCCTTCACTGGCTCCCCATCCACTGCAGAATTAAGTTCAAAATCCTTATCCTTACCTACAAAACCCTCACTAACTCAGCTCCCCACTACCTGTCCTCACTAATCACCAAATACACCCCAGCCCGCTCCCTAAGGTCAAACAGTGACCTGCGCCTAGCTTCTCCCCGCATCACCTCTTCCCATGATAGACTGCAGGATTTCTCACGCGCAGCCCACACTCTCTGGAACGCTCTCCCTCGTACTGTCAGACTTTCCCCTAACTTCTCTTCCTTCAAACGCTCCCTTAAAACATTCCTATTTAGGGAAGCCTACCACCCAACTCACTGACGCAACCATCAATCACTCTCACCTTACAGTCCTCTCCTCCTGTTTCCAACCCCAACCCTCCCAGATTGTGAGTTCCTACGGGAATAGGGCCCTCATCTCCTCCTGTACTGTTTGTCAAACGTTGTTCAATGTATTGTAACCCTGTCTATACTGTGCTTATTGTACAGCGCTGCGGAATATGCTGGCGCTTTATAAATAAAGAATAATAATAATAATACTCACTTTACACACCAGGAGGGCACTTAAACCCCTGACAATGGCTCTGCAACAAGCAGGATTACAATACAGATATTATACCCGGCAGGATTACAAGTTCACGCTCCTCAAGGCCCAGTCACGGTACGTAGTGGTGATGAACTGCCTGAATTTTTATCCGCGCTGAATTTACCACCTGATACTATCTTGGAATGGCCTGACCCAATACGGTTTCACACTTCCACCACGTCGCGGCCTCAACGTGCCCCTCGACAGCGCAGATCGCCCCGTGGAGCAGCCACTGAGGAGAGGTTCACACAGTTTGATTTGCATGAGGCTTAAGGTTCATGTTATTTTTTACATGGCACTATTATGGAGAAGACACCAAATGACAGGTCCAGGTGCCTCACGCCATTGCTCGTACAGATCAGGAAGCAGGGGCGGATCCAGGGGGGCAATTGCCCCCCCCCGAGCAGTGCAGTTGCCAGGCTGACCTCCAGAACTCAAATCGCGAGGTGTACAGTGAATGCAGACATGGCGATTTGCAGAGGCACACACTGCGCAGAAGCACTGAGGATTGTCCCTCCCAGTCATGTGTCAGGGGCGTGTCACGTGGTGATCCTTTTCCCGGTGACCATGTGGCTGAGCCGGTCTCCTTCCATGCCTGCCTGACAGTCACAGGAAAGGGCTGGATCTGAGGCTGAACAACAGGATCAGAGGAGAGGGGCTGGAGCCTCCATGCAGGGACACCAGGGAGGTAAGTAATGGGTCCCTGAGAGTGTATAAGAAATCTAGAGCTGCACAGTAACAAACCTCTCAGATATGAGTCTGTAAACTGCTCCTCTAGATTGTAAGCTCCTGGGTGCCCTCTGCTCCTCTAGATTGTAAGCTCCTGTGAGCCGGACCCTCTGCTCCTCTAGATTGTAAGCTCCTGTGAGCCGGACCCTCTGCTCCTCTAGATTGTAAGCTCCTGTGAGCCGGACCCTCTGCTCCTCTAGATTGTAAGCTCCTGTGAGCCGGACCCTCTGCTCCTCTAGATTGTAAGCTCCTGTGAGCCGGACCCTCTGCTCCTCTAGATTGTAAGCTCCTGTGAGCCGGACCCTCTGCTCCTCTAGATTGTAAGCTCCTGTGAGCCGGGCCCTCTGCTCCTCTAGATTGTAAGCTCCTGTGAGCCAGACCCTCTGCTCCTCTAGATTGTAAACTCCTGTGAGCCGGACCTCTGCTCCTCTAGATTGTAAACTCCTGTGAGCTGGACCCTCTGCTCCTCTAGATTGTAAACTCCTGTGAGCCGGACCCTCTGCTCTCTCTAGATTGTAAGCTCCTGTGAGCCGGACCCTCTGCTCCTCTAGATTGTAAACACCTGTGAGCCGGACCCTCTGCTCCTCTAGATTGTAAGCTCCTGTGAGCCGGACCCTCTGCTCCTCTAGATTGTAAGCTCCTGTGAGCCGGACCCTCTGCTCCTCTAGATTGTAAGCTCCTGTGAGCCGGACCCTCTGCTCCTCTAGATTGTAAGCTCCTGTGAGCCGGACCCTCTGTAAATTCTCGTGGGTCGGGCTCTCTGCTAAAACACCTTATTTTCTGTCAGTGCCCCTCCCAAGACTAGTCTCTTGATCCGCCCGTCTGGAAGTGCAATACGCAGGCCCTGCGTCTGATACCCTTTCGCTCCTCAGCCTCTCTCACCCTTCTGCGCTTTCACCTTTTCGCAGTTGTGTTGTTATTACAGCATCATTACTTGTGGTTTTCAATTGTTGATGTTCCGTTTTTTTTTTTTTTGTTTTTTTTTTTACATACCTCTTTATATAAGTATTGCTATGGAGACGATGCCATATGACTGATCCAGCTGACCCGCGCTATTGTTTATGCAATTCTGGAAAGCGCATTACGCTGGTCCTACGCCGGATGTCTTTTTACTCCTCAGATTTTTTCGCTCTTATGCACTTTCACCTGTAACAGTTGTGTTGATTTTATAGCACCATTACTCGTGGTTTTCAACTGGATATAATGACTATGGTTGTTAGGCAGCGGGTGAGATTCGGCTGGAGATCCTGGTTTCAGTAATTGCTTTTCTTGTACACGTTATTGTTGCACGCCTATAAATCTCATGTCAGGATACGTTCCCCTTCGCTCTGAGCGTCGCCTGGGATTTACACCCGCTTTGGGCACACGCTCGAGGTATTTTGTTCAAGTTCAACAGTTTTATCTTTGTGTTCCCTCCCATCCTTTCCCCTTCCTCCCCTCGATACCCCCACCCCAGGTCCTTTTCTAAGCGTTTGATATCATGGCATACCAGCACAGACCATTGCTCATACGTTCTATCAATGCTGGAGGGTTAAACATACCTGCTAAGAGACATGTTGCTTTACGTGATTTTGCGAAGTCTCAAGTTTCCGTGGCTCTTATTCAAGAGACACATTTTCTGTGTGATAAGGCACCGGTTCTCCGGAGCTCTTCATACCCTCTGGGGTTTTATAGCAATTATAAGGAGAGTAAATCTAGAGGGGTTGCTGTTTTATTTGCCAAGCATGTACCATTCCAATTACTGGCCCACGTGGCAGATACGTTATGGTTAAAAGGCACTATTGGGGATCAGCTTTACACCTTCATTTCTATTCATCTCCCCAACCGCAGACAGCATATAGCCCTTAAGACCATCATGGCTGCAGTCACTGATTTTCAAGACGGCATTTTGGTGGTGGGGGCGATTTCAATCTTCCCCTGGACCCTAAGCTTGATACTTTGCGCGGGTCTACATGCGTTCCCTTATCGGTCATCCGCTCGACACGACTGACATTAGACTCCACCCTGACGGACTGGTGGAGGGCGTTGCACCCCTCCACCAGGGACTACACGCACTACAGTTCACTACACCAATCACACTCCCGCACATACCTCATTCTTCTCCCATTCGCGCAATCACATCTCCTTAGATATGCCGCAATTGGCTCACAGACATGGTCTGACCACTGCCCAGTAGATGTGGAACTCAGCTCATGCCTGTACAGACCCAAGGCGTCCCATTGGCGGCTGAATGAAACTTTGTTGGCTGACCAGATGGTACTCTCAGGCTTAAAGGAAGCGGTTTCTCAGTACTTTACAGACAACTCAGCTCCTGATGTAACCCCTCCTTTATTATGGGAAGCCCATAAAGCCGCAGCAAGGGGGTATCTTATTAAACAAGGGGCTCGCCTTAAGAGGGAACGCACGGCGCGGCAGAAGGAACTGTTGGCCCAGATTTGCATATTGGAAGCCTTCGAGCTCTGAGGCGGACTATGTGCGGCTCTCGGCCCTTAGAATTGATTTAAACTCACTGCTAAATATTAGAGCTCAGAAGTCCTTTACACACTACAAACATCTATTTTACGAACACAGCAACAAGTGTGGTAGGCTGCAGGCTAGAGTTCTCCGCAAAAAAACGCAGTTCGGCTTACATTTCTAAAATCTCAGGTTAGGGGAGAAGCACTCTCTGCCATCCTCCATGTTGGATGTGTTTCGCGCCCATTTCCAGGCACTGTACAATCTAGATAAGACGACACCACCTACACACACCTTGCCACAGAAGATTGTAAATACGTCTCAAACTGTCAAATGCAAAAGGTCACCAGCAAACGGACAACTCATAGAAGCCCCCATTACTGATGAGGAACTTCGACTAGCCATCAAAGACACCCCTACGGGTAAAGCACCAGGCCCCGATGGTCTACCACTTTTGTATTACAAAAAACTTTTAGATACGCTAGTACCACAATGGTTATTCACTTTCAACTCCCTCATGCAGGGCAGGTGCCTGCACCCTGCCACACTTACAGCCACGATCTCCCTGCTCCCAAAACCCGGAAAGGACCTGGATCAATGTATTAACTACAGACCTATAATTGCTGCTTAAACCAGGAGGTCAAGCTGTTTGCCAAGGTGCTGACCAACCGACTTAAGCCGTTCATCCCTGTATTGGTGCATGCGGATCAAACAGGCTTCATTCCTGGGAGGGAGGCGAAAGATAGTACCAGCCGGGCAGTGAACCTGATACATGGTTCTCGACGATTAACCACTGCTCCTTTTCTGCTCTTGTCCACAGACTGTGACAAAGCGTTCGACAGGGTCAGCTGGGATTTCCTATTTCGAACTTTGTCACATATGGGACTGGGGAGAATATGATTCTTTGGATCCAGGCGCTGTACACGTAACCCTTCAGCGCGTATTAATGTTAATGGGGTCCTGTCCGACCCATTTCAAATGGCACCAGACAGGGCTGTCCCCTCTCACCACTCTTGTTTGCGCTGTCCCTTGAACCCTTCTTACAAGCTGTCAGGGACGCCCCGGACATGGCTGGATTGAAGGTGGGTAACACGGAATACCGCCTAGCTGCATTTGCTGATGATTTATTATTTTTTGTGCGTTCACCTACGGTCACCCTGCCTACTTTGCTGCGTATGTTTGCCGACTATGGATCTAAGCAATTTAAAATTGAATATGGATAAGTCCGAAATCATGCCTGTCCTCGTTCCCCCTGGAGAGGCGCTTGCTTTGCAATCTTCGTTCCCCTTTAAGTGGTGCCAGGGCCAACTTAAATACCGTGGCACTTTTTTGACACCGGACACCAATGACCTCTATCGAGCAAATTTCCACCCCCTTTTAGCCTCCATTGAACTTTACTTGCGCAGGTGGGCTCTCCCACACATATCATGGTTTGGTCGCATTAATACTATAAAAATGTCAGTCCTCCCCAGGATATTGTATTTGTTTCAGACGCTGCCTATTAGCTTGCCACACGTCTTTTTCAAACGGCTAAACTCCATGTTTCGCACATTCGTGTGGAATGGTAAAGCACCCCGAGTTAAGCTTAATCTTTTGACTACAACTCGCTCCATGGGTGGCATGTCCATGCCACACATCTGGCATTACTACTGCGCGACTCATATGCAACGATTGGTGGAGTGGGGCAAAATCACATCACCTAAATTGTGGGTGGGAATTGAAAAACGGTTTGCGGGTGATAACCTAGCTGCATTACCATGGCTGCCTCGGAATCTGGCGCGTCCCCTCCACACTGCACTCCGTTCTCTAGGCACCTTATCCCTACGGCACCTGCAGATGACCCTCCTTCTCCACTCCCGCACCATTTTTTAACGGCTGGTGCTCAGGTTGCGAAGGATAGGCTACCATATAGTCGTCCTTTAGGATTTCTGGGTAAATTCCACCTTCACCGACTTATTTCCTACTTGGGCACGCTGGCCCCGCTGGATAAAATTGTAGAACCCTCACGACATTTGAATCCATTTCCCATCGAGGGACAATCCCATCACACAGCATATCCTTTTTTATGGCCTTCTCCAATCATTTATTCCACCTCCGACTCAGTTCCGTGCCAAATGGGAAACCTCCTTTCGGATAACTTTGACGGATGACGAATGGTCTAAGATTTACACCCTCGCCCACTAGGATACAAGAGGTTAACTACAAAATAATATACAGATGGTATCGCACCCCGGACAGATTGAGTCATTTCACAGGGGGGGGCGGAGACCTGTGCTGGAGATGCGGTGTACCTCATGCAGACCATTTACATATTTGGTGGTCGTGACCGAAAGTGCAATCATTTTGGGAACGTGTCCATGAATACGTTTGTAAACTGGTGGAGCCCTCACCTCCATTCATGCCAGAATTCTGTTACACCACACGCCTTATAGCATCTCCGTCTATAAAAAAATCCATCATTCCATGCCTGTTACACCCTGCACGGCTCACGATCCCCAGATTTTGGAAGCAAGATGTCTCCACCCCACTTTCTGTCTGGTTAGATGAAATAGAATTCATCCGTGGGGGTGGATGAACTCACTTTCCGTGCTCGAGATCGCTATACGGATTATTCCACTAAATGGTATTACTGGTTATCAGATGCACATCGAATCCAATGACCCTCCTACACCCCCTGCACGGTGTTGTCAGTCGCAGGTACTCTATTCTGTGTTTTTGTCGTGATTCATTATGGCTCCCCATCCCTGTATTTTTGTCCCACCCCTCCTTAGGGTTAGAAGTTTCATATATATCATTAATTCTGCACTGGGCTATTTTCGCCCTCTCGTATTACTGATCTGATATTTGTAATATGCCTGTTGAACGACTACATGAGACTTAATGTTTTTCCTGCATTTCTGTAATGTGTCTTATTCTAAATAAACTTGAATATGTCAAAAAAAAAAAGGATTCAGCCTGATCCAAACCAGCTCCAGTCAAGCATGAGAATTATCAACTTGATCCAAACAAGCTCCAAACATGAACAACTTAATCCAAACAAGCTCCAAACAGGATCAACCTTTGCCAAACCAGCTCCACTCAAGCATGAGATGCATCAACCAACTCCATTCAAACATGAGCTATATCAGCCTGCTAAACCAGATCCATTCAAGCACGAGATGCATCACCTTGCTCCAAACCAGCTCCAGTCAAGCACGCGATGTATCAACCGGCTCTAAAACCAGCTCCATTCAAGCATGAGATGCATCAACCTGCTCCAAACCAGCACGAGCTGTATCAACCTGCTCCAAACCAGCTCCATTCAAGCACGAGATGCACCAACCGGCTCCAAACCAGCACGAGATGCATCAACCTGCTCCAAACCAGCTCCATTCAAGCACGAGATGCATCAACCTGCTCTAAACCAGCTCCAGTCAAGCACGAGATGCATCACCTTTCTCCAAACCAGCTCCATTTTGGAAACTCTTTATAAATCAGCTGTCCCCGTGTAGACACCCAGCCGCCTCTAAAAACTGTCTATAAACAAGCGCAGCCGAATACAAACCTGTAATGAACGGGAGACATAATGACATTCACTGATACTTCTGAAGTATGGGGACCTTCTGCCATATATCCCCCCCCCCAGAGTCTTCATTTCCCAGAATTCCCTCACATTGGGTTTAATACGTTTTCACCATAATAATATTTTTTATATAAATCACGTATACCTGTACTTAGCATATTTTTGGTTCCTCAAGAACTCACCAATAAGTGGCACGTTTTCTGAGGGTGGCATGCTCTCGGCCACCAGCAGCTGAAAGACAGTGAGGGCCAGGAGGACAGTCACACCCAGAGAGACCTTCTCACCGGAGTCAGCGGGGAGATAAAAGCCCAGAGGAGCCAGGAAGGAGATCATTACGCATGGGAGCAGCAGGTTAAAGATGTAAAAGGAAGCCCTTCTCTTCAGAATCAAAGTGTAGGTGACATCGGGATAAGGCTCAGAGCAGCACCCATAAGTGATGACGTTCTTCTTGGCCGGCATGCCTAGTATCTCCCACTCCACGTTCTCCACAAAGTCCGTAAGGTCCCCGGTGTCCAAGTGATTTAGAATGTCAATCTGGTTCCCGTTGTACGTCCAGGAGCCAAACGTTAAGCGACACTGCTGGCCATCAAACGGGAAGAAGGAGACGTCGACCTTGCAGGAGCTCTTGGTGATGGCTGGGGAATCCCACATGATCTGGCCATCATAACGGATGACGACATTTGTTTCCATGGACCCTGTGAACTGGTCATCAGCACTGGAATGAGAAGAGAGGCCTGGGGCTTGTTAATTTCAGGATAGATCAGTAGACTCGTGGGCTGTGCAATAGGAACGCTCGTTATTTTATGTTCGCAGTATCTGGGGGTTTAATAATGTACAGAACCCCCCGGGTCTGAGTAAGACAATACTAGATTACAGGTCTACGGTCACTAGGTCAGAGCTTGGGTAAGACATATACTTTGTAAGTACTCAGCATTAGGTCCGTTCAGGGGAGGGGGGGGGTATTCATAAACCTAAAGACATGCAGGTCTAGTCACTAAGGGGTTAAGTCAGAATTGGGAGAAGAGAAAAAAAAACGGGTCAAAAAAGCCAAACCTGAAAAATTTTCCCATTTTTCTTGCTTTTCAAATCGGCTATATGGGCTAGATTGTTCTCTTCTCTTGACTTCAACCTTTATAGCGAATAGACCCATTGGATTCACAAGAAATACCACACGTTCTAGAACCACTAGGCCTGAATTACACACACCTGGAGTGATACAGTCCGGGTCACTAGACCCGAGTTACCCAGAACACCTGGAGTGATCAGACCGGCCGTCACTAGACCTGAGTTACCCACAATACCTGGAGTGATCAGACCGGCCGTCACTAGGCCTGAGATACACAGAACACCTGGAGTGATCAGACCGGCCGTCACTAGACCTGAGTTACCCACAATACCTGGAGTGATACAGACCGGCCGTCACTAGACCTGAGTTACCCACAATACCTGGAGTGATCAGACCGGCCGTCACTAGACCTGAGTTACCCACAATACCTGGAGTGATACAGACCGGCCGTCACTAGACCTGAGTTACCCACAATACCTGGAGTGATCAGACCGGCCGTCACTAGGCCTGAGTTACCCACAATACCTGGAGTGATACAGACCGGCCATCACTAGGCCTGAGATACACAGAACACCTGGAGTGATACAGACCGGCCGTCACTAGGCCTGAGTTACCCACAATACCTGGAGTGATCAGACCGGCCGTCACTAGACCTGAGATACACACAATACCTGGAGTGATACAGACCGGCCGTCACTAGGCCTGAGTTACCCGCAATACCTGGAGTGATCAGACCGGCCGTCACTAGGCCGGAGTTACCCAGAACACCTGGAGTGATCAGACCGGCCGTCACTAGGCCTGAGAAGTAATAGGGAGTAACTTAAAAGGCAAGTAGCCGGTCAGACTACAGAGGTTTGACAAGAGACCTTTATTGGTGTCCACACAAACACAAGGTTTCGGCTCAAGTGGAGCTGGTTGAGCCAGAAAATGCTTGAAAGAGGTTAAAGTTGACCCGAAATGTTGCATATCTGCAGACTCCAATAAACGAGTCCTATCGGACTGGCAATTCTGTGTCAAGCTGAACTCGTAAAGACTCACCACCTGGACTGTGAGGAGCCTGTGCCTTTGTCCTTCCTTTCCAGCAGTATTGACAGTCACCAATGGGCGATATTCAGTAAGCGCGGTATTTGCCGCTGATGCAACAACATTTCACAAAAGTAAAATCCAAGGAGCGACAGGGGAGGTTTCATAGCACATCTTCTCCGGTCACTCATTGGACCTCCCGATTGTGAAAAGCCAGTGTTTGTCGGCGCTGCGATACCAAATTATCCGCTACATTGATGGTGAACCTTGGCAACCGAGATACTTCCGAACTACATGTCCCAGATACTCGGCCAGTCTTATGTGTGACTAAGCATTATGGGACATGTAGTTCCAAAACATCTGGGGTGCCAAGGCTTCCAACCACTGCCCTAGGGGTTGTAGCAGCACACAACGATATGAATGAGGAGTCACAGAGAACGAGGCATGTCGACCCACAGATAGTCATCATGGGCCAAAGAAAGTAGTGGACCTTCTCACTGGATGGCATAGTCAGCCCTCTGAGATACCGGGGGGGGGGGGGGAAGCAATGAGATGGTTTGGAAGGGTTTCATTACTCCCAGGATAACCTGGTCTCGCATTAAATCACCTTCATATCATGAGAAGAACAGTGACTGATAATCTTATCCAGGATTCAATGATGGGTCAACATATACGAAGCAAGGGCGTCTGAGCCTGCGCCAATACGTAGAATCCACTATCATCCGACCAGGTAACATTATAACCCTGCAACATCGCAAGTGATATAGACAAGGAGGAGGCCCTGTCACCTACTTATAGTGTGACCTGGATCCCAGTGAGATGCTCCACATAAACACACTACGATGGCTACATCTTTATGGTTACACAGATTCACCTGCGTGAAACTATTTGTTTATTCAGACTTGACCGATTAAAACTTTCAGAACAAACGTCACCTTAAACCTAAACCCCCCCCTTCCGGAGTGTGAGGAGCCTCCATTAAAATGCACGGCCTGGTAACGTGGTGCTGACAGGGCGAGGAAGGTCAGCTCTGCGGGAGAACCTGAGCCTCCAGGCCCAGCAGGTGCAGTATCAGATTGGATTACTCCCCCCTACCCAGGGCTGGCACAGACGCTCCTGGATGTCAGGGAAGATCCTGCACATGGAATGAAATTGCCTGCATCAGGTGGGGTTTATCTACTAAACAATGAACCTCACAGGCCTGACAAGGGAAAAATAACTGAGCAGGAACCTAGTACCAGTTTGGAGATTTGCCCTAATTTTATATTCTGATATCTCGCATGCCAGGAATATATTAGGTTGTATCACAGAGCTCCACAGCAATGAAACTCCCAGTAATGTGCCGTGTGTATGAGCGTATCACAGAATCAACAGCAATAAAACGCACTCATACACACCACACATTGGTGTGAGTTTTATTGCTGTGGATTCTGTGATACAGTAATGTGTGGGGTGTATGAGTGCATCACAGAATCCACAGCAATAAAACTCACAGTAATGTGTATGAGCGTATCAGAGCTCCACAGCAATAAAACTCAGTGATGTGCTGCGTGTATCCTGCCCAAAACCCTGCAGCCACTACAAATAATAGCAGGTCCTCTGTACAGAGATATGGGTGGGTGTATGTACAGAACTCTTGGTGGTCCATGGTGAGGGTGAGAGAACAGATCAGAGGTCTCTGCCTGAGCCTGGGCTGGGAAATGGTAGGAATCGAGCTGATGGATCTCCACACCAATCCGACCTACTTGTTATATAGGACAATGTCAGGTCTCCATACATAACTGCTAGGTATACGGATGGTATCGAGTCCATCATAATCGTCCCTGTTCCAGCGCAGGTAGGCGTCAAACCACACCTGTCGGATCCACAAATACGCCATCAGGATCTGGTTCCTCTCGTCCTGGAAAGGCAAAGGAAGCAAAGAACTTGGTTACCATAATGCTTCACATCCACATACAGGAACACAAAGGATCCATGCACAGACATATAAATACACAAAGAGACAGGGGCAAGAAAAAAAAAAATATGTGAACCCTTTGGAATGTGGTTTCATCATGAATAGGTGAGAAAATGTCATCTGTCACAGTGACATGTACACACACACACACAACCTTTAAAGACACACAAAAGGCGCACACACACACAGTCTGTATTGAGCGCATCCCATTAAACACAGTGCCGTGGATGAAATGAATGAACCATTGGAAGTAACAGCTAGTGGATCTTAATTTGGCAGCAATAACCTCAGCCGAGCGTTTTCAGTGGCTGCGGATCAGACCGCCACAGCGTTCAGGAGGGATTGCGGAGGCTCCTCTTTACAGATCGGCTTCAGCTCAGCTGTATCCTTAGGATGTCTGCTGTGAGCCGCCCCATGAGGTCATTCCACCACCGCTATTGGGTTACAGTCTGACTTCTGACTGGGCAGGTCCAAAAAAGGGACAATTTTCTCTTTACGAAGCCTTTCTGAAATAGGTTTATGGACATTTTTAGGTTCCTCATCCTGCTGCATCACCCGGTGTCTTCGGCAAACGAAATGCCCCATTATCCTGGAGGAGATCCCGATAAACCATCGATGAGAGTCACCGACAGGCACCGACGCAGCAAAGCCACCCCAAATCATGGCTCACCCTCCACAATACTTACCCGCTGGGAAGAGGTTTTCATGTTGGCACGTGCTGCCCTTTTTACCCCACACATTGCGCGTTCTTTCAAATGCGTCACAGTTTCATCCGTTCACAAAACATTCTCCCAGTAGTGATGTGGAAGGTCACATTGGTCTTTGGGCGCACCGCAATGGTTTTTTAAAGCAGCAGCTGTCTTGGTAGTTTCCTGCCACAGACATCATGCTTGGTCAACGTATCCGTGTACAAGACTCAAGAACAGAGTGTTACCCAGTTCCAGGGATTTCTTCCAGTCTTTAGCCGTCACTCACGGTGTCATGTTTCACATGCCTTGTGATATTCCTTTAAGAATTGCACATGTTTCATCTACCCCTGGGTTTCTCTCCTCATGGCTCAGTTTCCTGTCTATACAGTTCCACCCTTGTTCATTTCCCAGTAATGCTCTGCAGCGGATACCTCATGGAGAGGATCACATTATGATTTTTTGACCTATCTGATGTATATTGTTGTGGATCCTTACAGTTTATGGAATAAACTTCAGATCTTCAAGGTGTCGTCTGGATTGAGTCACTGTCTGTAATTCACCTAAAACTGGGAGTTATCACCATCTCATCACAACTGTAAATTCAGAGATCACATTCTCAGTGCTTTGTTGGAGAAACAGAACACACAGGTTCTGTCACCTCATTGAGCTTTGAGTCATTTCTGCTAGATGGCCAATTATAGAGCAGCCACAGCACTAAACCCTCTGCATGTACAGAGAACGTGTCTCACAGGGAGCAAAATAAATATCTAAGCTCTGTGAGGGAACTCTGAACCTTTCCAGCTTTATGTAACGCGGTGATTCCTGCCGGCAGCTCTGCTGAGAGCTCTGTGTGACGAGGCCGGGGTCACATCAACACATGCTCGGTGAGTGAAAGATATTTAATATAATAACATTATATATATATATATATATATATATAATGTTATTTCTGTTATTCAAATACATCTATATTTTGGCTAGTGGGTCTTCACTTTCAACCCCCTCCTTGTTTCAATACAATATGTGCATATTCCTATTCAGCTCTATTTCCTCTCGAAGCTATATTAATTGTTTCTTTGTTAGCTGTGATGGTCAAATTCTGACGTGGAAATGTATCTGCTCTGATTGGCTGTTATATCACATTCCTGTGTGGGGTGGATATGAAACTTTGTCTACAACGAACGTTTTCATTGGTTGCTTGAAATCTAATAAATTGGTCTGTCTGAACAAAGACATATAGACATGACATTATGAAGCTATACTTTGTGTGTGGCCAATTTTGGCGTCTCCGCCATGGCGTGTGCGCATCCTATTGTTTTCTCATTTGAAAAGAAACTTGCAGATGTTTATTGGCATTCCATATATGGCAATTATAAATAGGACATTGATTTGATTAGCTAAATATTTTTTATTTAACACTGAGAGCTCTGTATGATGAGGCCGGGGGGGGGGGGGGCACATCAACACATGCTTTATGTAACACAGTGATTCCTGCCGGCAGCTCTGCTGAGAGCTCTGTATGACGAGGCCGGGGTCACATCAACACATGCTTTATGTAACGCGGTGATTCCTGCCGGCAGCTCTGTATGACGAGGCCGGGGTCACATCAACACATGCTTTATGTAACGCGGTGATTCCTGCCGGCAGCTCTGTATGACGAGGCCGGGGTCACATCAACACATTCTTTATGTAACGCGGTGATTCCTGCCGGCGGCTCTGCTGAGAGCTCTGTATGACGAGGCCGGGGTCACATCAACACATGCTTTATGTAACGCAGTGATTCCTGCCGGCAGCTCTGCTGAGAGCTCTGTATGACGAGGCCGGGGTCACATCAACACATGCTTTATGTAACACAGTGATTCCTGCCGGCGGCTCTGCTGAGAGCTCTGTGTGACGAGGCCGGGGTCACATCAACACATGCTTTATGTAACGCAGTGATTCCTGCCGGCAGCTCTGCTGAGAGATCTGTATGACGAGGCCGGGGTCACATTAACACATGCTTTATGTAACGCGGTGATTCCTGCCGGCGGCTCTGCTGAGAGCTCTGTATGACGAGGCCGGGGTCACATTAACACATGCTTTATGTAACGCAGTGATTCCTGCCGGCGGCTCTGCTGAGAGCTCTGTATGACGAGGCCGGGGGGGGGGTCACATCAACACATGCTTTATGTAACACGGTGATTCCTGCCGGCAGCTCTGCTGAGAGCTCTGTATGACGAGGCCGGGGTCACATCAACACATGCTTTATGTAACACAGTGATTCCTGCCGGCGGCTCTGCTGAGAGCTCTGTATGACGAGGCCGGGGTCACAGCAACACATTTTAATATCAGTTTAACGGACAAGCAGTCTCATCTAAAGGGTTCACATACTATTTTAGGTCACTGTGTCGAGGTCATAGACATGGTGACTAAAGGTTAATATTTTATAACCATGTCCTGATGGGGTAATAATTACGAGCAGTTTGATACTGGGGGTATTAGGGCAAAGCTCCATGCACTAGATGACATGACATCTACTGTAGATACTAGGGTTGCACCGATACCGGGTACTGCAGGAGTACTTACCGGAAGCTGGCATTGAGCCGGCTTGCCGGCATCCGAGGGGCTGGGTGTGACGTCCCGAGTCTCTGGCGCCCCCTCTGGCAGTAGTGGACGTTGCTGCTTTGGACTTTTTTTTGTCCATTCTGTGGATTCCAAGCCTGGACTTTCACCTGGACTCATTTGTTCTAACGAACTCTGGTTAAAAGCAGGCAGCGCCCATAGTAGGACGCTGCCTCATTTGCTCGGAACCTCAGTCTGTATTGTCCTAGCCTCTGGTTCCCTCTGAATCCCGATTCCTTACCTTGTAGGTCTGATTAGGTTCTGTTTCTCTGGTTCTCCTGACTGTTCTCAGGTTAATGCTCTTGTTTGGGTTTCTTATTTATGTCTAGTTTAAGTTCTTGTCTCATGCTCTCTTTTATTTAAAAAAATTTTGGGTATGATACCCAGTGTGAGCGCACTTAACTTGCAATAGTAGATCTTTCAGACAATGATCCTAGAGAATTTCGATACCAGAGTCAGAGTGATGTAGACCTAATATTGGGAAATAGAGACAACTCCATGGTGCAAATAACGTATATACATATACAATTGGTAAAGTTGAAAGCCATGATATGATGACAAACTCACAAGGGTAGAGCCCTAATCGGCTCAAATGGTGTGCGCCTCTTGACCACTTTGGGGGGTCACACCCCTTGTGAAGAAATCTTCTAATATTCAGGTGTATGGATATCTTCAGAAACAAAAGGAAAACTCCATTGCGCAGTAGAAAAGTATCTTGAAGATATAATAACAGATGGGTACTTACGATCACCAGAGCCTCTGATGGTAGTGGCTCAGTAAATAGGCATATGCGGGAACCAAGTCTCAGACAGGAACTTTAAAAGACGTATTTAAAACCAAAAAAGGTTTATTAAAACTCAAATTTAAAATAA
The DNA here is from genome assembly GCA_009667805.1 of Leptobrachium leishanense. NCBI lineage: Eukaryota > Metazoa > Chordata > Amphibia > Anura > Megophryidae > Leptobrachium > Leptobrachium leishanense. The sequence goes on along the minus strand of CM019064.1, from coordinate 466,966,906 downwards.
GGTATAAAGTTTAAGTTTAAATTTGAGTTTTAATAAACCTTTTTTGGTTTTAAATACGTCTTTTAAAGTTCCTGTCTGAGACTTGGTTCCCGCATATGCCTATTTACTGAGCCACTACCATCAGAGGCTCTGGTGATCGTAAGTACCCATCTGTTATTATATCTTCAAGATACTTTTCTACTGCGCAATGGAGTTTTCCTTTTGTTTCTGAAGATATCCATACACCTGAATATTAGAAGATTTCTTCACAAGGGGTGTGACCCCCCAAAGTGGTCAAGAGGCGCACACCATTTGAGCCGATTAGGGCTCTACCCTTGTGAGTTTGTCATCATATCATGGCTTTCAACTTTACCAATTGTATATGTATATACGTTATTTGCACCATGGAGTTGTCTCTATTTCCCAATATTAGGTCTACATCACTCTGACTCTGGTATCGAAATTCTCTAGGATCATTGTCTGAAAGATCTACTATTGCAAGTTAAGTGCGCTCACACTGGGTATCATACCCAAAATTTTTTCATTTGTATATTGTTAGGGGTTAACATAGTGTTATTGAGCAGCACTGTTGTAATATCCAATTTATAATTGTAATTTAGCGCCGAATATCTCCCACATTGTTTTTATTCTCTTTTATTTAAGTCTGGTTTATGCTTTATCTGAGTATTGCATTTCTTTTTATGCCATGTCTGATGTTCATGTTTTCATTTCTTGTTTTCTCTAGTGTTTAGATCTCTCATGTTATGTTAGTTTAATATTCGGTTTCTTGATTTATTCTGCATTGGTTCGGTTTTTTGCTATATTGCTCTTGCTTTAGTTCTGTGTTTATTTGGGTAACATAAACATAGTTTTTTTTCTGTTTAATCACTGCGCTTTGGCTCACACCCCTCCTGCTCCTTGTCTAGTCATGTCCCCCCACGTTACACTGGGGCGGCTGTCCGAACGCTCTATCGGCATTCGGACAGGCACCTGGAGATGCTCTCCGCGTTCTTGCATACTTACCTTCCTGAGCGACGCCGGGAAAGTCTTCGCGCGTGCGCTCGTTGGAAGGCCCCCCCCAGCTGCGATCACGTGATCGCGGCTGGGGGCCTTCCTACGAGCGCACGCGCAAAGACTTTCCCGGTGTTGCTCAGGTTGGTAAGTATGCAAGAACGCGTTGAGCTCCAGGTGAGCTGGGGGGGGCATATCCACGAGCTGGGGGGGGGCATATCCAGGTGAGTTGGGGGCATTTTTATATGAGGTCTGTTCTTCTTGGAAAGCAGTCACATGACATAGAATAAAAGTATCGGTACTCTTACTCGGTCTTAAAGTGGTGTCGGTGCATCCCTAGTAGATACACACACCATTACTTGTGTTACTTTACACTCTGAATGCCAGCCATACCATGTCGATGATCTGAGACAGGGTGACCTGCAGGGTGACGTTCATGGCTTTGTCCATGTCTTCCACCGGGCGGAGGGCGTTGGAGTAATTGGCAAACAAGTCATTCATGAGTTTGTAGGCAAACTTCCCCTGCGCTCCTTGGACGACTGAAACGAGAGAGAGTGAAGTGGAATGATCATGGAAAATGGATAAACGAGGCTGGAGAGGTTACCTCCATGACAGCAGGGGAATTAAACTTTTTTTTTTTTTTTTTTTAAACAAAAAATAAGTAAAAAAAAAAAAAAAAAAAAACACGGGAAAAGCAAAGGACAAGGGGAAGATCTTTAAACTAGCACTAGGAAAGTACACGTCCCAATCTATCCTTTGGCCCCACATCAAAAAAACTCATCTAAACTTTACCCCAAACTAGGTGCCCTGTACAGAAACAAATCCTGCCTGAGTCCCGCGGTAACAAAGCAGATTGTACAACAAATGCTTATGCCGGCTATTGAATACGGAGATGTAGGGCCCTATTAAAATCTTCGTGCAAACGTTTGCGCCGGTACAAAAACACATTAACACGACGGGCAAAACCCTTTGCGCTGAACGTCGGTATTACAATGTCGGCGCAACAAACGCACGTATACGTCTAACGCGGGTGAACCTGCGCGTCCTATACTTAACATTGTGAGCGCAAACGCGTTTGTGCGCTGGTACGCGGATGATATTACAATCTATGCGCAGTTTGTAACGCACAGCCTTTGCGCACATAATTTTAGCAACTCCTAAAAGAATTTGTCATTAACACCAGCTATCAACCTGCCGAACCCAAATACACCAGCCCAAAAAGAAAAAAAAAAGCAAAGTATAGTTACACATTCTACACATACCAAACCAATAAAATGGAGAAGTTGTGTGTGCATTTTTTATTGATGCAGCATATATGCACAGATTGACTTTGACCGGCGCAAAAACTTAACGTGAGATAATTGTGGTTCTTAATTCCGATTGGCTGAATCGCGTAAAAAAAAGTCGGGTGATGACTGATGAAGCTTGCAGTTTGAGCAAGAGAAACGTGTTTCGGAATTGGAAGCCTTATTTTATATCTTTATATTTTATTTGTAATAAATCCCTTTTTACCAATCTCGTTGATATTGAATATATTCAACTACTGGGAGTCTTGTGTAAAGGTGGGACCATCAAGTGGTCCAAAGTCCATATACTGAGCCACTTAATGGGAGGCTCATAAATTCGTGAGTAGACTGGTATATAATACTACACTGCCATTTGTCTTCCATTGGTACTGTGCCATGTGCTGTCCTTCTGTTTTTTTACCGAGGTTTTAAGCATATACCACTTGACTATACCAAGCTACAACCTGATTGATGGGAGAAGCCCCCCATAGAGGCTTTAAAGCGAATACTAGAGAGCCTATAGGCTCCTCGTTTGTGAGTGACCTTATACGTCACTATGCACTCAGAATGAAATATGTATAATAATACTGCGCAATTAGTCTATTTTTCTCTTATAGTGATCACATACTGATCACCAAGAAATTGTGACACCAACTGTGAATGAATTCCTATTGAGATCCGTCCTTGCGCTCCCTTGCAATTAAGTTTGTATTGTATTTTTATATACAGAATGCACCTGTAAACATGTAACATTGTGACTATATACAGAATGCGCCTGTAAACATGTAACACAATGACTATATACAGAATGTACCTGTAAACATGTAACACAGTGACTATATACAGAATGCACCTGTAAACATGTAACAGTTACTATATACAGAATGCACCTGTAAACATGTAACAGTGACTATATACAGAATGCACCTGTAAACATGTAACACAGTGACTATATACAGAATGCACCTGTAAACATGTAACATTGTGACTATATACAGAATGCGCCTGTAAACATGTAACACAATGACTATATACAGAATGCACCTGTAAACATGTAACAGTTACTATATACAGAATGCACCTGTAAACATGTAACAGTGACTATATACAGAATGCACCTGTAAACATGTAACACAGTGACTATATACAGAATGCACCTGTAAACATGTAACATTGTGACTATATACAGAATGCGCCTGTAAACATGTAACACAATGACTATATACAGAATGCACCTGTAAACATGTAACAGTTACTATATACAGAATGCACCTGTAAACATGTAACAGTGACTATATACAGAATGCACCTGTAAACATGTAACAGTGACTATATACAGAATGCACCTGTAAACATGTAACACAGTGACTATATACAGAATGCACCTGTAAACATGTAACATAGTGACTATATACAGAATGTGCCTGTAAACATGTAACACAGTGACTATATACAGAATGTGCCTGTAAACATGTAACAGTGACTATATACAGAATGCACCTGTAAACATGTAACACGGTGACTATATACAGAATGCACCTGTAAACATGTAACATTGTGACTATATACAGAATGCTCCTGTAAACATGTAACACAGTGACTATATACAGAATGCACCTGTAAACATGTAACACAGTGACTATATACAGAATGCACCTGTAAACATGTAACATAGTGACTATATACAGAATGCACCTGTAAACATGTAACATAGTGACTATATACGGAATGCGCCTGTAAACATGTAACACAGTGACTATATACAGAATGCACCTGTAAACATGTAACAGTGACTATATCCTACATATTAATTTTCTGGGTTAATCTGTAGATTTGTGTTTTGTTTTTAATATCTTGCATTTTATTACTTTCAGGGTTATTCAAAGAGAATCGAAAAGTCACCGTATGTTCGGTGACTTTTCGTTCTCTTCAATTCGGGCCGATTCGGTGATCCCATTTCGGCGACCCTCCAGTGTATTCAGCAAGCACCACAGGGCTGACGAAGTGCAGGGAAAAGCTGCCGCAAACCCGATGAAAAGTCACTGCAAAAACCCGGCGAATGCACACCGAAACCCGCAAAAACATCTGGATTAACCCATCGAAGACGCCAGAAAAACTCAAGCAGGAGCCGATCACAGCGCAGCCTCCGGAAAAAGCCGACACCGCAGACGAGTAAAGTGAATAAATTAGAAAAACAGTTTGCTTGAATGTTTGAAAAGTGAAATGCTGTTTGCAAAAAAAAAAAAAACTGAGCTACTTATCTTTAGAAAAATAAAAAGAAAATCCTTAAAAATGCGTAAAATATCCAAAACAAAATCTATAAATAAAGGGACTTTTTGCTGCAGAATTTTATAATGAACGGTTTATTAGATATTGGATTAAAACGGGAATATTTTTAACATTGAAGCCTATGGGATTCGCCTGAATAAACCTGTCAAATTATTGATTTACGGATTTTCAGCGTTCGGTTACCTTTCTCCAGCCATGCAAATCTCTTTGAATAACCCTGTTTGTATTTCTGCAACAATTCAATGTTTTTGAACCCAGGACATCCTGAAAACCAGATCAATGTATCCTTCCTGCTAAAATACTTTATAAATATTCCACTGGTTAATAAATATAAAAGAAACAGACTGAAACCAATGTGGCTTAGTAGGAAGAAACCATATAAAAAGGCATTTAAATCTGATAAATCTGAGGCATCCTATAAAGCAGCCAATAAAGCATGTAAAAATGTGATTAGATGGGCTAAACTAGAAAATGAAAAAGAAATAGACAAAGAGAGCAAGACCAACCCTAAAAGATTCTTTAGGTACATAAATTCTAAAAAACCCAAGAGTGAAAATGTAGGTTCACTAAAATCTGAGTCAGGGGTTTTGGAAACTGAAGATCAGGATAAGGCAGAAATTTTAAATGATTATTTTTCTTCAGTATTTATCAAAGAGAAACCTATAACAGGAGACATGAAATTCATTAATAAAAACTTACTAATACAAAGTGACTGGTTGACTCAGGACAAGGTTTTGCAGAAATTAAACAAAGTGAATGTGAATAAAGCCCCAGATGGAATTCACCCACGAGTACTGAGAGAGCTATGTGTTGAAATATGTAAACCTCTGTTCTTAATCTTTCAAGATTCTTTTCTTTCAGGAATCGTACCAGAGGATTGGAGAAAAGCTGACGTCGTCCCTATATTTAAGAAAGGTCTAGAATTCCCAGGCACAAATTTTAAACCTGTGAGCTTAACATCTGTGACAGGGAAAGTATTGGAGGGGTTACTAAGGGATAATATTCAGGAATTTATTGGGAGGTATAATGTAATTGGCAAAAATCAGCATGGTTTCATGAAACACAGATCATGTCAGACTAACCTAATTATGTTCTATGAGGAAGTAAGTAGAAGTATAGATCAGGGGGGTCACAGTGTGATAGTGTCAGTATAGATCAGGGGGTCACAGTGTGATAGTGTCAGTATAGATCAGGGGGTCACAGTGTGATAGTGTCAGTATAGATCAGGGGGTCACAGTGGATGTGATTTACTTGGATTTTGCCAAAGCTTGCGACAGTTTCCACACAAGGTTACTATTTAAATTAAGAAAAATTGGTTTCGATGAAAATACTTGTTCTTGGATAGAAAACTGGCTAAAAGATAGGGTACAGAGAGTGGTCATAAATGGTACATTTTCAAGATGGACACCAGTGGTAAGCGGTGTCCCTCAGGGGTCTGTTATAGGACCAATACTATTCAATTTATTTATAAATGACCTTGAGATAGGCATTGAAAGTCATGTATCAGTGTTTGCAGATAACACAAAACTAGGAAAAGTAACACAATGTGAGCAGGATGTGACTTCGCTGCAGAGGGATTTAGATAGATTGGGGGACTGGGCACTTAAATGCAAAGTTATGCACTTTGGAGTGAAGACACACAAGCAACGTATACCCTCAATGGTGCTGAGTTAGGGAAATCCAAGCAGGAGAAGGATTTGGGAATAAATCATAGACTTCAAACTAAGTAACACAATGCCCAATGTCAAACAGCAGCCGCCAAGGCCAGCAAGGTATCGGCATTAAAAGGGGAGTTCACTCTCGGAATGAAAACATAATTTTGCCTCTGTATAAAGCAATAGTCAGACGCATCTTGAATATGCCGTGCGATTTTGGGCACCGGTCTTAAGATATTATAGCGCTAGAAAAAGTGCAGAGACGCCAACTAAATTAATAAGGGGGATGGAAGAATATGCCAGTAGGAGCCCTGATTTAAAGACATTTTAACGCCCACTTCGTATCGGCGAGTAATGGGATTAAGGAGGGAGTACACACACCTTCTGGAGCTGCAAATGGCCAAGATTAGCCTTCTGCAGCAAATGCAACCACTCAATGACGTCTTCTGGATCTCGTTTGCAGTGAAAGGATTAAACAATCCGATACAGAAAGTAAAGACAATTTATAAATTGACATGAGATTGCCTGCGTAATGTGACCTCAGGGCTCCTGGTGAGGCGACAGGAAATGCAATTCCCAGGTTGCTGATTGACAGGTTTCAGTGTGCTGGCACCTTAACATTTTGTAAAGCTGAAGCTGTCATGGTGCTTAGTGTCCATTTAATTCTTTATACCATCGCTGATCATCTGGGACCTTTTAAGCTCCAGCCTTCCTGAAAGGGCCCATAAAGGCCAGATAACTCCACCACATTTTATTGTCATCACTGACCAAAGTACCTGCCAAACCCACCTATGATCATGCAGCGGGAAGCTGTGAAGGGATCACTAATACCTGTGTAAGAGAAGGCACAGGCATGTTTGTTTGCAGCCTATGAATAGAGCCGCTGCCCCCGAGTGCAGTTATCCCCCCGCACCCTCCATCAATGTTTAATGAAGAGGCTCTGATCCATGTTCACTTCTCAGACTCACTCACAGATCACACAACGTTTTGGGTTATCAGAGGGGATGGGGAGGAAGGTCACAGGTGATAAGATTACATGGAATTTATAGATACAGGATAGGGGCTGTGAAGGATCCCGGGAGACACCCGAGCCTGGAGACTCCATGAGACCAAAGGGAGTTTCACCAAGAGGACTGAATGATTATGGCCAAGATAGGAGACTTGGTGAGATGGAAAAAGAATCACCAGATTCGTGGTGTCTAAGTCAGTTTGGGAATTCCAGCAGCTGCAGGGGGCAACCCGAGAATTCCAGCGGCTGCAGGAGGCAACCCGAGAATTCCAGCGACTGCAGGAGGCAACCCGAGAATTCCAGCGGCTGCAGGGGGCAACCCGAGAATTCCAGCGGCTGCAGGGGGCAACCCGAGAATTCCAGCGGCTGCAGGGGGCAACCCGAGAATTCCAGCGGCTGCAGGGGGCAACCCGAGAATTCCAGCGGCTGCAGGGGGCAACCCGAGAATTCCAGCGGCTGCAGGGGGCAACCCGAGAATTCCAGCGGCTGCAGGGGGCAACCCGAGAATTCCAGCGGCTGCAGGGGGCAACCCGAGAATTCCAGCGGCTGCAGGGGGCAACCCGAGAATTCCAGCGGCTGCAGGGGGCAACCCGAGAATTCCAGCGGCTGCAGGGGGCAACCCGAGAATTCCAGCGGCTGCAGGGGGCAACCCGAGAATTCCAGCGGCTGCAGGGGGCAACCCGAGAATTCCAGCGGCTGCAGGGGGCAACCCGAGAATTCCAGCGGCTGCAGGGGGCAACCCGAGAATTCCAGCGGCTGCAGGGGGCAACCCGAGAATTCCAGCGGCTGCAGGGGGCAACCCGAGAATTCCAGCGGCTGCAGGGGGCAACCCGAGAATTCCAGCGGCTGCAGGGGGCAACCCGAGAATTCCAGCGGCTGCAGGGGGCAACCCGAGAATTCCAGCGGCTGCAAGAGGCAACCCGAGAATTCCAGCGGCTGCAAGAGGCAACCCGAGAATTCCAGCGGCTGCAAGAGGCAACCCGAGAATTCCAGCGGCTGCAGGAGGCAACCCGAGAATTCCAGCGGCTGCAGGAGGCAACCCGAGAATTCCAGCGGCTGCAGGAGGCAACCCGAGAATTCCAGCGGCTGCAGGAGGCAACCCGAGAATTCCAGCGGCTGCAGGAGGCAACCCGAGAATTCCAGCGGCTGCAGGAGGCAACCACACCCACCAAGGGACCATCTCCAACCACTCCAGTACCGTCTGTGGCAACCAACTCTGAGTTCAACGTAAATATTCCCGCATCAGCAGTAACAACTGGTTGTGAGGAACCAGCCCAAAGTTGTTACCCCCAAGAAGCACCAAAAATACATAAAACTGACCAATGACCTTGTAACTGCTAGACCAAATGGGTGCTACGCTCTGCTGATCCTTCTTGACCTCTCTATCACTTCTGATACAGTGGACCACTCGGTCCTTCTTCAAACTCTTAGTGATACCTATATTGCTTCAAGGTGTGGTTCTTTCATGGTTCTCTACCCACCTGTCCCACCAGTGATTTAGTATCTCATTTTCTGGTAGTACCGCCTCCCAGCAGCCTGTCTCTGTTGGGGTGACCCTAGGTTCAGTTTTTGTCCCTCTCCTTTTCTCAATCTACACGGCCTCTCTGAAAACTGATCAGCTCCTTTGGATTACAGTACCACCTATACGCTGATGACACTCACATATACCTCTCCTCCCCTGATCGCTCTCCTGGAACGAGTCACTGACCGTCTCTGCCGTCTCAAATTGGAGGTCTTCCCACTTCCTTAAACTCAATCTCGCCAAAATTGAAATGCTAGTCATTCCTCCCTCCAAGAAAAACCCAATACCACCTATCTCTGTACAAGTAAATGGACGCCCATTAGCCCAACACCCCAAGCTCGCTGCCTTGGAGTCACTTTTGAGTCTGACCTAACATTCTCCTCCCACATCCAGACAGTGACCAAATCCTGATACTTTTCACCTCAAAAACATTGCCCACGTCCACTCCTTTCTGACACAAGATACTGCGAAAGTGCTGGTTCATGCTCTTGTCATTTCATGGCTTGATTACTGTAACTCGCTCCTTATTGGCCCCAAGGCAATAAGGCAAAAGGCAGCATCGATATCCACCTTTACCCAGAAGGGCGTCTGTACCTGCCACCTGAACCAGGTGCAACGAAGCATCACATGCGTTTATGAGACTGAGACAAAAAGAACCCGGGGTCCTCATAGGCACAACCCCCAACAGGAAAATCTGTAACCCATTCAGAGGAGGCACCGAAAAAAAGGGCCAGCCATTCGACCCACTCTAACCGCTTTCAACAATTTGTATCCCACCGCCTCAGAATGACGGCACCAACCTCAAATTCTGCAATCACTCCTCCCAGCTTTGCCCCCGAACAGAATCCGGAAACTGAAATGAAATCCCAGCCTAAAAAACACAGAGTCCGCCCGCCAAATAACCATTATTTTGCCACGGCAACATCAGCTCGAGTCTCACTGGAGTGATCCGGCGCTGAGGTCCAACGGTCGAATGAAACACTGACTGTGGGTGCAGTCCCCCACAGCATTCTTGTTTGAATAACAGCCCCCCACCAAATCAGCACCGTCTGCCATGAACGTCCAACAGACTACACAATACTGACGCGTCCCCCCAGAAAGGGCGATGGACACTGTCATCATGAGCTGCAGCCAGAGGGTTATCCAACTGATTTCCGTCCATGCCGGGGTGGGCTGCGAGGCGGTGACGGAACCAGTCATCATACCACAACCATGCTCACTCCCCATATATCCTATAGGCTTCCAATATCGTCAATGTAGCAAACAATGCTGAGCAATGATACAAAGCCTGATCGCTTACCATGCTAGCCAAGATACTTCGTGCACGCAACCAGTTCCCAAAGGACCTGCACTAGTCCTGTAAAGTTTCTTTCTCTCCTCCCTCTCCCCCTAGCCGCCCACCTTGCCGATGTCACACATTTATTCCCCGCTCCTCACCTTGTCCTTTGCGCCCTGTTTCAAATGAAGACCAAGCTAGCCCGTAGAGGAAACATACATAGGACGGTGCTCAGCCTCAGGCAATACCCCCAAAGACTCCAACCTACCCCATCAAACCCTGCCATTATCAAGTCCGGATCCACCACCACCACAGCCGAGACACCTGCCACCACAGGATCCATAACCCGCGAACCCATCTCGCCAACCTCAGCCTGCGCTAATTCTTCCCTACCCTGATCTTTCACAACGTCGCCGGCTCACAGCATGAAAAGATCCTGAAGCCCTGCCAGTAACAAACTTACATCCCTCCCGACCAATGTGCTCTTCCAACGCCATACTTGACCCCCCAACACGGTGGTGAGTCCTAGCCGATGCCTCTTGACTGACTGCACTGTTACCGCTCCCAGCTGCTGTCACTGGCTGCACCAGGACACCATCTGCACCCCCGTCTGAATCCAGTCACCGCTTTCCAACATCGACATCCGAAGATACCTGTGAAAAATCTGGACAGAAACTACTCTTGTGGTGATAAACAGCATTAGACACCCACAAGCCGAGGTCAGGAAAGCCATCCTGCCCACTAGAGCCCCACTGCTTATCACACTCAGCATAAAAACTATTTCCGCTGCCCACCACCAGTACCCTGCCGGAACTGAAAACCACCTCCAGTCTTCCAACCCCCGAGCCGCATACCAGACCCCAACCCCAATCACAAAAGGGCCACCCACCAGACCCCCCCCCCTCCGACCAAACCAAAATAGGCCGCTGACCCCACCGTACCCCCTAGTCCAAGCTCCACTATCCACTCTTTCCCAGAGGAACCCTCAGAATCCGAGAATAATGCAACCAAAGAATCCCCTTAAGGCCCCTCCATCCAGGCCCAATGGCCCAAACTGATACTCCCCCACCCTAACCTGTGCACCCTCCCCCAGCTCCCACCTAAAATCAAGAAACCCTGCCAGCAGCACTGACCCTCCCCCAAAAAGGGTAACGGAAACGCAGACTCAAAAACAGATGGAAAAAATAAATACAGATTTCCTCAACGTCTGGACGTCCAAGCAGCCGGAAACGTGTGTGGGGGAGGGGAATCATTTCTCCTTGGTCTGCTGCAACCCCTCGGCGGACTCTGACCGGGTCCACTTCCCAGCCTCTCCTGTGGTTTGTCCCACCTACCGGACTTCTCCAACCCTCTGTTGCTAGATCTACAGTGACCGCAGAAGCAAAATGCTCCTGAGCCCAAGCTACGCCATGTGAGATTGAGGCTGATCCCACGCTGGCGATCAGTTGATCAAGAGACATCTCGTCCGCCATTAATCACAGAACACAGACGAGACGGAGGCTCCTGCTGATGATAGTGTCTGAAACACGTGCTCACTCCCTCCCAAACACGTTTATGGCAAGTACCACCTCTTCCTTGTCGCGCTCTGCCTGCTGCTGCCGGCATTAACCCTTTCCTCTTGGAGCAGCAGCTGCATATCAAGGCCTCTACGCCCAAATGCTCCTTGGCTTCAAAGCAAGAAACAGGGCTACGACAGGGCTACGACACGGCTACGACAGGGCTACGACACGGCTACGACACGGCTACGACACGGCTACGACACGGCTACGACACGGCTACGACACGGCTACGACACGGCTACGACACGGCTACGACACGGCTACGACACGGCTACGACACGGCTACGACACGGCTACGACACGGCTACGACACGGCTACGACACGGCTACGACACGGCAATACATAAATGTATGTTGCACCAGCGCCACCTATCGTGGAAAATGTAGATGTGATCGCTAGCACTATGGAGAACTGCACACCATCACGCAGTAAAAATCTTAATAAAGATACTGGAGAAAGAAACCAAATGCAGTGTAAGTGCAGTGCTCAATTGGCAGAGATTACCTTTTCTATGCACTCAACAGTAGTCATATATTCCGTCAATATTGATCGTATCACCTAAAAGAGACAATAAAATTTATTTTTAGTGCAACACTGTTTTATCAAAATTGCTATCTAGAGAAAGGTGCAAAAACCTCCGAGCCACCCTGGCTCTATTATGAAAGTAAATGGACTCTCCTGAACAGGATGTCCGTGATGATTTCTTGAAAAGACAAATATCGACATGGTGTAGGTCGCATAAACCACAAAATCTATAAATTACATAGGGTTTCACTCACGTGGTTCTGAGCCTAAAGGGAGGCTCTCCTTATTCAGCATGCGGTCGTTTGTACGGTACAACCGAAACTCCAATAGAAAACTGGTAGGCAGGCGTTTTCTGGAAAAAGATTTATTTAAAATAACACCGAGACGCGTTTCGATAGTAACACAGACAACCTTTTTTTTTCAATCGGAAATGAATGTACTTTCTAATTTGGATATACAAGTATTTATACAAAAAGATCATATGGAATATATGCACAATTTAAAACCAATCTACACGGAAATTGCCTCGAAAAAAAGAATGTAACAATAAGATTTTAAATTGCGGTTTTAATCCACATATTTTAACGGCTTTTTTTTGTGCGTGTTTTTATAGAATCCCATACGGAGAATGACGAAAATAAGAAAACTACCCCAGAACATCATATATGACGAACTATGAATGAAACAATAGGAAAAGCAATGATTGCGGAACCTGTGGACAATTAAAGCACGTCATAACATGTGGGTTAAATGAGGATCATGATTAGTTACGGCAAGTTTGAGACTTTAATAAAAAGGAGCAACATTTTAGTGAATTTATACCGATTGAAAAAGGTGGTCTGTGTTACTATCGAAACGCGTCTCGGTGTTATTTTAAATAAATCTTATTCCAGAAAACGCCTGCCTACCAGTTTTCTATTGGAGTTTCGGTTGTACCGTACAAACAACCGCATGCTGAATAAGTTGAGCCTCCCTTAGGCTCAGAACCACGTGAGTGAAACCATATGTAATGTATAGTTTTTGTAGTTTATGCGACCTACACCATGTCGATATTCGTCTTTTCAAGAAATCATCACGGACATCCTGTTCAGGAGAGGCCTGAGGACGGCCGTAAAGAGTCCATTTACTTTCATAATAGAGCCAGGGTGGCTCGGAGTTTTTTGCACCTTTCTCTAGATAGCAATTTTGATAAAACAGTGTTGCACTAAAAATAAATTTTATTGTGTCTCTTTTAGGAGATGATACGATCAATATTGATGGAATATATGACTACTGTTGAGTGCATAGAAAGGGTAATCTATGCCAATTGAGCACTGCACTTATTGGTTTCTTTGGCTAGAACACAGCAACGACAGGGCTAGAACACAGCAACGACAGGGCTAGAACACAGCAACGACAGGGCTAGAACACAGCAACGACAGGGCTAGAACACAGCAACGACAGGGCTAGAACACAGCAACGACAGGGCTAGAACACAGCAACGACAGGGCTAGAACACAGCAACGACAGTGCAGTTGAGTGTTTGTAGAGAATCTTAAGGGGCAATCCAGGAGTCGAGGTCGGTTAAACAGCCCAAGGTCAGGTCCAATAAAACAGACCAAAAATCTGCAACAAAATAACAATGGGACTGGAGAACAGGAAGCGACATCACGGAAAGCACAGAGTGCCTGAGGGCCCACTTATGGCTCAAGGGGTTTAAAATAGGGCACAATAGGGAATCGTGAGACAAACCAGCTGCCACGCCAGAGGGGTGAGTCAACACACGGGAACCAGTGGCATGTCCAACTGACAAGAGCACGGGAACCTAGCAAAAACAGGACTGGATAAAGAGATCGATAATTAGGATCTTGGCAGGATATGAAGGAAAGAGAGACGGAACACTCCAAGAAAACCGCACCACACGGACCTCCATGTCTACACAGATAATGTCACATCACACAATTCCCCAGAACTCCAGGGATTAGACCACTCGAAACGAAGAGTGAAAATGGGCGGATACCGCAAAAAAGAAAACAAGACCATGTACATATATAAAATAACAAACATCCCCCTGCAGCATGTGGAAATGTAAAACGCGCGGTCATCTCCTGGAGATGGACCATCGCCTCCGTCCTGCAAACATGCGTGTAACATAATGAGGCTCTCCGACACCGGATATAACTAAAGTCCATCAAAGTACAACCATCGCTTTCATCAACATGAAGGCAAAGAATGAAATAATAAAGGATTCATGAGAAGCCAACGAGACCTGTCAGCAGGAGGTTGTAGGAAATCTGTGAGGCTCATACAGTGAAGAGGTATGCCCTGGCTCTCCACAAAAATCACCAAGAAAAAAAAACCCACACAAAACAGAATCTGAGACTAAAAGAGGACAGTCCCCAAAATACATTCCAAACATAGAACGACCAAGGACAAGGAGAGGAACATCCCGAATACAGAACGACCGAGGACAAGGAGAGGAACATCCCGAATATAGAACGACCGAGGACAAGGAGAGGAACATCCCGAATACAGAACGACCGAGGACAAGGAGAGGAACATCCCAAATATAGACTGCATCATCATCATCATCATCCTTTATTTATATAGTGCCACATATTCTGCAGCGCTTTACAAAATCAGTGTACAAGATGTTGATACATTAGAATACCACACATGGATGATATGACCTGATTCATGGGACCCTGTTCCCAAGGGAATTTACAAGCTATGAGATGTACAGGTATTTTGTGAGGTAGGTGCATCCATATTGTTAGGTGTCTTGCCCAAGGACACTCGCTGGTGGCGTCTTCTGAGTGGGATCAGGTCGCCTTTCCATGATTGTAGAGCAGTGACCTGGTGGTTAGGTTGAACCCGCTTCTCGTAAAGTCGAGACTTGCTTCTCCACAGTTGTATTGGAGGGATGTGCTGAATGGGACTTGCTTCTCCTCGGTCGAAGGATAGAGACGTTACCACTGGACTCCAGTCGATATTGCGTGGTAGGAAAGTATGTAGCGTTAGGTGTCTTGCCCAAGGACACTTACTGGAGGAAAGGTGCTCTGGCCGGGATCGAACATGGGTCTCCACAGCTATAGAGCAGTGATGTTACCTCTACTCCATCCAGCCAGTACACTGGACAAGGAGAGGACCATCC
The DNA here is from genome assembly GCA_009667805.1 of Leptobrachium leishanense. Classification (NCBI taxonomy): domain Eukaryota; kingdom Metazoa; phylum Chordata; class Amphibia; order Anura; family Megophryidae; genus Leptobrachium; species Leptobrachium leishanense. The sequence continues at coordinate 466,951,661 of CM019064.1, read as the reverse complement.
CGAATACAGACAGACCAAGGAGGGGACCATCCCGAATACAGACTGACCGAGGAGGGGACCATCCCGAATACAGAGTGTCACGGGATGGCCCAGCACCCTCAGTGTCACGGGATGGCCCAGCACCCTCAGTGTCACGGGATGGCCCAGCACCCTCAGCCAGGGGCGGTGCAGTGACAGTGGGGACATGGACACTTGGGTGTGGTGGCACGCACCCCGTTTACCAGTTTTTATTTAGATGTGACATTGTGTGGTGTTAATAAAGTGTTCCCCGTTGGTTTATGGTGTAATGACTTTTCCCTGTGTTTGCCTTGCTCGCCGCCATTTTCCGATCCTTGTGGCGCAGTTGGAATTCTCGTTTCGGAAAATGGCCGATTCGAACCATCCGGTTCGAATCGTAAAATGGCCGATTCGGACCATCCGGTCCGAATTGGCGACTCCCTGTAGGCCAAGGGCCAATGGGTCCTGGGAGGGCGGGCAAGGAGTCCCATTGTATTCTAATTGTGTGCAGAGGTAATAAATGCTTGGTCTGTAAACAATAAAGGCAGATTCTGCAGTACATTCAGCTTTGACTGGTGTGACTTTATTCTCCACCGTATTTTCGGATCTGAGTGTCCCCCGCGGCCTCAGAGTACGGTGCCCACTCGGATACGATCCGAATCGAGCGCTCTGACCCTGCATCGAGTATCAGGGCAGAGGCGCTGCTCAGGAAGATTCGGTCGGAGGAAGACGGAGATCCGAACCGAACGGCCCCGCCGGGGAACCGCGCTTCTGCATTGCGGTAAGACCCGAACTCTCCACTGGTCCCGCCATATCCGAAACTCCCTCCATACCGATCCGAAGCCCTCCAGTTCCGATCCGACCCGCCATCCCTTCCCGACTCGAAACCTTCACCGCCCAAGATCCGAAGAGACACCGCCCCGGATCGGAAACGTTTCCCGCATAAGATCCGAAACGTTTCCCCATAAGATCCGAATCTTTCTCCGCGGCTGCTAGGGCCGATTCCCACAGGCGTCCCACACCCGCCAGGTCAGGGAACCAGTTGCTCGGACGCTGAGTGCTGCGCGCCTCAGTGGTCGGACTGGTTCCAGGCAGGGGTCCCCTCCACCGCCCGCTAACCCTACCCTAGGGTCACGCCAGGCCGCACGAGACGCCGAGTGTGCGCCACTCGGTAGTCGGGCCAGCGGCAAGCGACGGGGTCACGCAGATAGAGCACACCCGCAGGCGGAACAACATCTCCATTCCGTCATACAGACTGACCGAGGAGGGGACCATCCCGAATATAGACTGACAAACATATGACATGGATATCTCTGTCACCGCGTGCTGTACATCTAACATATGACACGGATATCTTGGTCACCGCTCGCTGTACATATGACACGGATATCTTGGTCACCGCTCGCTATACATATGACACGGATATCTTGGTCACCGCTCGCTATACATGACACGGATATCTTGGTCACCGCTCGCTATACATATGACACGGATATCTTGGTCACCGCTCGCTATACATATGACACGGATATCTTGGTCACCGCACGCTATACATATGACACGGATATCTTGGTCACCGCTCGCTATACATATGACACGGATATCTTGGTCACTGCACGCTATACATATGACACGGATATCTTGGTCACCGCACGCTATACATATGACACGGATATCTTGGTCACCGCACGCTATACATATGACACGGATATCTTGGTCACCGCTCGCTATACATATGACACGGATATCTTGGTCACCGCACGCTATACATATGACACGGATATCTTGGTCACCGCTCGCTATACATATGACACGGATATCTTGGTCACCGCACGCTGTACATATAACATATGACACGGATATCTAGTTCACCACGTGCTGTACATATGACACGGATATCTTGGTCACCGCACGCTGTACATCTAAACTATAAAACAATAAGGGCTGGCGTGTCCGTCGCCAAAACCCTACTGCGCATGCGCACGCAACCTGCGGCGGTTGGCTGCACGCGCATCCAACGGCCGCGGCACGCGCACAGCCGGCGTGCGAGAGGGACAAAACAAATCCGATCCATTGGAGAGGCGCACAGCACAGCGCCTCTCCAATGGATCGGATTTGTTTTCTGCATCGTCTCCGCGCCCGGCCTCCATCTCCTCCGCGCCCGGCCTGCCATATTACCAGTCTGCCATGCACAATACCAGTCTGCCATGCACAATACCAGTTCCCAGCCATATACAATACCAGTCTGCCATGCACATTACCAGTCTGCCATGCACAATACCAGTCTGCCATGCACAATACCAGTCTGCCATGCACAATACCAGTCTGCCATGCACATTACCAGTCTGCCATGCACATTACCAGTCTGCCATGCACAATACCAGTTTGCCATGCACAATACCAGTTCCCAGCCATATTACCAGTCTGCCATGCACAATACCAGTTCCCAGCCATATTACCAGTCTGCCATACACAAAACCAGTCTGCCAGCCATATTACCAGTCTGCCATGCACAATACCAGTCTGCCAGACACATTACCAGTCTGCCAGACACATTACCAGTCTGCCAGACACAATACCAGTCTGCCAGGCACAATACCAGTCTGCCAGGCACAATACCAGTCTGGCAGCCATATTACCAGTTCGGCAGCCATATTACCAGTCTGCCAGACATATTACCAGTCTGCCAGCCACATTACCAGTCTGCCATGCACAATGCCAGTCTGCCATGCACAATGCCAGTCTGCCATGCACAATGCCAGTCTGTCAGCCATAATGCCAGTGTGCCTAAATACCAGCCTGCCATTAAATATACGCATAATGTATACGCTACAAAAAAAATGCCCGCCCAAGCCCAACACAATCTAAGGGGCCCCACGATCTTGCCATCTAAGGGGCCCCACGATCTTGCCATCTAAGGGGCCCCACGATCTTGCCATCTAAGGGGCCCCACGATCTTGCCATCTAAGGGGCCCCACGATCTTGCCATCTAAGGGGCCCCACGATCTTGCCATCTAAGGGGCCCCACGATCTTGCCATCTAAGGGGCCCCACGATCTTGCCATCTGAGGGGTCCCACGATCTTACCATCTAAGGGCCCAC